>BOPP01000004.1:22484089-22571892 GCA_017312745.1 Gryllus bimaculatus | reverse complement strand
AGAAGAAGAAGAAGAAGAAGAAGAAGAAGAAGAAGAAGAAGAACAAGAAGAAGAAGAAGAAGAAGAATAACAACAAGAAGAAGAAGAAGAAGAAGAAGAAGAAGAATAACAAGAAGAAGAAGAAGAAGAATAATAACAACAACAAGAAGAAGAAGACTTTAATACTGTGACAGATGTAACATTGATCTTCTATTGGCTTACAAATTGACCGGTTCATTTGACATCGAATTGAATGTGTACCGGCTTAATGAAGTTTTGCCTTCATTTTTGCCGACTTCTTTATAGAATACAAAGAGCTGTGTCGATTAATAAAAGTGAAATCATGGTATGACTGAAGCCCTACAATAGAGTGATTGAAGCAGTTTTCTGATTACTTCATTAAGGAAATCAATATCGTATTTACTTTCGCGTTTGCCCTTTCGAGATGGTCTAGTAACTGATATTGTTGGTATACGATAATGTCATTCTAGTGTGTTGTTTCAATAGTCATTCGATCGTCATCTTTGATAATTCATGTCTTCAACTTCTTGAATGGATGACAAACGTCATGGACATTACAAATATAATAATAACTCAACTTTGCGCAAAATGTCACTTAGACGCTGTTGTTTATTAAGCGACGATATCATGGTCGAAATACTGCGTTGGGAGAATTTGTCAGGATACTAACTCATTTGTATGTGCATTTCGAAAAGGGGAGACTTTTTCGTCGTTTGTATGTCATACTAGTACTTTGAGTAAGTATTTTATATCTGAATTAGAGACTGACTCAGAAAACCCAATTAAAAATATATTTAGATTAAAATACTAGTATAATAAATAGTTTAATAGTGAAAAATATATAACCGTGTTACTGTTATCATAATGTAAATAAAACGTGATCATGAGGTAAATTGCAAGATTTGAATGTGGATGAATTTGAGTAGATTAATTGAATTCAGCAGTTCCTAAGAATTGATTCTGAGCGCTTCAACCTCCTAAATCATTAGTTCATTAGTGTAATGCAGATTATATCTTAAATGGTGGCGGTATTCCGTCCCCACTGGAATGTAAAATACGGCACCGACGTATACGTCGGCTTGCGGGGTTTCCAATCATTATTTTTCCCATAGGGGCATCGTCCAAACCGTTACGACCTCAAAACTTCCGACCGAATTCCCGACATTGCCATACTTTATTGCGATTAAGAGGAAGTTTGTGTAAGCGGAAAGGAATGGACAAGGATGATGAAGGAAAGATCGCGCGAGGTCCGTTGCACATCTGTTAAGGTTCTGGTAGGACATTTACCAAGTATTGATTGTAGAAACCCCGTAAAACTACCTATCAGAGTAATCTATTGACAGCATTGTCCTAGAGACAATGTTTGAATTCGACTCAACTACGTAACAAGTGTAAAAAATCCGCCACCGTCAAGTCTGGAACCCTTGGATACACCGATAAACGACGCCGCGGACGCAATGCTGTTTCGCAATCGGCAGTGGCATTTATTGTTGCGGTTTGTTTAGGCTTCATAACAGTATATGTAATTTTAAAAGCGTCTAACACCCTCATTCGTTAAGAGTAAATCCTACCGTTGTACAAATGACACCCACTGATCTTGCAGTATGTCAAGACTGTTGCACCGCACGAGGCGCTTAGCTGCCCTATACACACAGCACGATTCAACGTCGGTTTGCCATTCCCCATTGGCAGCGATTTATCCCACTGTTCGCAAGTTCCAAACGCTCTATTGTTCTCCTGTGGACAGGAGCTCGTGGTCTAGCCGAAGCGCCAGCCGGCAGAGCTACTGTTTCCCCCGAGCCGTCGTGCGACTTAAAGAAGACGTGTTAAAGTTCTTCAAATTATGTAACTATTTTAATGTTCATTGACATGTTATGATACGTTTGCTAATGTCAAACAAAAGTATGGCATTTTATTGAGCTAACACATTTCATTGCACTCTTCACAGGGGATGATAAATAAGCCGTATAACGAAATGTTACAAAAGGCGTATTTTAACGCATCCGAATATGACTAAGTAATGCCGCTCTGAAATGCAGTTTCGGCTGGAAGACAGAACTGAAAGTCTTGAAAACACATTGAAAATGAATGTGAAGTGGATGCTAGGTGCCAATAAAAACTGTGTGGAACGCAAGCTTATTTATTTATTTATTTATTTATTTATTTATTTATTTATTTATTTATTTATTTATTTATTTATTTAAAAACAGTTAAAAACTGTAAGGTATGCGCATTATTAGGTTTATGTTCATTCCGACGAAAATGCGGCATATGGCTATCTAGTAATTCATATTCTTACTATATATACATTTTAGAAACAATTTAAGAAATAAAGCGGACAGCGCCATAATATTTTTTTCTTTAAAAAATAATGAAAAGGGAAGGTTCTCAAGTATCAGCAAGGCACTGTAGTGTTTTAATATAATTAGATCTTGCCATTTTAATTAGACTAATCTTTCTACTATGAAGGTTCGAGAATTATTTTAATTCCTTAGCGTACTGTTGTTCATTTTCCAACTCAGTGAGTATAGTGTAAACTAATAGTTTTAGAAAGATAGAGTTAATTGTGAAGTACTATTTTGTGTTATCCGGCGACGAGTTGTTGCCTCAACCGACACACCTAACTAAACATGAATGGTTTAGTGTAATGCATCGTGTCCCTGGAACAAAAGTCATTCGCGCAACATCTCATGACAGCCGCCATTCAGAACATTCCCACGCTACTTTGAAGCGCTCGTCCCACTCAACGGTGAATCTGCAGGCGTTACAATAACACGAACGACAATCATATTCTGCAGCCCACAGTAAACGACAGCGTGCGAAGCAAACACATGTCGTTGAAACAACAAACTCGCCGCAGTCAGTGGTTTTTGTTAGTGGTTTTCGTCAGTGCCCGAATGAGTGGTTTTTGTCAAAATGACTTACTTAAGGGTGGGAATATAACTTCAGCAAACGCCGTTGTCTATAACTACAACACTCGTCGTAGTATCATATTGATGAGGTGACTATCAACAGCGTACTACAAACAATTCAAATATAATACATGTACATTATTTACAAAACGTTACCAAATGACATTAAACGATTAAATCTGATACAAAAGTAAAGTCCAAAGTAAAATTTTTGCTGCTGCACAACTGTTTTTATACAATTAGAGACTACCGAGATACCGAGCATTCTAAAGGAAAGTAATATTAATTTTAACAATGACTTTTAATGCATTATATACCATTTAGATTGTATAATTGTAAAGAATCCGTAACAAGTATTGTACTTCAGCTTCTGGGTCAATGACCCTCATCTCGGTCAGGTTTTCGTCCAGTTTCTCTGATCCTCGATCAAATGCTGAGATGGCCACTTGTTTTGCTTCTGGACATAAATGTAACTTGAAATTAACTTTTCATAGCACGACACACACATTTTTAACTGTTTTGACGTAAATGAATAGTCAACCGTGGACGCGCTGCGTCTTCTTTCAGGCGCCGGCCGCTAAACGAGCGGGGTCTATTCGCAAGGTGCCGAATTGGGTTGAGTCGCATTATCGACGTGAGTCGCGTTGCCGTCCAAGCACTGCACGCCTCGTCGGCAGAATCTGTGTCAACACAAATTCCGAACGCAATGACTGCACAAAACCAGTTCGTTAGACAGAATGGTAATTTTGCAGATAACGGTCGGTAAACACTGACTTGCCGCCTTCCGCTGAATATTAAATCGTGCGTCGGTTTACTCGTTTCACCTCGTCCTGGCTTGCAGCTTCGATACTGCAGGTTGTGTAATTTGCGACGGTGGTTTGTCTCAGAACAAGAGAAGTAATCGATAACAAGTTTTTAGAAAATACTTTCGCGATGTGGTTCACGGGGTGCTTTTTGGAACATTTACTTCCAGTATTCATTCATTTAATTTTATTTAGTAAAAAGTGCATATCATCTCTCTGACCTATTTATTTTTTTACTCAAATACGAAGCAACACAAACATCCGGAAAAATATTATGCACTCTGAAACATTTAACTGAAAACTGGACCACCGTATATCGGTATCTCTTTCTAAAATTATCTAATAATAAATTAAGAAACCCGACATTTTACTGTTCTTTTCTTCCTTGTATTCTCCGCGTAGAAAAATATATGTAATATAAAGGAACTAGTGATGCTAAAACAGCACGTACTTTCTCATCCGTACTTTCACGCAAAACTACGCGAAAAGTAATCGAATTTTCGAAAAAGTGTGCCTGACCTTATTTCAAAATCTATCTTCGAGCAACAGATTTAATGAAGGGGAAAATCTCTATCTTTAATATTTTAGTTGTAGAAAAATCTGAAAAAAAATTTGAATTTTTGTCATTTTCGAAAAGTCAGGCTATTTAACGAACATGAGACCTGCTCCATCCTCTTAAACGTCATTCAGTCTATCCAACAAAAACAACAACAATGGAGCCATTTTTTTAAAAAATTGGAAAATGTTCCAGGGTCTTTATGCAAAGTACCCTCCAAAATTAAAATATCGGTTATCAAATCAAGTGACCGCGACATCAACCAGATCGATTGAGGAATATTAGTTTTGGAGAAAATCGACTGGACAGTTTACCCGCTAGCGTTGTACACAGACGCACGAACGGACGGACGGCCGTACAGACTGACAGACAAACATTTTGGCATCATTCGATATTTCGGTATCAAGGCCCCACAAAACATGGCTTCTGGTTACATCACGTGTTAGAGGATTTTTTTCCAAATTTAACAACTAGATTTTTCCACGTTTTCATTAAAAGGGCCCTGTAATAAGAGTTTTTCTGTCGAAAAGTCTCCGTTTTCCCGCGTAGCAGTACATAACTTTCTCTCTACTCCGTAGCGAGAATGTAAAATGTGTGGATATTTTAACAGTGAGACAAGTTTTGGGCTCAATAACTTCCAAGAGTTATATCTCAGAGGGTCTGTCCTGCTTTGAACACTACTACTTAGACAGCTTCAAGAATTTTCACCGAAATAGGCATTCCTCAGTTGATCTGGATGTTGTCGGGGTTTCTGGTATTTCAAACGTATTTAATTTTTGGTGATTCTTTACGTGAACCCTAGGGATTTTCATTTCGATATGTTGTAAAAAATGGATCGAAATTTTAGTTTTTCCACTCTTTTTTGTCGAACATAGCATAGTTAGAAACATGTTGCAGATTTTATTTTCAGTACAACTCTAACATTTAGAAATTTGAGAAACTTTAAAACTTTTTCGACGTCCTCCTACAATTACATTATTATCAGTATTAATTTATTTCTTAATGCAATCTATTTCCCAATATTAGATCAATAAATCATAATATTTACACTTTTTAAAACTATAAGTATATTTTGCGTAATTTTGACTTACATTGTAACAATTTTACATTTTGTATAGTAACGCAGAGCATTAACAATCCGCCTGGTAGTTCTGTCGCAGCAAAAGGAAAGATTCTCTCTTCATAATCCTTAGTACTCTAGTTCAACTATATACTCGTACATAAACACCGACACTGGCACGTATGTATTGAGACGCAACATATGAGTTCCGTAGGGGAGTTCAGTATGAGTCCCGTGTGACGCCACATGTGAGTCCCGCAGGGGTGCGGCGAATATAGATTTAAAATTACCGCGTCAAAAGGGCGCGTTCTATCGCTAGCGCGGAGATGGAGGCGACTTGCGCCGGCGAGGGGAAGTTCTAGAAAGTCGTCATTATATCATAGTGTAGTGTGCTGAAAGTGCAGCATGTGGCAGGGAACTAGAACCAGGCGTTCATGTGCAATTGTTTGCGCTGTTTTCTGTTAAAAAAGAACGGGTTGTACGACGAGTAACAACTCCGGAGAAAAGTGTACGGTGTCGCATGAACTGTAGCCGTGTAAAATTTATATCACGAAAGCTTAATTCGTGAGGGGGATACATGGAGACGTAGAGAAGCATTGGAGAACTGGTGGACTGCAAGAGAGGTACAACGACAAGTGGGGCAAAGAAGAACGACGATTTTGGCGGCTGAAGAATAGGAAGCGACGTGCGACATCCTGGAGGTCTTCTTTTTTATTTTTTATTTATTATTATTATTATTATTATTATTATTATTATTATTATAGGTCGCATCAACTACTAGGTCATTAGCGACCACTATTGCTTGTATGGTAACTGTGGGTTGACACGATAATGATGATGATAGGGGGTGAAAGGACGAAACACAATACAACCATGCCCGTGGCGGGGCTCGAACCCGCGATCCTTCGGTCCGAGTTCGCTACGGCACTACTGCCTTAGTGATCTCGGCCACCGGATCGGCCCTGGAGCTCTTGTGAGGCGGCCGGAGGTGTTGTCAGTCGAGCGTCTTCGGAACTTCTTGGAACCCAAGTGGCGACCGGCGGCACTGACCTTCGTTCGAAATTAGGCATACAGTAGCTTTTGGAATAAATATCCCGAGGAAACTACCGCAACGTTACTTCCACGGCACCATCTTAAAGACATCTTGCACTTGAGTTGCTTTGAAGAACTGCAAGTTAATCAAAATAGGTACATTATTTTATTCCTATGATCGCGAACACAATCCAAAGAAAACACAGTTGATGGAATCGTTTAAGATTTTAAAATTTGGAACTGTACAAAATACGTGGCATGAATATTCGTTGTAACTGTTGTCCCGTCCACAAGATTCGAGTCAGTTCTTCTTGAGTGACGACTTGCCAGCGTTTCAGAATGTCTATTACTGCTGATAAGTCAGCACAGGACACATACAGGTCGCTTATCTCGAAGGTGAAATTTCCTGTCTATGATATCTACACTCACAGTATTTATAATGGTTTTTTAAAATTTGGTTCATAGCGACATCAAAACTGCCAAAATTTTTCGTACTCACAACAACACTTTATAACCTCTTCATCACCGTATTATTGAATCAACCCTTTTTTTACAGATACCAATTCTCAATCGGCCTAAAACCCTC
Source organism: Gryllus bimaculatus (assembly GCA_017312745.1). Taxonomy (NCBI): domain Eukaryota; kingdom Metazoa; phylum Arthropoda; class Insecta; order Orthoptera; family Gryllidae; genus Gryllus; species Gryllus bimaculatus. The sequence continues at coordinate 22,564,943 of BOPP01000004.1, read as the reverse complement.
TTCATTTTTTTAAAAAACTCTTTTGCAGTCTACACTGTTATGTTTTCTTTTATACTGTCTCTTACTTTGTCATCTTCATCTTACTTTCACTGATTTCTCTTCTTTTACTTTCAATATTTTCTCTTGTATTTCGTCATCGTCTGGTCGTTGACTTTCTTTCTAGGAACGTTTGCATCCAATGCTGTGTTTCTTCGCCCTTCCTGTCGCCTCATTCCGCAGTTTCACTTGTATCTCGCAGTTCTCCCTCGTGTGCCACTTCTTCCGCCGCTGCCTCCGCCGCGGTCCCCAGGCATCCCCGCTCTCCCCCCCCCACTCCCACCGCCCCCGCTTCCCGTGAGCAACCTTGTCACTTGAGCCCTCCGCCCGCGCCTCCCGTTCCGCCTTCGGCGCCCCATTGTGCCGACTCGAGTGAAGCTTTGCATTGTCGGTTTGACAGGGTAGTCTGCGGGCTTTCAAGCGATGATAATCCCGCGCCCCTCCGCGCCCGATCCAGCCGCCTCCCCGCCCCTCGCTGCTCACGTGCTCCCCCCTTCCCCGCTCCCCGCCGCGCCTTTCCCTACGCTTGCCTATTGGGCACCATCTCGCCGAGCTGCTGGACATGCGTCAGCCGCGTGACATGGTCCCCATCCCTTTAATCATCACCTCCGCCATCGCTCTTCTTGACGCTGCTTTCCTGGCGCACATTCGTCTCCGTGTTCCCTCCATCTGCCTCATCGGCTCCCGGCCGCCTCAACCTCCGACCTCGTCGCACCGCCAGAGGTGGCTCAGGACATCAAATGGTATCTGTGCAGTACCTCTGATGGTCGGTTTTAGGGTTCGAATCTCGAAGGTGGCAGGATTTTCGACACTGGTTACATAGCTACCTGGAGGAGAATTCTACCGGGCAGCTGCTCTGGTAGGTAGTTTTCCGTGATTTCTCCGATCAACATCAGGCCAACGCAGGGCACTGCCTACCAAACTACACTACCAAACTGAGCACTACACTACCAAACGTCCACTACACTGTTATATACAGACTGATTTAAATGTAGTTTTTAATGAAGTTAAGAATCCATTTCAATTGTCTCATTTTATTTATTTGCAAATGTTAATTTTCACACTTGAGAATTGCATAACAATGTAAAATCAAGATTTTTTTCCTTCCGTTTTTCCCTACCTATGTTCGAATTTAAGTTTTAGTTTCTTTACTTCTAAGTAGGTATACATATTTTTTATTTAATAAAGTATGAATTTATATAAATAGGTAAATGAATTCATGAAATAGTTATTTAATGGACAAAATCTGCAGAGTATAATAGAAAACTATTTGCAAGTAATACAAGATGTTTCGTACCTTTGGAAAAACAAATTATACTTATGGAAAGGAGCGGCGTCTCTAGACGAATTTCTTAACTCCGCTCCGTGATGTCACGGAAGTTAAGCAATTCGAGACTTCGCGGTTTTCTGGTCGGGTGACCGTCTGGGAACCAAGTATCTAACCGAGCACCTTGCCGAGGGGATAAAACACAATAGCTAACTACGACTGACAATTACTGACATTAGAGAAGGAATAATTCGTAAATCCATGCGATAAAATATCTCAAAAGAAGCGTAAGACGGATTGTAGAGGCCTAACATTTAAATAAAAGTAGATTAACTTTTGGCATGTCATTAAATTTACGCTTAACGGTAATCAAGAAATATAATATTTGATATTTGTAGGAATTGAAGAATTATTGTACTAAATTGCATAATTATGTAAGTAATTATGAAAATAAAGTCAGTTGGACGATGAAGGTAAAGTAAAACATTTATTTTTAAACAAATTTGTAATGCAACAGACAAAGAATTTGGGGAAACTTTTTAATACGTTTAGCGACAAAGATTATTGAGAAAATGTATTATTAGTTGATGTATATAGGAGATGAAATTGAAAAGAAATACACGTTGAATACGCCTGACTACGTATCGTTTTTAATAATTTATTTTTACCGTTACAAAATTGAGTAAAAAATTAACATCTGCTGTAAATTGCAGTATGATGTTTTGACACTTAATTCATCGACGAGAAAAGTTTTTAGGTTTTTTACATGCAATAATGTTTTTCCGAGTGTTTTCAAGTTGCTGACAGTATTTGTACCGTTTTGTATAAGATGATTTATTCGTATCTTATTGCTATTATTTTAATTTTCGAATGAGCCACTATAGAATACGTTTATTTCAACTTTCTACCTCTTTATTATTTTCTTGGCTTCCATATCTCTTTCATTCTGGCCCGATGTTTCTCTTTCATCTTCTCAGTCCAAATAGTGCATGTCTTTTATTTTGAATTGTCCTCAAATCGTGTGAATTTTTTAAAGTTTGGTTCTCATTGAAGACCTCTCAGTAGCATCTGCTGGTGTAATTCTGAGGTCTTCCATGTCCTTTGCAACTTGTTTAAACCATGTTATTGGTCATCTTTAATTTTGGAAATGGTTACAGAGCGTTCCGGTTAATTTTTTATAGAGGAATATGTAAAAATGGTCCGCAGAATGTAATTATTTTTCTAATTTTGCCTGTATTTTAAAACGTTTTCTCGCCGACCTGGCTGGGCGAGGTGGCTAGGAGCGAGTACTGACTCAGAGCTTCAGTCCGAAATGTCGCGGGTTCCAGTCCGGTCTTCGGTAAGGTTGTTTGTTCTTTGTTTTCATAGTACTGCACACATGTCTATTTATTTTCTTTGCTTATCCGAAAGGCCATAAATAGGGAACGCAGGTTGCATTATTATTACATTCAGATTTCATTTTCTTATTTGGGAATTATTTTGGAACATTATGAATTATTGTGTTGTTTTATCTTTATAAGTAAACTATTCAATATTATGCAGGTCAAAATGTTTTCTGTAATTTCTAATGTCTCTGAGTGGTAGAAAGAAAATTGAAATATATTTAAACTTCCTTGCAAAATGTGTTTTAATGATCGTGTAAATATTAGAAATTAATAATGAAACAATTTTTACATGTGAAATTTTATCATGTTTTATCACATGGATGGAATTTTTATGATATCAGAAGGCACATCCTCTGCTACCCATTTTGCTCAGAAAAAATTCAATTATTAACACTGAAGTAACTATCTTTCTTGATGTTACAGCACATACCCTCATAAATCTTTTCACTTTGTAACACAGGCTAATTAGAGTCCAATTCTTTGTAATTTGTCAAGTTTTTAATATATCTTGTTTATTTTGTATTTGGAGTTGAACTTGTTGATATTGATGTGAAAAATAACCTGTATTGCTTCAATGCATGAAGTGTCTTCTTTTCTTGAAGAATTCTTGATGAGACTTAAGTGTGATGAAATTGCATGTAAGGTGTTTGATATTTGCTTTGAAGAGAAATATATCCTTCATAATATTTATTATTAACTACTACTAAAGCGTTAGCAGTGGATTCCAAAATAAACTAAAGTTATCAGAAAAATTTCCTTGATTTTATGTTAATTTGTGCAATTCACGCATATGCGTGCTTCCATATAAATAATTCATTAGCTTTACATGAGCATACTATTCTCTAACATCAAAAACAATATTCAAATTAACCTGAATACAAATGTGTTGTGGAAATTTCTATGCAAGCTTGTCATTTCAATCAGACAATATTTGCAATTAAATAGCGGATTATTTCAGAAATACGAATAAATCGAAATCTTCGGTTTACAATTATGGCAGTATTAAAAACGAAAACTATAACTGTATCCCTTCATACATGAACACTTCATACACGCACCCCAAATTTCGCCCTGTTTCGTGCTCCTCGCCCTCTAACCAATCACAGTGCCGAACGATTGATTGGGCAGTTTGCGTAAATGCCACCTGGTATCACCCAATCTTTTGTATCCTCTCGTCTCTGTCGTATCTCCTTAGACGAAGTTCGTGCTTCCTCCACGTTTACGTCTGGAGTCTCTGACACCAGTGCCACCACGTCAAGAGATTCCGTTTCCCCGCGATCTGCCGTATTTACTCGAATCTAATGCGCCATCGAACCTGAAGCTCGCCCTATATTTGAAATTTATAATTATGAACAAATATTTTGTATTGAGTGTAATGCGCATCAATTACAGAAAAAAGGGTACGGTATTTTATTAGTATTTATGTAATACAACAATGAATTTAGCGTATACACAGCAATCGAACTACTTTCCTGCTAACTGCTTTACGATTTAATGAAGCATCATAAGAGTCTTCTCTTTTTGCCTTCCACATTGTAACTAAAAATCCTCAATAATAAGACAAAGATAAGTGAAACGAAGTTGAATTACAACTCCAGCAACCTGTTGTGACGTAATAAGAGAAAAAATAAATAATGACGTTACTGGTGTTCTACGGAGAGGATTTGCACAGAAATCTAACGTGCCGTCGAATATAATTCGCAACACGATTTTGAGTACTACATTTATTTAAAAAAGGTTAGATTTAGTTAAAAAAGGCACATTAGATTCGAGTTAATACGGCAGTTGCTGCCAATGCCTTCGTGTCAGGAGAATCCAGTACCAGTGCAGTCAACTAACCTCAGCTCCCATTATGGGTCCTCCCGACACATCCTTACAATTACTCGGGCAACTTTTCTTGAACGATGGATTGACGATTTCGGGTGGAGTGGGAGTATTAGTTACAAAGTCGGCCACTAGAGTATTTTAAGTAATGCCAACGTCTGTGAAATGAAAGTCAAAAATACATCTTGTGCTTAACTTTTTCGGGAGTTTTAGGTGACTCCCTTGAAGGACCTGGACCTGATTCATCCATTTCTTTCGATATTGACAGCAAACCTGAACAGGGATTCTGCACTATGAAAGCAACTGGCTTTGACTAGCTTCTGTTTTGCGCCAACGAAGTTTTAATGATTGGAAGGTTGTTCTCAGTGCCCGCTGCGAGCTTTTGCCTTCAAGTGTTTATTGCACAAGGGAGGGGGATCAAGGTCATCGTTCAAGAAAAGTTGCGCGAGTAATACTAACATCATATCTGAATAATGGCGGATCCAGGGCAGGGGAGCATGAGGGCCATGCCCCCCCCCCCAAGGCCTAGAGATTGCGTTTGTTACTTTCTTTCGTTTCGCAAAATTGATTGTAATATTTATGTTAGAATTATGTTATTATTTAAAAATAATAATAAATAATATCTTATATAACTATAATATTATACAATATAATAAGAAATGTTATTATTTAACAAACATCTACCATGGACCCCTCCAAAATGATTGGCTTGATGTGCCCCGGCACCCAATCATTTGCACTTGTTACCCTGACCACCTCAACTCCGCCGCCAATCCATGCTGCCAACTTCTTCGTCAGTATTCAGTTTTGAAATATTACACGTCATATCAGATGTTTCCTTCATTTTCATTTTTCATATTGTTTTTTCAAACTTGTTTCGTGGACCTAAATCCCGTGGGCATTTTTTGTCGCCCCTCTCTCTTTATTGTCATTTTATCTCTTGTAAGTTTTCACCCTGCTTTTCAAATCAACTTTATTTCATATCTTCTTGGAATTTCTGATGTCACTGTCCACATACAACTACTCCACAGAATGTTTTTTTTCTTTCTATGCTGTTTACTGATAAAAAAATGGGTTTCAAACACGCCGTCTTGCTTTGCTATTGTTATCCTGTTATGCTAATGCGTATTCTATTTCGATTTTCTAAGCTAATTGCTATATGATATGTTAAATGTGTTTATTACGTTATATTGCAGTGCCAATCATTAGTATACAGTAATAAGTACGTTGTGGTGAAACGTACAACGTGTATCCCCAGTTGTTTGTATAGGCTATGAGTGAATATGTGCAAGCATGTGTGTATATATGTGTAGAGATCGATCATCCATATACGGTGATATGATAGGGGGTAGCGAATTCAAATTGCCCGTGAAGATATGGTCGGGAAACAATTAGAGTACGCAACAACGTTCGTATAAGTCATTTATAAGATCAGTGATCTATAGGAACGATGGTCCGTACAGAAGAACCGGTGACTAATTCACTTGCTTCAGGAGAGTGGTGGTGGCAGCAGCCATCACAATGAGCAACTCGCGGAATACAGGCTTCCTATATTTCACTGCTACTCAGTGAGTATACCCACTAAGGTATAATTCCCATGAAAATGTAATTTAAATCAAATTATTTTGATGATATTTTAAATATTATTTTACTTATTACTGCATATCATTATAATGCATGTTTTCACAAAGGCGTGCTTTGCATAGGCACTCAACATACTGTAACATGCGTTCATTCCTAATTAAATTATAGACATCTTTCAATGCATCTTTTTCTATACATTCTAAATTTCTCATATTCCACTAAAGATATGAACAAATAAATGTGGTCAGATTTTCCTATCCAATGAAATTCTATGTATTTTTGAAAGTTCTTCACCTCTCCTAAATCCTTATTATTTGAAGGTAAATATTGTTTTCTCTTCGCAGTTTATTCGTTAACAGTATCAAACATTGTTGAATATCATTCTGGTATATAGATGGCGTTGATCAACATATTGTTAAACATGAAGTTAGCAATAATGTCAATTTTCTTTTTGCGAGTAAATGCGCGAGTAAAGGAAGGAGTAAAGGAAAGAGTAAAGGAAGGAATAAATGAAGTAAGGAATAAATGAAGGGAGGAATAAATGAAGGGAGGAATAAATGAAGGGAGGAATAAATGAAGGGAGGAATAAATGAAGGACGGAATAAATGAAGGACGGAATAAAGGAAGGACGGAATAAAGGAAGGACGGAATAAAGGAAGGACGGAATAAAGGAAGGACGGAATAACTGAAGAAAAGAATAAATGAAACCAACGCAGCAAACTCGTGTATCCTTCCTTGCATCTAATGCTCGTTCCTTCACAGTCTGAGCGACCCCTCCGCTGTGGCGCCCCCGCCTCCTCGTTTGGCCTTCGTATTTTCGCCTCCCGAACGCCGCCCTCCGCCGTCCGCCCTCCCCCGCAGCCTTCGCGCCGCGCGCTTTTTGCGTGGAGCGCGCGACCTCTTGCCGTCTCCGCGAGCGCCGTCGACTTCCGAACAAACTGCGCCGCGTCTTCGAATCATTACTCTCGCCTCGCCTCGCCCCGCCTCGCCCCGCCTTGCCACGCCGCAGCCCGCGTTGCCTGGCTCCGGCCGGCTGGACCGGCGCGGCGCTGAGCGGGCGCGGGAGGGTGCGGTTGGCTGCAGGAAGGCATGGGGAGGGCGCAGGAGAGGTGTTGATGGTTGAGAGGGGAATGCGGACGGATGCGAGTGTGAGTGATTCATGAGCTATTGTCATTACTCTCATAAGTGTAGTGCATTTGCCGGGAGCGCGGTCGGGAACTTAGAGCTTGTCCCAGCTGGGTCGGTGCCACGCTGGTGGGAGATACCTGGTTGGGGTAAACTCTGGTAGTCGACGGTAGGTCGGCGCCGGATCTTACTATCCAGCGGGGGAAGATCTAAGCTCTAAGCACCCGAGATATACTCCCTACCCGGTACTGTGGGGAATCACGAGACACACGATAGTATAGTGCGTATAATGAAGGAGGATGGGATAAGTTTGAAGAAGGAAAGATTGCACTCGGTTCGTTTAAGATGGTACTCCTCCGGCATTCGTCTGATATTGCTCGGAGAAAACACAGAGAAGTCCCGGTCAGAGTAGCCAATAGGATTCTCCTTCAGAAAGTGGACGCAATTAGTGTCAAAAATCCGCCACCGGTGGCACTTAAACCCTGTAGAGCATCGCAAACTTAGATTGCAATTAGACGCATGCCTTTCATTGCAGCACGCGTCATGGTGTTGTCTGATTCCCGGTACCCCTGCTACTTATTTTCTGATCCGCCTCATGTATTATCGTTGAAAATTTCTTGACTCTATTTTACTAAACTTCAATTTATTAAATTACACTGTTTTACACTAAAATTTGGTACTAAATGCGCATATTAAATGCATATAAATGTGCGTGAATGTTTGTTGAAAAATTGAATATTTTAATTTTGTCCGCTTTGATCGCGCAGCCGCACACTGTATGGTGCGGGAGAATCGGGCCGGGCGTGGGCCTTGCAGCCGTGCTGATGAAGGGGTCGGGCGTATTTGCAAGCTCCAATCGATATTCTACGCTGTCGCTTTATTGTTGAATAAAACTCAACTTTTCGGATGCTCCGCCGCTCGGTATTTGCATCTTTATGCAAGTTTTGCTTCTGCGAATTCTCTCCGTCTTAGCAGTTTCTTCGTTTGCTTGTAATATGAATCGATATTTAAATGTTCTCGTCAGAATATGTTTACGAGTTTTAATGTGTATTAATGTTAGTATAATATCATTATGTACGTAATATGTGCGTTTCTGATCCGTATTGACCTTGTTAAACAATTCTAGTTTCAAACTAACATATTTACAGTGCAGACTAAATCGAACACTTTCGGATGCTATATTCATAAAATTACGACTCTTCTCCACAAAATATATTACTTTTTCACGTTAATGAAGGTTAGAAGATCTTAGGTTCGAAGATATAATCATACACAATTAATTTAGTGAACATTATGTATCATATAAATATACTTGACGTGTTAATTATTAACCTTAAAGAATTTAAGCATAATTTTTAAACTTCACCTTTAGTGACCACACGATAACTTGAAAAAAATCTTTACACACTTAATCCAAAAAGGCGATTCCCGCATTTCGTAATGGACTGCTGCGGTAGTTGATGTTCGAACGCATATTAGAAGTAATGAAATGTTATCTTCATAACGGAAACTCGCGGTCATAATGCACCAGAGCACTTCCAGAAGATAGTCAATTTTACATTTACATGACAGAAAATTCGCAGGGTCCTATCCATTTCGCTGCGAGCGGCAGTGCGAGAACTGCTGAGGACAGTGATGGACGACTGATCGCATATATTACATATGGTTCAATTTCGATGGTGAATGTGTCATCAGTTCGACGCACGGCGGTATAAAATATGACAGTATGACGTGTGTGTGACGGCCTTAAAAATGGAAAAATATTACATCAAAACGTAATACGCCATCATTAAATCGTGCGCGTAAAGACGGGGAACATCAGTTAGTTCTTCCATAAATGTCATAGGATTTTCATTTTAAAAATCACCTTGTAGAATTACACAATATATGAGAAATTAATGTTATATAAATATATAATAAACAGAATGGATGTTAGCGTTGAGCGAGGGGAAAGCATGTATTTTACTTAAAACATGTTTAAACCTTTCATTGAATTTGATATGTCTTTCAATTCAATGACATGTCTTAAAACATGTTTCATTGATTCATGTGTTGCAGGAGCTTATAAAAACAACGCCAATACAGCGCCTACGATCAAAAGGTCTCAGCATGAAAACCATGAGCCACATTCATGCGTATTAGTCTCCTGTTTTGCAAATATGTTTGTTCCCTGTGTCAGTGGAGGGTAGCGCAGACACCTTATGAAGGTTGAATGGCTCAGGTGGGAGAACAAGGAGTGAAATCCTCCTGTCTGTTACTATCTCGTTTGAGTAATAGGAAATGCCAAAGTTAGAAAAAGTAATCGATTTCAAATACGTGAAGAACAGGTTCGTACGGGTTCAGTTAATATTGTTACGTAACCTTTACATGCGAGAAAGCATGTGTGTTGCAGCTCTACGAGTTTCTTTAATTTGTTTGCTGAAATTGGGCATAGTGAGTTTATAAATAAGGCAGAGGTTCTTTTTTCAATTAAATCTCTTAAATTAGAAAGGTGCAAATATTCGAAATTTTCTAATTCGAATCGCGCTGCTATTGTCGTATGGAGTATTTCAAGAATTGGTTTCGAATCTGTAAGATGCAGTTTCACTATATCACGTAACCATTAAAACAATACAAGAAAGTACGTGTTGTGGTAGCTAGTTTTAGATTTAGAGGAATTCAGTTATCGTTTGTCAGCACCATTCAGCTTCTCCCATGAAACAATACATTTGTTGAGGCTGCGAAATATTGCTTAGATGAATTAAGAGAGCATTAGCAGAAGCTGCAACGAGCATCGGCTTCTCTGTTCTCATTACATGAGAGAGTTCTGCAAAAACACGAGATTATTACTTTGCCGAAAGAATCAATGAGTATTAAATGGATTGACATGGTTACCTCTGTCTGGACGAAAATAAACATTTTCTTCACGAATTTAGCGCTTGGTGCTAATGCATGCTGCGTTTAGGCGTTTGCGATCACGGAGAATTCAGAAATATGCTGGGAATTGCTTGGCAGCGTATCGAATCAAACTTTCCATGCGCCCAATACACGTTTCACTTAGCTTCTATGCATGATCGCTACGTAACTGATCGCGGCTCCTCTGATTTTCAAACAGTGCTAGCTCGTCTCGTCTGATGTGGAAATAATTGGATTCCGGGATATCTGGCACAGGGGAAAATTTTTGTCGCGGCCGCCCAGGAAGTGGACCGATCTATAGGTGAATTTCCTAACTAGTTGACAGCAGCTGATGATCGATTTCAAAGAACCTAGTACAAAAAGTAAGTATTTGGTCAATTGGGAAGGAATTTGCACGGATTTTGAGCAAGAATAGACTCCGCGGCGGGAAGTTTGAAATGTATGATCTTTCCTTCAAAAACATCTTCAAAGAGCGGCGAAACGGAGCTGTTCAAAGCGTGGCGCCGAATTTGAATAAATTTGGCGGTTCATATACCAACAACATTACACAGCGTGGGTTTTATTATTTTAAAGCATCTAATACTGAGTTTATTATAGAATCCATCTCTTAATTACTTTGAAGAGGAAATGAATAAACATATGAAAATAGGAACACGAACTTGCACATGTCACGTTCAGAACCAAATGGCAACTAAGCTCGTGCGCTTAATTTTCAGAGTAAAACGACAATTGTTAATACAAAATTAATGCAAATGAGCGTTCATCAGTTATTATCTCACAGTTACTTAAATGGACTTGTGTGCACAGAATTTAGAAATTTTAAAGAAATTTAGAGCAAGTTAGGAAGATATTTCTGAAGAACGTTTCGGGATTGAATGCTATGTAAGTATAACACAACAATTACATTAACTTTTTAGCGTTATGACTGCTGTATCTTTTGAAAATGTATGTAATTGAAGTAGTCTTCAACTGTTTTTCTATATAGAATATTGATATTTGGGATTCATATAACAAACAGGAAAACAAAGCTATGTAATCAAAACGCTCACTCTGTTTTGTCCTTATAATACTGAATCGCATTTAGTTAACTTGATGAAGTATTTGCTTCCCACAATCTCGAAACATGACATTTTTTTGAAAACATGTGTTAAATAAAATTAATGTTAGCGCGAAAAAACCACTAGCAGACAAGGACAAGACACTTCATTATTATTTACACAAAGCTTCCGAAAAACGGACTTCATAAACTTCCATTTTTTTCTCTCGTAAGTACATGTAACGGAGTCTGTGTTCGCCGACTTTTTGCTAAACCCACAACGACGAGAGCGAGCAGGAAAGAAAGTTTCGCTTCACTGCTAACCTCGAACAGCCTGCGGTGGCGGCCAACTTTGTTACGGTGCCATTAGTAATCAAGCTTTCGCGCGTCCCGTGTCGCGCGTCTCACCCCATCGTACAGCGCCATCTCCTTCCTCCTCCTCCCCCTGCACCCCTCCCCTCCGCGTGTTTCCTTGCCCTGCCTGGACGAAGATCCTCTTCTCCCTGCTTTCTTCCCCCGTTTCCTGCACGCGCCGCTGCCTTTCCGCCTTGTTTTTTGAGCCGCCGCAAACAAAAGCTACTCAAACTTTTAAACTTGATTCATGAACATTCATGTTTTTGAGTGGCGTCTCCAGGAGCGCTGTCCTGGCGGGCGGGGCCGATGGACTTTGATAGCAGGTGGAGTTGCTTTGCTAGTGGCGGTCGAGGCGGCGAAGACGATTTCGGGACCGCGAAGTGTGGCGGCGAGGAGGCGCAAGGGAGAATTTATCGAGGAGCCAGGAAATCATGATTGAGGATAAATATAACAGCTGAGGGAAGAGAAATCAGAAATAATAGCGGATTCAGTGGAATGTGTGTGAAAAACCTGTAATATGAACTGTAGGTCTGGAACACCAAAGATGCTACTGTCGAGTGTGTACAAAATGGAGTCCTGGAGCAGCTAAAATTGGTTCTTCTGAAACGGCACATGTGAAAACCGAAGCTTGTTTCTTCTTCGACGCATGATGTCGGATGTGTCGCGACAAGCAACGCATTGCGTATGAAAATAAGAGTTAAAAAGGTTTATTTGAGCAAGTTTATAATAACATTTTTTAAATCATATTACAGTTGTCCGGCTCGTTCACTTTCGGGAATAAAAATTTACATGAAAAAGTATCAATTAATATACACTTAAAATTACGTTTCAATTCAAAATTGGGTTGAGTTTTCGTCAGTATCTTTAATCTCAAAGTTATTCACATTTCATCAAAATACTCCTAGATGCATTTAAAGCATCAAAATATTTTTTTCAAGAGTTCTTCCTGAATATCCCGAAAGGGACCGCATAAGAATATTATTTGATTATTTCAGTCAAGTGGAATATAAAGAGCTCTTGATCACCGCTGTAGATGCTGTGAATCATCAAAAACGCATTTTCGTTGCTTAAATAACGAAATGCGGTTTTAGGGAAATTTCATAGAACTCCAATGATGGATCCGCAAACGATCATTGGTTCCTCTCCAGATGATCAACATGCGTCCTATGACATCTCGATTGATAGACCGGGAGGGGTCTAGCAGTGACAGACGGACGGACAAACTGACACTCAGACGCAAGTTATTGATTACTATGTAAGGATTGCGGTTGAATAAATCAAGTATTTGTATTTGCAGTCAAAATTTGAACTGTGCTTTTTGTTGTATATTTCAATATTCTTTGGAGCCTAACAAAACCATTCACATGTCTCACATGGCCAGAGGCTGCTTGGTATACTGTCAATTTGTGCATATATTCAAAAGTAGTAATGTAGATTAGTGTGTATGTGTGAGTGAGAAGGAGAGAGAGCGTGAGAGGAAGAGAGAGCGTGAGAGGAAGAGAGAGCGTGAGAGGGGGAGAGAGCGAGAGCGGAAAGAGAGAGCGAGAGAGGGAGAGTGCGAGGGGGGACCTTTAATTATCTATACGAGTATTTTCTTAGTAATTTAATTAAATTAACTTCAAAGAGTGAATGAGGTGATCAGAGCTAGTCTTCCACTTAATCTTGTTCAGTGGACTGTGGTTAATTCGAAAGGGGATAATTAAAAAGAATCGACAGTTCGAAGGACACTGTGCTCCTTGACGTACATATTTGAGACAATATTTTAAATCTTAATTAAACTGTAATTTTTTGCCATTCCAATTTTTGATTTTTTTTCAAATGCAAGCTGTTCAATAATTAAGTTTTCAAATTTCGAACAGATTGCGGATGAACAAATTTTAAATAAGGAAGACTGACATTTGTGCGATGCGTCTTCAGAATAGTGACCGCAAACGATGTTTCTTGCTGGACGTAAAAAAAAAAACTTCGTCTTCGTGAAGTGCGAAACATATCACGCAGAATAATTCCAAAGCGCGAGATGATTGAAGAGGAGGGGCTAGGCTGGCCTGCAAAGACCGAAGCCCGGCGCACGGAACTGAAGGCGGTGAGGGACGCTGGAGCTGGGGAGTGTCAGGAATGCAGACGGAGCGAAGGGCCCGCGGAGGCCGCCGAGTCGCGCTGGCACGGAAAGTGCGCGGGCGCGGGGAGAGGGGACGGCGGAGGGGGCTGAGAAGGCGCCGGGGAGACGCAGCGCCGGCGGGCCTGATAAAGCCCGGAAGGAGCGCGGGTGCTGGCGGGGATGGTGAAGGTTGTGCAGGTGGGGGTGGGTGGGGCGGAGAAGGCGCCTTGGAAGTCACAGGGGCCGGCGGGGCTAGAGAGGCCCGGAGATGCCCGAGGCCGCAAGGCAGAGAATGGCGAGGAGCTGCCCGCCGGAGTCACAGGGCCAGTAGGGTTGTTGAGGCTCGCAGGCGTTGGCGGTGGATGGCGAAGAATGGGCAGGTGGCGATAGGGTGGCGCAGGTGGCAGAGAAGGCGCCGGGAAGTCACAGGGCCGGCGGGGGCTGTTAGGGCCTGGGGGCCTGCGCGAGCGAAGACAGGGAGGCGGAGGAGGGCGCCTAAGGACTCACGTGCGGCGCGGCGGGGGGTTTAGGCGAGGAATGGTGCGAGGCGGCGCCTGTTGAGTCACATGGCCGGCGGGGGGCTGTGGTGGCGGCCCGAGAGGAACGCCGCGGACGTTAGCGGCGGATTCGGCGAAGGCGGTTGCAGGTGGCGGAGAAGGCGCCGGGGAGCCACAGGGCCGGTGAGGCTGGTAAGGCCGTTGGCCACATAGGCCCAACCGCGGCTGGTGGTGGCGCTGCCGGCTCGAGTGGCGTCAGATAAATAGGCTGCAAGAGGCCGTATATCAGAGTGACACGGTTGCGCGCGCCGAGCGCCCGCCGTCGCGCCCGCCGCGCCCGCCTCGCCCGCCTCGCCCGCGGCGCGCCGCGCAAGCCATTGTGTGCGTTCGCGGACCCGCCGGCAAATTAGTAATTACGCGGCTCGCTGTTGCATGCTCGTTTGCCCGCGTGCGCCCATATCGTTGACCCACGTGCTAGCGGGCGACAAGGCAGCGGCCGGCGTTGGGGGCCGCGCCGCGGGGCGGCGCAGCGGGGGCGGCACGGTTGGCCGCGCCGCGTCCGCTGCGTTCGACTCTGCGCTTCAGTTTGCAGCCGCAAACGCCGCTGGAACGGCACGCCCCGTACCCCCCGTTGCACAGCCCTCGTTATCGTTATCTTCAGGTCCTCACGCTCATCAGTTTATGTTTCGGCACTTTACATGCGTTTTGCCTCCAACCAGCGTATCGTATCATTGCATTGTATTGTCGGGTGTGCAGAATTTTGTTACGCCTGTGAATTTATCTCCGAGCAGCGGTGAATTCTAGCGGGAGATGGATATACAACGGCAGATTACGTAATGACTTTTCCTTTCTCGTACGGAGTATAGAGATTGCAAATCGATGTCCAGTTTTTTTCTCTCTCTTCAAAATGTCTGCCCGTCCATCCCTCTGTCCATCTGTGAACAAGACTAGCGAGTGAATTATATTTATATATATATATATTTCTCGTCAAAATAATCTTTCCCCAATCGATCTGGATGGTGTCGTGGCCTCTCGAATTTCAAACGGATGTATTATTTAGTGGGTTAATTTATGACCTTAAACGCATTTTCAATCTTTTCTCGAGAATTATTATTTTCTTTAAAATGTAGTAAAATTGAGTCAAGTACTCTTATCAAAATAGCGCAGATCTTATTTGCATTATTTCTTTCTTCTTTCAATTTTCGCAAATTCTGAGAGTTCAACAAACATGACAACTGAGTCATTTTTAAACTAGTTGAAGTTTTTTTCTTTAAATTGTATGCTTTAATACAGAAAATTTCCCTTAATAATATTGCATAGATCCTATTTTAATTAAAACCTGTGGAATATTGAAAACTGCATAAGTACGCGGTTTATCACCTGTTCTATACTTTGAAATTTGAAGCTAGGTGTTTCTTTGTTCATGCAATATTTTCTCCATTATTAGAATTTTAAGCCATTTAATGTACAGATTTTTTAAAATAATAGGGTTTTCTTGTATTTATTAGTTATACGACGACAATTTCAATTTTGGAACCTGTTCTATACCTTCAATATTGAAACCAGAATATCCTTCAAAATGTAATTTATTTCAGAAATCTAAATCTTAAAATGGTTAAAGGTACAATTTTTCGATGTATAAGAATTTTTTTCATAATTTTGAGGTATAGTCTATCGGTTTTTCAAAAGATGGCTGAAGTGTCAGAAGTCAATAAAATCTTTGGCAAACCTTACCTGTAATACGAGAAATAGGGTGATGTTGTTTAACCACGTGTTTATTTATTCATATTGTTCTTACTAAATTAAAACACGTGTGTTAGAAACCCAATAATGTCCAATTAATCGAAATTTGAATAATGGTAGGTTATCAATTTAAGTTTGTAGTATATGATCAATCCAGAAATTTTGTCGCACAGATTGTCGTTTTTCTGCCCTATAGGCACTTACAATTTTTTACTGCTTTTTCTTGTTTGTTAAATATAGAAATATACCAAATGGTACATTTAACGGAAACTTAAAGTCCCTTTACAAAGTTGTTTAAATAATCAAGTAATTAACAGATAGGTCCCCTTCGTCTACGTCGAAAAGACACGACAACTTTGATCACCTTATTCCCTGTCTTCTTTAACCTCCATGAACGTACAAAGAACACGACCTCCCTGACCTCTACAAGGGATAATTAATTCTACAAACAGTGAGCGAATGACTTCTAATTAAAATGCATGCATACATTTCTGGAGGCATTCAATAATAATCGCATTGCAGCTGCTCTCGTCCACATGGCAATTAATCTACTTGTATTCCTTCATGCGCGGTTGTAATAGAGAAAATAAAATTATTGTTGATTTTACACAGAGTTTACGCTAAACTTTAGAACTTTATTGGTTAACATTTCACAAAAGTAGTACGTAGAGATGTGTCCCGATTAAAAGTTGTACGAATTCATTTATATGTTTGATGAAAAAAAAACGAAACAAATTTGTAAATATATTTTTTTAATATTAGGGAGGCACGACAGTTTACTTTTGTGATCTGCGACAGAAGATAATGGCATATTTCGTGGACTCTTATTGAAAGGAATTAATATTTAGTAAAAATATATCTAGAATCCACCTTTTTCAACACTTGTTAATAAAAGTATTCAGTGTGAAATCTTTTTATTGAAATTTGATTCACTTTCAATTTTTACTCTAATTTGACTCCATTACTCCACAATTCATGTTTTCATTTCAAGTATGTGTTGATCTCAAAATTTTATCGTTCATCATATTTTGCGTTGTATTGATACGCTATGTTGCTGTTTCTAAGCATGATTTAATATTAAATAACATACTAGAAAATATGCTTATTCCTGAAAATACTTACTGAGTATTTTAAGAACATTCCAATGCACGAAATAAGTACAATTAAAATAAGCATGACTTAGATTTATTATAATTACTTTACATCAGTTTTACCTTAAAATAAATCTAAGTCATGCTTAGGTTAAAACTGATGTAAAATTGCAGAGAAACCAAGGTCCCACGAAGTCAACAAGAATTATTATTGACGTCACAACTCGGCAAGCTACATGTGTGGGCGTCGTGTAACACGAGTTTCTTCGTGTTTGCGTAGTCGAAAATATATTATTTGGTTCCTCTCGTTATGGCAACGCGATGCTGAGTGGATTTGTGGAAGATTAGAAATGTTTATTGTAAAGCTTTTGTTCACAGAATAATAGAACAATTTTTTTTATTTTCAGATACTTCTTGTAATATACTGTGATACCGACATTGGTAACGGTATGACGCTAATGTAACCAGTACGTTCTGAAGGTGCAGGTTCCACCAAAACCCAAAGTGTGTTTGAAATAACGAGTAGGTTTTTACTGTCACGTTAGTTGTTATCGAAAAACAGCATATTTTATCTGAATGACAGACAGTCAAATGTCTCGCAGGAGAAACATTCAACAGTGAACTGTTGAGTGAAAATTCAACTGTACAAAGCAATAAAACATCAGTCCACGAAGCTGATTGAGAGCATGGGTCCATCAGGCTGAAGGCCAGCGAAAGACAAGAAAATGTAGGCCGAATTTGGAGCACATGATCGCAGTGGTCTAACCAGCACGAGATGGCGGACAAAGTAACCTGGCGGTGTTTCATACTGAAAATAATGGAGATCGGGGACATCAAATATGATATCGAATGAACAAACTAGCACACAAATACGTTATAACAAAGAGTTTATATGACTTTCATAAAATATCCCGGTTAACTTAGTCCCTCCCCCAAACGTCATTAGAATTGGAATTCTTAACGTGTTTGGGACAACAGATTCTTAGTATATATAATAAAAAAATATTTCTGTGCATGAAATTGTGGAAAATACGTGTGCAAAGCTTCGTAACCGACAATAGATATTGAAACTGACTTGCAATCTATCATTCGTTCGTATTATTGAGAATATTAATGAGGATATGTCAAAAAAGTATTTTAATTCTGTTCGTTACCCGTAGTAATTTATTTAGCGGTTAAGAACCTTCATTTTCTTTGTGCTTCATTTATTTATTGGTTTTTATAATTTATGATATATATATTCTATAATATTCTGATTTAATAAATATTGAAACAGTTTCGGAAGTGATCACTGTTTCGGATCGTTGCTCCGTCATCAATGATGGCTTTATAGAATAATTTGTGAAGGTCTAGAACAGAAGGTCTCAGGTCCATCTTCACTAAATTTCGCCTTTTTGAATTCTTGAACCAGAAAGGTCATTTGCGATGCTCCATACTAACACGCATTTTAAATTAACCACGTGTCATATTTAGAAGAGCAAATAAAACTGTCAAAATTGTCATACGTCTAGAATCAGCTATTTATTTTACTAAGAAAGCTCTTGAAACAGAGAGAATATTAATAAAAAATCCATTCAATTTAAAAAAAAATAAGGGGCAGAGTAAATATTTTAAAAATGCTTTAAAACATGAAATTTGAAGACGACAAAAGACAATGATAAAATGTGCGTAAAATAACAAAAGCTCGATTATTTTGCTGTTGTAAGACGACCAACAGATGTGAAAAGAGAAGAGAGACGTCACACATCTTTTGATGAAACAATTGGGAGGACTCTGGATGAAAAAATACAGAGGTAGTGGTTTAATATGTGTTAGGAACTAGACACAATGTTATAAAAAACTACGGATCTTTTCATGTTTTACTCATGAGAACAACCTCAACAGACCCATAGATTCTTTTCTAACGACGTTTAATATTGACAAATTTTATATGAAATGCTACTCAATAGTTTTAAATTTTATGTCTTTTACAATCCTGCACCATAGGTATTACATAATTTGTTTATTACTTTGAATTTATTTTATTGTATTACTTTATTATGTTTTACACATTTTGTTTCAGTCTTAAATACTTGATTTTAACATTTTTTGTTGTTATTTCTACATATAACTTTTGAGAAAGACCCCAGAAAGGATCGAGACGGTAAACGAAATAAGTTATTGAAACGTAGTAGGAATGTTTTGAAAAGCGTTAAATGTCATTAATAGGAGATATTTACAATGCAGAACATATTTCCGGCGTAATTAGCTTCATAAATAGTGACAGGGTGATGACAATTGAATATTATAAAACGGGAAACACATCAGGCCTAAGAAACAGTTAAAGTATTGTTCGTTTCGGTTGCTCAGTGATAATTGATCAAAGAGGGTACTGTTCGATTCCCGGTCGAAATGACAATTCTTTGAACAATTCGAATTATTTGTTGATCGTGATTGTAAGATTTAAGACCATGAGGCTTGCCTGAAGTTATAAATTAGTTGTCATAAGAATGTGAGAAAATAAAATGTTTCACATAACTGTTTCATTTGCGTACGATCTCCACGCAATTAATCCAATTTCTCAAAAGGTTACATGTCCAATATTGCCATTTAGAACTGACACTTCTTAGTGATGTGACAAAAATGCACACGTCTATTAAATTGTTGCAATTTTCTAGAAAATATCTATCTGTTATTTCGTGAAACTAACGCTAAATAAAATTCATATCACAATATTAACAGCAAAGTATTACTGTTTCCATTTAGTGAAAAGCATTAATATTTGTTTTCCTGAAAAAAATGTGCATGCGACATTTGTTCTGAACCTTTGATCATCCATTCGTTTATTGTTTATACTATTTTCCGGTTCATCACAACATTCGATTTTACTGAACCACAATGCTGATGTCGATTACATAGCTTACGGGTCATTATCTGCTGTTCGTGACATCTTGCGATATGTGCATCTGCTCGCAAGCGATTCGAGGCCGGGAGGAGATCTGGCGAGCTGCTTGTCAGAGTGGAAACGCAAACGGACTGATCGGTTTTAAATTTTTACGAATGATTATTAATTAACTGTGTGATATTTACATTAGACAAAGCTATATACAGGCTACTACATAGAATGTTTTTAATGCTTTTTTTGTTGTTTTATACCATATTTTCCCAGTATTCTTATCCTTTCGCAGGTGAAGAAAGAGATTGAAGAACATTATTATAAATGTGAACGAAAGAAAAAATACACTACTTAGTGTATGTGAAGTATTTTTGTAACTTATTTTCAATTCATAAAAAGTTCCGTAATTTTTTTATCTTACAAAACCTAGCTGCGAACGTACGAAACAAAAGGCAATATGATCAGCGAGAGGTACTCCTGGCTAACCCCGGCTATCACAACAAAGAGCATTCGAAAGCCGCTGTCAAGAGCGTAGGCAAGGAGAGTTATGTCAAAACAGCAAGACTACGGTTTTCGACTAAGATGCGAATTTAAGAAGGCAAGAGTAAGGTGCGAAATTATAATTTCTATTTTAATGTTATAATATTTCTTTATCCAAATATTTAGAAAAAATTCTTTTTATAGATATTTTAATATTCAGCGAGTCATTTATACTACGTTTTAAAAATATTGCAAATTCCCCATTCATAAACCAAAATTATTTTTGCGACTATTTGTAATATAAGGTCATAAAGCTCTTAAGTTCAAGAAGGATTAAAAAATACTTTATTTACTTTTTAAAAAAATATGTTACGTGGGAGATGAGAAAGCTACAGTTGGTGTCTTGAAAACAAATATACTTACCATAATGTTTTAAATCAACTAGAGAAAATCTGGACTAATCACCCGTCATTGGGTCTACAACTCGGTGGTTTATTGAAGACACGAGAGGCACGAGCGTGATACATGCTCTTTGCACCGACGGTTATTGCGCGACAAACGTCGTCAGCTGGCCAAAGAAGCTGCCCTGCTTCCACATGAAAATTGTGACTGCGAATAGAACGGACAACGCCCAGGTGTTAAATTAAACTGTCTATTTACGTTTTCATGGATTATATTAATATTTTAATTCTTTCATTTGATGACAAAAAACATTCTCATTGTATCCAGGAACCGAATTCTGCTTTCTTGCACATCAAAGATTTTAATGACTATTACATGCGTCGGCTCTTCTGTTTTCATCAATGCCCTTCGAAAAAATTCCATCACGTCATTTCTGTGCTTCTTAATTCTTCTCTATTTTTATTTCGGGTAACCCCTCACAAAAATACGGGGGTCACATAGCATCTCACACGATTGTCGGAGACTTTTTATTAGATCAATGGGTAATTGGCCGCACCGAGTATGAGAATTTCCACGTAGCATCCACAACGCTGGTCGAATTGTCTCTTTTAGATCAATGGCGAATTTGCCAAACGGGGGTAGAGAATATCCACATAACATCTCCCACGCTTGTCGGAGACTTATTTTAGACCATTGAGGAATTGGCCACACTCGGATGGAAAATCTGCTTCTCGCTCTGACATAGGGAATGAAGTAAGAAAAGGGAATGGAAGGATGCTGTAAGACCAGCTCCAGAATTTTCTTGGAGAGTATGAGAGAAAATCATGGAAACGACCGAACAGACGAGAAAGCCTCTAGTATTTTTATGCAGAATGTACAATGAACGGTTTGACCCAGCTAATTCCCAAAATACCCTGCCAATGTCGAGGTTCGTACATTCGTCCTCTAGCCTACGGTTGGGAACTTTCAATTACATCCGTTATCATAGCCAGTGTTATTGTTTCTTATCTACTTTAAACTAATTAAAAAATGAATCAGAAAAATGTAACATTGTAAAAATACGCGTTTTTAAAGCGTTGGTTATTAACGCTGTTATTATCATGAAACATTTCAAATCACTAAACTCAGATACCCGTGTAATTTTTGAAATGAAGGCATAATTCGCTGCCGCATGACCTGGTATCAGGGACTTCATTTGGGAGGGAGACTACCGAACAGGAGTGGACGTGACAGCCACCTGCTAGCTTAATTCAGTTTGTTCGAACGACCGCAGGGCAAACTCGATCATTAAACTCTAATTGAAAATGAAAAATTGCTACATTGATTTGGTGTAGAGCAAGTAAGCGTTTTTGTTAGGTTCAATCTTGTTACATTGTTTTCCCTAAAATTACGTTTTTCTGTTGGCTCGTCAAACGTTGTTCATAAAGTTATTTGTTTAAGTAAATTTAAAGAGATGCATTACTTGAACACGATTTTTTGATGCCTAATACGTGAAAAATATTATATTTCCTTTGCCTGAAGGTCGTGATAACGTTTCTAGGAAGCGGTTAATTGAGAAAAGACGTAATATTTTGTGGCAAAGGGTTGATGTCAGTGTTACACCACGTGTAAAATTTGCGGTTTTGAACACCAGAATGTTTTCATAGTGCTACCGAGAAAATGGTATGTAGTTTTAATTCAGTGAAGCAAATTGTTTTCAAATCTTTTGATGCAGAAAATGTTTAAACAGTCATACAGTTGCATTGAAACGTAAACCGGAAATTTTTGAACAAGTAGAAAGGAAATGTTTACGTTCGTCAAATACTTATACGTATTTTATTGTCATATACTTATTTTTAACATAATTTTAAAATTTACATTGTAGAGAGAACAAAAAGCTGAGAGATGACACAGCACTCAAAATTAAACTGTAATGAAACCAAGGCTAATTTTAAAATAATAAAGTACTCTATTCTCGAATTAGGACGTGCCGTAGATTTTGCATTTTGTGGATTTCCCCAAATCGTGGACGTTGCTAGTTAAATTTAAAGCCAGCAACGCCGACCTAGAAAATGCATTCATCGTTTTCTTTTGATATCTATACGCATTGAAAATTAGTCATACAGATTTCTCTAGGTTATTGTCTGAGTAAAACTAAATTCCGTGGTGATAGCAGATATCTCGTCGTAATCCATAATGTGAGAAACGAAATAATAGTCTACAATCAAAGTTTGACTCTGGACGAATATTTGCTTTGTCACGTTATGAGTAAAACTAGTTAACTATAGTTCGAAATTATTAAGATATATATTGTCTTTATTTCGAAAGAAAAAATGTGTTATTTAATTGAATACAAATTTCAACAAAGTTACCATTATAATTTTAAGAAAGCATAACCATGCTGAATAATGACACCAATGAAGCACATAGTTTGTGTGTAATTTATTCTAAGTAAGTCAATATATTTAATGTATTATTGTTGTAAATTAAAATTTTAATTTTAAAATAATATTTAGAAATAAGGTATAGTACAAATTTCGTTAGATTGTGTGATTCAGAATTGCACAAATTAATGAAAAATTAAATTACATTGGGTATTAAAAAAATTATTTACTGGAAATATTTACTGCTCATTATTTACAAGAAGAGTAGAGAGGTATTTTCTATAATATTATATTTTTCGGGAAGTATTTCCTTATTTCTTGTTTTTTATGTTTACGTGAAAAATAGAGAATGCAAGTTATTGTGTTTTAGAAAATCTATCTTCCTGTTGTATTTTCAATAATCAGAAAAGGATTCCACTTCCCAATGTTACACCCAGGGCTGCATTATAGAAATAAAGTGCTCTGGAGTAAAATATGCTAAACTTCGAAGTCATAGTTTGTGAAACTTACGTATGCTTCCATCTGCTGTCCTGTGATTCTTTAATAATGCAAATTATGGCGCATAGTTTCCCCCTGTTGTTATCATTATGAACTTTATTTAAACCCCTTATATAAAAATATTCACTTGTTTCTATCTTGCAAACATTTACACGTGGGTTAAAATACTTTTCTCTAACCCTTCAAATGTATTAATGATTGAATAGTAAAGTACACTGAAGTGAACATCGGATTGTCGAAGTTATTTATCACAAAGTCCCTTCAAGTGTGCACAGTTTGTACTTCTTCTCAATGCGCCACACATAGACTGGACTGTTTTCAACGTTAAACAAAAACGACAAATAAATAAGCAAATAAATAAATAAATTAATGAATGAATAATCACGTTCTGAAGGAAAGAGATTTCGTATGCCTGCCGAACACCAGTGTAAGGCTAGTTGCCTATGAAACAGGGTTCCATATCGCGAGTGTAGCTTTGTTATATTTCCCAGCACGTGTTCAGGGGCAAAAGGTGAAAATCTTTGACTGTTCGCCTCTCCCCAATAAAGTCATTTATTATTACTACATGACCTAGAAGTTCGTAACATTTATTCTCTTAGACACCTTGCAGTAGTATATTGTATAAAAAGGAAATATTTTCCAACGACCGGTCATTTATTTAAATTACTGGCACGGTATCAATGGAATAGCGAAAGCGGCAAAATCGACATGAGATTTTCTATTCAATAATTGGTTTCATTCCATTGTATGTGTAGAAGCTATTGCTTAATAGATAGAGAAAACTCAGAATTTTAATTTTTTCAGTTTGTATGTATTTCCTTTGATATTGTGCATATCGCCCCTTGACATACAACTACTTTTGCAAAACCCCAGGCTACCCAAATACGAAGCGAGAAAATTAGAGCTCTATTACAAGCAGTTGCTTGCCGTCATAAGTGGCCCTCAAATATTGTTCATTCCGGCACCCGAGCAGCTAAGTTTCGGAGAGCATTCTTTATATTAGGGTGGGGGTCCTCCCGCGAAGGAGCAATTCACACTCAAGAACGCCGACGTACTTTTATTTTCCGGGCGAGCAAGCTAGCGGCGCGGTGGCGGCGGCGGCGACGTGCACGCCGACTGCCTGGAGACGTGCGGAGCTCCGGTCGACCTCGCGGCAACGGGTGCTGTAGGTGGCAGGGGCGGAGAGAGAGCAAGGCGGAGCGGGGGCAGGACGGGGTGGGGATGGGGATGGGGATGAGGATGAGGATGAGGATGACGAGGACGAGGACGAGGACGGGGACGGGACGGCGACGGGGCACGGGAATGGGGACGGGATAGGGAGAGGACGGGGACGGGACGGGACGGGGACGGGAATGGGGACGGGGATAGGGACGAGGATGGGGACGGGGATGGGGACGGGGTGGGACGGGGGCTGGGGACGGGGACGGGGAACGAGACAGAACGGGGACGGAGGTGGGGCGCGGGCGGGCAGCGAGCAGGGTTGGGGCCGGGGACGGGAGGTTGCGGCGGGAGGCAGCAGGAGATCTCCGGGACGAGTGGTGGGCGCCGATACGACGCGGGAGCCAAGCAGGTTAACAAACGATCGATGCGCTTGACATCTGAAGGAAGGGCGCGGCGTGACAAGGAGCTTTGTACTCTGCGGAGGGGAAGGCGCACTGACGGCGCGGGGTCGGCGGGGGACGGCGATCCCTCACGGAGACAAAAGGTTATCAATAAACGCCCCCGCAAGAAGGATTGCGGTTCCTTTTAACGTGATGCACAGCCTCGTGAGACCCATCCATCTAGAAAAGTTGTGTTCGGCCCCCCAATACCGTTGATTAAGGAAAGAGTGAAAGCGCATTTAATGTCATATTACCAATTCCCTTTTACTAATTGCTCCAAGAGTGCGTTGGAAATGCTTGTTATTTGTTTCGTGTGTCTTTCTTTCATTGCAAGGATTTTATTGGCTTCTTCCCTTTTGTGAGATATTTCCAATAGTCCTATTTAATGTTTACATTATTATGATATTATTTTTGTGGTAATTACACATGTACATGAATACTTCATCCTTTCTTCTTATTTTGCCACCAAGGCAACAAATCTTCATCTTAATACTTATTTTTTATTTTCTCCGGGGAGAAAATATAGACACAAGATAAATTAGTTTCTCAAAGTTTAAACTTATACACGACAATGGTTTCATTTAAAACTGGCATAAAATGGATGTAGAGCCGGTCTTTAATGAATAGCAAAAACATATCGAAAACTTTAAACATTTTGTAGTTTACATTAGTTAATGTGTTTTTGACGTGTATACGTATGATGTTTGTAGGGGAATTCAAATGATCAAAATATTAATCTTCAGCTTTCTCAGTGTTTTTATATGTAATCCAAATTTTAAACTTTAAAATTATATTAACACATTTATGGGCTACAAATGAAACTGTTGTATTTAGGGCAGCAGTGGGTCTGAAACACGTGGCAGAGGAATACGTGTATTTTGCGTGCGAGATGATGGCAACATTGTCACTTATAATTGTAACGTATTTATGTACATCCAGGTGTGTTGCAAAAGAAGGAATTTATTTCGTGATGCCGCTAGTAAAATTTTCAACATTTGGAAGTTTGACAAGAACTGCTTCACGTCTAGATGACTTTAAGGCCTGTGTCACTCGAGCGTTGCATTGACGCACGTTTGACACGCGACAAGTAACGCACGTAAATTAATACTATACCTTATGCGGAACGGTCAAAGTCATGTTCCGTTCCGTATAAGATACAGTGTTATTACGACGCAAGTAACTTAACATGCGTCAACGCAAAGCTCATGTGCAGGCGCTCTTAGTGGTAATCTCGCACGGCAAATCTCTTCCTCACTTCCTCGGTTCACAGTTCTCAGGATCAGGCTAGAATGAGTCCACAAGTCAAGACAAGCAATATTCATGACAATAGCGTCATAGGCAGAATTGCCTATTTGATGAGTCCGAAAGGGCTAAACGCAATTATTTGTGTATTTGCAAACTGCATATTGCAATACCCTTCCAGGGTCAAAACACTGTACTGAACTAGATTCAGACAGGGGTCCTAAGTCAGTGTCCACACTTCTTAAAGAAAGAGAATAGATATTAAAAGCAATAAAGCATTGCAGCTAGCGCCCTCTCCGCTTAAAGTCACCTAAAAACTTGGTGTTCTGGGCTACGTAGCCATGTCTGTTTCACCTTGTATCGACTCTTCACATGCGGACAAACCATATGGTTGACGTTACGCACTTGAATGTGTGACTTCGCAAATGAGAACTGCTTCAGGGCTATCTCTGTTAAGTGGTACTTGTGCACATTGTTCTTATCGTCACTCTGCAGTTTAAAGTCATGTTTGTCCAGTCAAAAATCCTCGGCAATGATGTACATTTTTAACCAGATGTTCAGGATCCCCATCCTTCTATTGATTGATTGACTGACTGATGTGTCCGGGCTTGTCAACTGCTATGACCATTAGTCCGTTAAGTGTAGTACGTACTTTTGTCACCGTACGTGCCGATGTTCCTCCCCTCTTACTAGGCGAGATCCGGGGATGACCCACACGTCGTCATTCGGAGGATTTCCCCCTCCAGGCACCTCCTTCGGCGAGATACCACCCCATCCGTCACAAACTCGAAGCTCTCGACTTGTGAGGTGGTGTAGTGCATCTATGTGTGTGTATGTGCGGGGAGAGGATACGACAAGTAAGAGGAAGAAAAGATCGTGCGCTGTCAGCGGATTGTTTGATAAGGTGCTGCTCCGGAATTTATTGGTATTGATCGGAGAAACCATGAGCAACTACCGATCAGAGCATCGGCTTGCTAGATTCCTCCTCAAAATGGCTGAATTAGATCCACCTATACAACGTTTGCCAACAGTCCGCCACCATCGAGACTCGAAAACTAGGACTTCCCAACTAAGGGTCTTTTCTTTAATCTAAGCGTTTCAAATAGAAATTTGATACATTTTTACCTTCATACATTACCTTGATACATTACCTTCATTTCATCAATTAAAATCTACTGAATTGAAATAAAATATTTATCACTCTGAAAGAGCCTTTCTTAAAAGTCTTATCACTTCTTCCAACACTGTTAATTTCTTAGTGTTATACCTGTACGTAAAGTTAATCACAATTATATTCTTCCCTATTTTCAACCATTTCATATCTATATTTTACCAACAGTGAGACTCAGACATTTAAGAAGCGTACAAATTAATTTCATCCAATTCTATCGTCTGCCATTCAGAGTTCCTAATAGTCTTATCTTCCGTTAGTGAATGCGTTACAATTGCGTTACTGTTTGACTGACCACCTGCCGACTTATCGTTGCTTCGCCAACCGTAACTTTGTTTAGTTCTCCTTCTGCTAGTTGTGTTAGGAGTAGAGCCAGGGTGCGGGTTACAATTTTGTTAGCAATACTGAAAAATTAAAACTCTAGTTCTCTTACCGACGTAATTAAGTTTTATATAACTCGAAAGCAAAACTGTGTAGTTTTAAAATGTTGCTAATCTCGCTTTTTTGGAACTTTTATTTATCGCTCACCTCTTTATGGTTAAAGGGTGGGGAAGACCGTTGGAATGAGGAAGTTTTACGGAAAAAGGGTGGGACCGGGGCCGCGACGCGTCATTAGCCGAATTTCTTAACTGCGCTCCAAGAAGTCATGGAAGTTAAGCAATTCGAGACACCACGGATTTCTGGATGTGTGACCAAAAGGGAAATCTGATTACTAACGGCTCCAAACCCCTGGCTGAAGGGATAAATGGCACTGACTGACCGCGACGTGACGAGACAATAAGACAAAACAAGTTGAAGGATCATTAATCTTCATTCGCTCAATACCAAAGAAGGACTATGAGACGTGTTATGAATAACTAAATAAAAACTAAATTGAAAAAAGAGATTCTGGAGCTCAAGAAAACGTGCGCAGATTGTACTTCTTCCCCACAGTTCATATACAGTTTTTATTGTTCATTGACAAAATAAATCAAACTGTACAGAGTAACGGAACATCAGTTCATGGTAACGGTGTTCATTCACTTTATTAATAATATAATTTATTATGTGACATAATATAATTCAATGACACCCACTTTCTTTACGAAGGACGAAATCCTCTTAGTCCTTGCTTGTTAATAATTAATAAAACCCTTTATGAAATTTTATTATTATTATTATTATTATTATTATGATTATGATTATTATGATTATTATTATGATTATTATTATGATTATTATTATTATGATTATTATTATTATTATGATTATTATTATTATTTGTTTTTTGTAAAGAAAAATCGTGTCATCAGCAATCACAATTGTTCGTCCCCGTCGTCTAATAGACGACGGCATATAGACAAAATAATATTTGTAACGCAAATGAATCGCAATCCATGGAATAGTGTTAATCTCAGAGACGATGCTTCAAATGTTAAAGCAAGTGCACACATGATGAGAACAATATGATAACGATTGTTTATCCTCCGATTACAATGTTTTACGAGAAGTGTATGCAGTAAGTTTGTATCTTTGTAAATGCCTATGTTTAGCTGGTATCTCGTATTTAAATCTGTACAATGGATCTGCTGACTTATGAATCGTTCATGAAATAAAGCAGTCACCCGCGAAAGCATAAAGGAAACCCTAAATATGCAAATGCGCGAGACGTGTACACAAGTCACTATCTGATAATATTTTAAAAGCGAACGTGCCTGAATAGTAAGATTACAACATTATAAATGTGTATGATTAGTTTTATTCAGTGCTTATTATTATTTGGTGTTTTAAATATTGTAGGATCCAAACGCGTATTAGGCAATTGTTAGTCGCTAATGTGTGTGACATTCCATTTCGATTATCTTCTTCCTTTCATATCGATTATATCGTCTATACTATTCTGTGTCTAAATTAAATTATTTGTGATATTTTGTGATATTTGTGTATTATGATTGAAATGTGATATTTATCAATATGTTGGAAACAATGCAAAACATGTGCATTCATAAAAATGAAGAAAACAATATTATCTAGGATTTATTTACTGTGAACCACATTCTTTACATGTTGTGTAGCACTTGAACTAGAATACTCACCACTTTTTAAATATCAGAGAAACATTAATTAAAGTGTAAGAAAACGCCACATCGTGTTGCTGAGTGTAATATCAAACGTTAAAATTAGTTAATGTTTGAAAAGATTATAATAGTATTTTGTGAACAATTAGCTTTACAGATTGTGTATTCTAAATATTGGTTTTGTATGACATTTACATTAGGATGTAATACCAAGATTTTCATGTTATAAGTAATACGTTTCGACAGTGCATTGCCTTCAGCAGAGGAATATGGCTAAAGCTTTGACGATATGATTAGATACACACACATCTATTGAAAATAAAATAAAATGAGAAGAAAATGATTTAAGTCAATATATTTTATTTCACGTCTGCAAATGTATGGAAAGTTATGACACCAAATTGACATAACTTAACAGAAGGCACGGGAAAGCGGAAACTTATTTCTATATAGTTGTTGAACTTGCAAATGTGACTAGATTGTGAAATGTTGTGCGATTTACTCCTTACTCCTTGCTTCACCCGTTGATATAACGATGTAAGATCTACATGTTGAACAGAATCGTTTACTCTTTGCTATACTCACATATTAAGATTCTTGGCGTTATAATGAACAACTCTTTTACGAGTATACTATGGTTGAATTATTTTAATAGGAATTTTTTGTCGAAATGAAATGTAAGTACAGTTGAAATCAACTGCGAATGGAGATTGATGACTAAACCTGACTTTGTCTTGGAGTCACCGTTAAAAATACGTTCATCGTTCGCAATTAATTCTGAATCAATAGTTGGTTACAAATCAAAATGCTACAAAAGTCTACCTTTCGTTACACATCACTTTTCTTTTGTGGGATAAGAAAGCTGAATCTGGCCTTACTTAAATAAGTATTCTCGGACGTGGAAAATATCCTTTTCATTCCTACCGGCGTAAAAAGAACCTCCATAAGATTTCCTCTCCAGAATATTAGATCACGTTCCACTGAAGAATCACCATTCCATTCTTACTAGTCGTAAAAGGTAAAGTAAAAATTCATATAAGAAAGTAACAGAATTCCATTTTGTATAAATGACTGCTCACTACAAATGTTTTTTTTATTATAGATGCTAGCTTAAACTTACATGCTCTTACTTCTGTTCGTGGTATTAATTACTTACTTGAATAATTTGTCGGCTACAGACGCCAATTTCTCTTCTCAGTTCAACATGGCGTTGGTGTGTTTGATCATTCCACATAAGATCTCCAGATTACACGAATACAATTCCCCGATATCGCTCGCCCATCTTTAGAGCGCCTATTATCTCACTAGTACGATTTACGAATGCCGTTTCTAGATGTAATTTGTGATCAATATTCGAACTTCTGGGTAACATCTAGAGGGTCCACATTGCCCCGGGATTCTAAATGGTTCTTTCTGTTTTGACGTTTCGATGTTCCACCTGCTTATCCGCGCGGGTAATAGACGGGTACAACTAATATTGTACTTGCAACATTGCATAACAATTATCGGTTGATTGAACATTTTTATTTCCTAACACTGTTGAAGCAGATTTAATTAATTAGAGTACAAAATATTGTTGCCAGCAAATGAAGTATTTGATCCATGAGCAAATTCTTCAGACAATGTTTATACAATAAAAATTAAAAAGCCTGAATTTACATTCAATTTTGCATAACTAGTGGAGAAAGCTTTAGCAGGAGTCTTTGGTGAACAAATGAGATAGTGACGGAGGAGGCGACGATTGAAGGCGAGACCTGAATTTAAATTAAATTAATTTAATTTAATTTAACGTCGAAAACAGTTAAAACAGTAAGTTTCATAGTAAGGGGAGAAGTGCAATCTGTACAACTGTTTATCAGGCTTGGAATACCTACCATAACTCATATACTTAATACGTTGAATTATAAGCACAGGTGGCAACAAGCGTTTTTGGCAAGAATTGATATGAAAACATTCACTCCCATGTAATAAAAAACCATTTGGAAAATAAAATCAAGCACTGATTGTGGCTATTATACCTTATCATGCCTTTCGCGACGGAATCAACTTACTGCCTTGAGAATATGGAAACGATTATTTGAATAAACATATGAGTTCAAGAGAACGTGCTCAGATAGTGAAGCTACATTTAGGTCTAGGAGCAAAAGAGGGTACCATCTCACCACTTGCTCAAAGATTCAATAAATTGGGAAGAAAGTATGAACGAGATGAGTGTCATTCACCCAGATGATGTGGTACAATATTTTTACAGGCATACAAGTTAAGTTTTCAGAGTAGTACGATACAAATGGTAACTAAAACATTAAATGTCACTGTCAAAATCAATATTTTTTTCTTTTTTGATGCTCAGTACAATCTGTGCTTCTATGGAAACAGTTATACAGAAGGTATTATTTTACTTGGCGCTATTCAAAGGAGTATGATTATTTTGGAACAAGTATCCCAAATATACTTTGGGCGAGTTTCGTACATTATTTTTCATTTTCTCGCCTTACTTCCTAAGAAGTAAAAGTATTGGAAAAGTGGGGGAATCGGTGATTCTTCGACTGAAAATCTTATTGCGGGGCCCTGGTAACGGAAAATGGATAAGACGTCATGTGGAAACAACCTGTGTTTTGTGAATCCTTGATACCGAAAAATGACTGACTGCAAAACCTGTGTGTATCTGTCCCTCCGTCCGGCCGTGCATCTCTCTCTGTCTTCCTGGCTATCTGAAGTCGAAGCTAGTGCCAAAACACTTCAGATGATTTTCTCTCCGATAGATCTGAATAATATCAAGGATCACAGAGTTTGGGCTGATATTTCGATTTTGGGTGGTACTTTGTATGAACTCTAAACATTTTAAACATTTTATCGAAAATGTCTCATAATATTTTCATTAATCTTTGTCCTTGTATTGCGTGAAGAGCTTTTAAAAACTATGCGCATATCGCTGAAATACCATTTTTTTCGAAACGTACAAAACTTCAAAACATTTTACAAGCAAATTAAATTCTTATTAATAATTCTAAAAGACCCCTGGCTAATTTTAAACACGAAAATAGCCAAAGAATTAAATGTAGTTCTACTGAAGGTTCATATTTTTATTTCCTTTTTCGTATTGTAACCACCGACTCACCCGATTACCTGATTCCTTCGGCGATTCAGCTTTGCCCGGCTGCTTCGTCGGCAGACTCCCTAGAGGGAGGCATGCGTGATTGCCTAACTACTGAAAAGAAATACTTATGCATTTTCTTAATTCTACTTTAATCACTTTTAAATTCGGTGCGGGTGAAGCCCAGTGACATAAACAAACTTACAATTAACTAATAACTAATCTTAACTTAGAAAAGGCCGGTATGACCAGAGTTCATCTTAGCTCCGGTGTTTTCGCTCTCCCGAGCGGTCGTGACCCAGCTTGCAGGTGCGGCGTTCGGGCATCCCAGCGCCCGGCAGGTCTGGCGGCGGGCAGCTACGGTCGGTGCTTGCCCCAGGTGCGGCGGCGGCCCTCTGCGGTCGCGGATTAGGCCAGCGGCGTGCGTCGACGGGACGGCACCTCAGCGTTGCTCAGCGCGGGCGGCGGAGGCCCGCGGCGCGGGCCCGGGCGATGATGGGTCGCTTCCTGATATTGTCTTTCACGCCCCGGATCGTACTCACATGGCCCTTTCGGTCAGGCACTCACTCGTGGTGTCCCGTCCCATCGTTCGGCTTCCGTTACGCGAGTCGGGCTGCGATGTGGCGATGTGGCGTGGCATTCGGGGCGACCAGGCACGGAAATAAGTGGCCTCGCTACTGCCTCAAACCCAAGTGTTCTCGCGGCTGCCTCACAAACAAGTCATGTCGCGGCTACCTCACAACACAAGTGATCCCCCTGTCGCCTCCGAAACAAGTGATCGATTCACCTCTCGGCGGTCCCTCAGGAAGAGCTCGCGTGCTACATGATTCCTTCCCCGTATTGTCTATTTTAATTGGTTGTCGCTCCACCCGCGGATACTTCCGCCTATCACGGTGCCAGCGGCAAAGCCGCCCCCGGCAACTTCCCTCGAAGTTACCTCCGTCACGCAAATTCTAAGAACTAGGCGCGGGTAATTCCGTTGCTCGGTTTGGGGGTGCGGGAGGCGTATTTCCCCATACATCACAAGGGTTCGTCCGGCGTGGGTTGCGCTGAACAAAGGAGGCGCTTTTTTTCCTCGGCGCGCTAAGCGGCTCTCCCAGGTAAAGGACTAAACGGCATTTCCGGCTGCTCGTAACGGCGGCGCGGTTCTTAATTAAATAAAATAATTTGGGTCGTGTCGTCATCTGCTATGTGCGTCCGTCCCATTACAGTATATTAGTATCCACAGCGATTTGTTCCAAATTCAGTTTTAACTTTTAATTACAAACACGATAGCGAGTACTTTTCCGCCTTTCAAATGATAAACTGAAACCTGAATTTTCGACAAATTGTAAATGACTTTGTTTCAAAATCTATCGTTATGGAACATATATTACATTAATTTTGTTGTTTGTTTAAGTTTGTTTCATCTGTTTCTTTATTTTTTTATTTAAGAGCAAACTCCGAAAACGTTTGAATTTTGGCAAATTTCGAACACTCAGGGTTTTTAACGAACATGAGACCTTCACCATTCTTTCAAACGTCATGAATTGCTACCCTACAAAAAATGAATTCAAAAAATTTGACCAATTTTTTTTTGAAAATTTTGAAAATGTTCCATGGGCTTCACGTTAAGTACTCTCCAAATTAAAATTTCGGTTTCAAATTCAAGGTGCCGCGACATCAGCCAGATCGATTGTGGAATGTCAGTGTTTGAGGAAATCGGCTGAACGGTTTAGCCACTAGCGTTGTTCACAGGCAGACAGAGAGACAGACGGACGGACAGATGGACAGATAGTATGCCGTCAATCTATTTTTCGATGATAAAGATCCAACAAAAGTGGATTCTGGCTTCACCAAGTTTTAAAGGATTTGTTTCTGAATTTAGCCATTAGATTTATCCACATTTTTGTTAACACGGTCCAGCAATAAGAGTTTTTCTGCCAAACATTCTCTGCTTTTATGCGCAGTATTAAATAACTTTCTCTCTACTGGGTAATCAGTAGCGAGACATTAAAAATAGAAAACATTCTAGTGAGTGATAGTCACTGCTTCGTGATAGTTAACATTTATTCCTGTTTACAAGTTGTTTGGAATTATTTTTTTCGTGAAGAATGTTCGCTTCTATAAAGTGGTCCAGGAAGGTGATAGAATGTGTAGAGTGGAATCTTTATTCTTGTGATGAAGTTTGCCTGAAAAGGAACTCAGCAGGATATATTTTATTTAATTTCAAAGACAGTTAAAAACTGTGAGACGTACAATGGAGAGAAGTATATTTTTTAAATAACGTTCCCCGACGCTGGGTTTCAGTGGTCTTAATTACGCTTTCTGTGTCTTCGATGCTTTCCTCTAATTGACATGGAAAAATTTTCATTTTCCCTTTTAGTCAGATAAATACGAATATCGCCTTCATGAGCAATTCTGAGAGTGTCACTTTAGTTTTGACAATCTTAAACTCTCGTATCATTCGCATTGTCTTGCCTGAGATTAGAATTTTAAATAAAATAATCCAAATGCCCGATTACCTACATTTGAAAGAAGATTCAATTTTAGGTTCATTCTACGTCAATATTATGAAGATTACTCTTATGGTGTTAGGTCAAAAAGAATATAACGAAGAATGTACAATAAAAGGTGGCAGAGAGAAGAAACTTCATATTTTCGTTCTTAACCGTCATTTTTACTTTTTCGCCTTCCTTCTTAGAACAGAAAGTTTTGGAATCGTGCTCCGGAAATCTGCGATATTTGGACAGAAAAACTCTCCTTGTTGTGCAAGCTAACAAAAAGTGTATGAATCAGCTTCCTATGTGTAGTAAATATTCCTCTAAACGTTCTATAGTCAGAAGCCATTTTTTGTGAGTCCTTGATAACGTAAAAACGATTGACGGCAAAAGGCTGCGTCTGTCTGTGGTTAAAGCTAGCTTCTAAACAGTTCTGACGATTTTCTATCAAATTGATATGCTCCTATCGTTCTTAGCGAACTCGAGCCCTCGGAGTTCGCAATGAATATTTTGATTTTCGGGGTATTTCACACGAAGCCTCAGGAATATTTTCAAACGTTTCTCAAAGTTGACTCTAAAGATTGTGAATAAACGTTGCCCTCGGGTAACACACAATACTCTCAAAAAATATCGCAGGTCTCATTATCTTTGAAAACTCTGATTAATCGAAAAGTGCAAACATTCAGAATGTTTACGGCGTATTTCTACAACTACAGTATTAAAGCCAGTATTCAAGTATTAAACCACTATAAGAAATGCGAACACTGACACATTAAATATACATATGAGTAGATTATAGATTACTAAAAGTAAAATAAAATTGTTCATCTATTACTTGCTGCAAGAGTCATGGGTCGCAGTTTACAAAACTGTTGACACAATGATAAATATAATTATTTTTTTCTTTCAATTCATTTTAACACTTCCTCTTTTCTCTTCAAAAATGAAAATTAAATATTTCACGGAAAAGCAATTCTTGGATAACACAATGGATTCATGGCATCATGTAAAACTAAACGAATACTTTCATTTATTTCTAAGCATCATAACGTATCTCAAGATTTCCTCCTCTACATTAAAAATACAAATGATTGTTAAGAAAAGTCATAAGGCAAGCTAAAATCATGAAACATGATCAGGACATTTTGAACTCAAATAATAAAACAAAACAAATGTGAAATATAGTAAAAAATTCGACCAAATCATCTAGAAACTTTCTAGATAATGTTGTTTTAAAAACTAACGATAGAAATGTGAATGATCCGGCAACAATGTGAACGATCTTACTAGTCTCTTAAACCAATACTTTTTGAAAATTGCTGCCCATCTCACTAAGGATCTTCAGCCACAAAATTCAACCTCGACGCTTCCCCAAAAATTTCTGAAACGATGTTCGTTTCCAGAACGTTTTTGAATGAAATTCTCAAAATAATCTAGAGACTAAAGTTAATATTCGGCCGGTTTAGATGAATGTCTGAATTGTTTGTCAAAGACTTGTGCGCCCGTCATTATACACCCTTTAACTCACATATTTAATGTATCTTTATGCACAAGAATTTTTCCAGATATTTTTAAAAAGCGAAGATTAAACCGCTTCTCACAATGCAACAGAAAAGAAATTCAAAATTATCGGCAAATTTCTCATTTTTTCGGCTTTTCCAAAAATATTAGAGACCTTTTTACGTACGAATGGAAACCTTTCTTAGTAAACACGACGCGGTTTTAGATTGCCAACAAATCAAAATATACGGAAAAAGCCATATAAAAGCCAAGATGTCACCTCATCCATGGAGCTAAATGAAGCACCTTTTGGAATATTTTTAAATATTATGTACATACCTTTATGTACGTACAAACATTATGTACATACCTTTCCTATTCTTTGCTGAATGCATGTGGAGTCTCACAGGGATCGTTGTAGGCCTTATTCTCATCCTACTATTCGTAAATGATGTATCCTAGACGATTAGAAACGGAAGAACAACTTTTTTGCGGATGATACGAATATTCTTTGCAATAAAGGAACCGTAGTAACAAATTGATAGTAAATAAAGAGAAAACGGTTTCAATGAAGTTTTCGATTTCCAATAAACAGCTCTGTACAGCATTGAAAATTAACGGTGTGCCATTGACCGATGTTAAGGAAACAAAATTGTTTGGCCTTTCAATTCAGTCAATCCGTATATGGAAGTCAATTTATATGAATTGAACACAAATTATGTTTGTTATGCTACCTTTTCAGAACTCTTTCAAATTCACTCCGCCTCTATATTGCTCGTTGTTTATACGAATGCCCATTCCCGCCCGAGATATGGCATAATATTCTGGAGAAATACATTTAATAGCTTTCAGACATTTATATTACAAAACAAAATTGTACGAATAATAAGCAAATCCCATCCCCGTGCTTCTTGTAAGCCTTTCTTTATAAAACTTGGTATTTTACCATTACCTTACTTCTTGATATATGTAGTTTTGGTCAAAAATGACTTAAGTGCGGGAATATATATATATATATATATATATATATATATATATATATCCAGCAAACGGTGATGTCTATAACTACAACACTCGACGTAGTAATCAAATTCATGAGGTGACCGAATCATTAGCTCACTACAAAAAATTGACATACAATACATGTATGTTATTGTACAACACCTTGCCAGATGACATTAAAGGATTAAATTCCATACCAAAGTTTAAGTGTCAAGAAAAATCTTTTCTGCTGCACTACTTTGTGTATACAATTTAATACTATACCTAGAATCCAAAAGAACAGTAATATTAATTTTAACAACAACATTTAGTGTATTATTTATCATTTGGTTTGTGTAATTCTAAAGAACCTGTAACAAGTATTGCACTTCAGCGTCTGGGTCAACGACCCGCATCTCGATCAGGTTTTCGTCCATGATCCTCGAGCAAATGCTTCTTGACATAAATGTAACATCAAATTATAATCTCCCCATAGCACGTCTCGCACAACTTTTAACTGGTTTTGTCGTAAATAAAGGAAACGAATACAAGATATTTTTTTAATGAAAACTGTGGTTCAAAGAGAGATCTTGAAATAAGGTCATGTAGCGCAATTTTTCGAAAATGTGTGTAGTTTTCACATAATTTTGTGTGAAACAGAAATTGTTAAACAATTATTTTTTCCAAAAGTTTGCAATTTTATAAAATTTTTTCCTCGTATATATGAAAGGACAGTTAAAAATTGGTGCGTGTTCCATTTACGGAGAAATCTATATTTTTGAAAATTGCAAAAATTAACAATTCAAATGTACAATTTTGAAGCTAAAGATTTTTACTTTAAATGAAATCTGTTCGTAAAAAACAATATTTAAAAACAAACATGAACAATTTTTTTAAAAGAAACAATAAACAAGTATTTCTGCTTGAAATTAATGCAATAATACATTCTAAAGAACAACTCCAAATTTTTCTTTAAATTCTGTGCACAGAGCAAAGAACACTTCAAAATGGTTCACATTTAATATTCGTTAAACACTCTGAATTTCGGAAAACTGCAAAAGTTTAGGGATAATACGGGAAAGTATGTGCTGTTGTAGTCTCTACTAGTTTTAAACGATTGATATGGTATTTGCTGGTAAGAACATGTCAGTAGCAGTGAATTCATTTGTTAATGGCCATATTCTACGTATTACCTACCCATGCATTCATGATTAAATCGAGGTCTAGTATATAAATATGAGAACTACGATTTCTTAGGTGAGTCATTAAACGAATGCAATAAAATTTGTTATTTCAGTTGCGTTCAACATTTTTAAAGCGGTATAAAAATAAATGGGTGACGTATGGAAGCAAAAATCAAATATCTGTTGTAGTATTTGAGTACTTGCAAATTTCATGCAGAGTTCATAAAAAGTTCCAAATAAACTTTGCATATCGAAATTTATTGATTTGCGCGGGGAGATTAATACTTTGTTTACCCGAGTTCATTGATAAACAATCAAACATTACGCTGTGAATATATTATATCCCTCCGAAAATAAATATCTCATCTACTCTCATTTGCATATTGCGTTTCAGTTAGCTGTATTTCGTGTCAGCGCACTGAAAGCGGGTCCTGGACGATCTTTTCGCTAGTGAAAGTAACGATGTATTTATTGGCCGAAATTAGAAAACAACAAGAATCGGATGCGTACGCGCCACGAGTATTCTGCGTAAAATTTACGAGTCCATAAAGGTCTGCCAGTGTCATACCGGGTTTGCTTTATTGTTGGCCACCTTTTTATGACATTGTGTTAAAATCCGCCGTTCTCGCGGTGGAATATACAGTGTTTTTAATGACCGCCCGCGTAATGAAATACCACCGGTGGCACGTTTCTTTCGCAACTTTTATTTTCCACTATGCTTGTTCTCTTCCCTTCTGTTTCATTCCTCTATCACTCCGTTCTCTTTTGTTTGATGCTTTTTATAAGTTCCGCATTTTGTCCTTCATCACTGATGTATCATGACTTTTCCACCGTCCTATGCATTGTGTATGAGACGCCAGTAAGGGTGCAGTATGATATCTGTTGCTTCTGTAAATCAAAAGCCCGATGAATGAATGCATGAGTGCGACGGGGCGAGGGGAGGCGTACCGGAACGTAGCTGGTAGGGAGCGGCCCCGACTACCTGCGCGAGAATAATCGTTACGAGCTGTGATACACGATACACTCGCGACATGTAGAGCACGACCGCTTAGACTACGATGCGAATGACTGTGAAGGAAGGCATTATCTCAACAAACAGGTCAGGGAATTGAAAAATATCTTTGTTGGAAAGAAACGCCAATGTCTCTATAGAAGATGGCAGAGAAAATTATTTTTTATTTGTCACAAAAACTCAATATTATTATTATTATTATTATTATTATTATTATTATTATTATTATTATTATTATTATTATTAAAGACTATTATTGAAAGTATATTAAATTTAATGTTACTGTAAGCGTTTATAATACATTTCAATTTTTGGTCTATACTACTATCAATATATTGAATATAAATTCCAGCTAAACTCATCAATGCTACCGTCTTTTCGAACGTACGGAGGTGTAAACGTATTTAATATTTAACTAATATACTTAAAATAATTTTGTCTTTTCAAAAAGTAAAATTGTAAAATATAAAACGAACGTAAATGTATTATGTAATTATGAAAATTATCATTCATTTTCTATTGCCTTACCTCATTTTCCGTGTTCAATTCAAAATTGATTTCATATTAACTCTTTAAATTAATTTAACCATCTCGAGGATGCAAGTGAGAATCTTGTCCCTGTGATATTTTATTTATTCATTTAATAATTTCATTATATTTCCAGTTGCTTCGTTATTACGAGTGAAAAGAAACAGATTTGGGAATGAACATATAGGCGCGTTTCTTCATTTAATTGTAATGTGGGCATTAAGTACTAAAACAATAATATTTTTTTATTCTCGTTTTTTAAAAATTAACGTTTTTCTTCACATACAGCTATATAACGGCAAACATAAAAACACTCGAAACAAAAATTGTGTAGTTTAGTAATAGAATTCATTGACAAAATACAAATGTGATGATTGTTAGATAATACCAATATGCTTAATATTAATACAATAAAGATAATATTAATGTGTGAGTGAATCAGCACAAGGTTTACAAGTTTTAAATCAGAATAAATCATTTTATAACTGACCACGAAAGTTAGAATCACGTTTACGTATTCGATTTCTATCAACCTGTTAGTGACAGGCCTCTAGAGATGAAGCAAGAAGAAGAGAAAAACAAAAAAATTTACATTTAAGTAAATCAGAATATATGGGGACAAAATTTGCTTTCATCGTGGTTTATAAAATGTTATAAAATATGAAATTTGTATTGATTAAGAAATTATGCATTTTTATGATTTCGCAAAAATAAACATTTTGCCGCAAGGTGATGCCTTTAACGTAATAAGAATTGAAAATTACGTTCAGCTAACATCATGACGATTTCTTTCGAAACTGCAATTCAGTCTGAAAAATATGTAAACTGTCAAGAACATCGATGGAATTTCAGTGTCTTACTGCTCATGATCCGTCCCCGACACCTCCCGTGACTTCTCACGGCTTTCCTTAGAGCCCCTGACAGGATCTGCCCTTTACTCTCGACTCCTCCCTGTCCGTATATCCTCTCTCTCCCTCTCCCTTCGCTTCTCACTCTCTTTCCCTCTCTCTCTTGCTTCTTCAGCCCATCAACAAGCCGATGTGTAATAAGAGAAGATTCATACAATTTTATAAGATTTTCGGAGTGTTCATAGGCGGCCGCCTTAGCAGTCCACTGGCTGAAGCAACTGGGCGGGAGGGAAGGAAGGAGGTGGTCGGCCGAGAATAAACCTCCCCTCTCACCCGCCCCTCCCCGCCTCCCTCCCGCCCCCGCCCATGGCGCCCCCACGTAATCCGGAGCGCCGCCTCCCAATACACAGACTTTAATTAGCGACGCTTGCAGGCGGCGCTAGGGCGCCCCGGAAGCAGGCAGTGTACCAGGCGTGTGGACATGGGCTCGGGCCACGCGGCGGGGTCGTGCGGGCAGGCGGGCGAGGAGGAGAAGGTCGAAGGAAGGGATAGGAAGCGAAACGGGCGCAGGAAGGCGAACAACGGGCGGCGAAGTGCCGCAGCGCGCCGGCCGCCCGAAGTATGAGGAGGGCCTAGAATGTGCACCCCTTCCGACGCCTTCTGCGAGTTCATCGGAAAGGCCACTTGAATCGAGAAATTCGCTTATCAGGGGGAGGCGCATGAGAATTGATTACAGGGGGCGGTTAGCGCGGGACTAAAGGGGAAGAGTGGGATCGGGCGTTTGCGGGGCAGTGGAGAAAGTAAAGGTTGGCGGTCAGTGCGTAGTTTCCCAACAAGCATCATAATTTAAATGCAGTGTTGGTCATTTTTATGAAAGTAGGAAGTGAGCGGTAGTTATTAGAACTTTTGTGTTGGTAATTCGACTATGCTCTCTAAATTAAGTCTTGATAAAATCTCAATCATTTTTTGAACCAACCATAATGTAGTATAATGCTACACATTTTAAAATTAATCTTATCATTGTAAGAAAGTTTTAAAAAACTGTTACTCTGCCCAAAATACATCCTGTCTGTCTGTCTGTCTGCAATTTACGCCGGAGCCTGAAGTGTTCAACGATTTTTTCCAAAATTCGTATTTATCGATTAATTTAAAGGAATTGGAGGCCTTGCCAGTTTGAAATGCATATTTTGGTATTTGGTGGTATTTTACATTTTAGAAATTTTCTCAAAATTGGCACCAAATTCGTTAATTAAATTTTGTTTTGGGGTAGCATAGATAACGCTTAAAACAATGTCTCAGAATTAATTTTCCTTGAAATGTCTCATTTTTCAAAAAATTGCAAAAGTATAAACTTTTTTAGGCGTATTCCTACAACCACTTAATGAAATCTGATCTTTAAAGAATCATCTTAAATGAAGATCCTGAAGAATGTTTCGAAAATACAGTATAAGTAGTTTTCGCGTAATTTTGTGTAAAATGTAGACAATTTTGAAACGATTATGTTCTTAAAAATGTCTCGTACCGCTTCTTAAATTGTCTCCTCTAATGTATCAAACCATGGTAAAAAGATTTTTTCTTGTCCCGTTAGCGAACTCAATGTACATTCGAAAATTGCAAAAAAATAGCAAAAGTACAATATTAATGTTTTAAATGAAATATGTTTTAAACAAATAATCTTTAAAAAAAGTCATGTACTTTCTTGAAGAACCCGAGTAGTTTTTACGTAATTTATTCCTGAATTGACTGCAAATTATAAAAAATACATTTTCTCCGAATCGTCTCCAAATTTATTCTTTAATTTTTCCTCCCGGATGAAGGACTCTACGCATAAAAACTGCGCTGATCTTATTTCCGATCATCTATCTGTATTTCCGGAAATTACGTAATTTTTAAATAATGAAAGAAAGTATGTACCTTTGTAGCCCCGCGAAATGATAGTTGTGCTATTTCTTTTAGTTGTTCATGAACCATATTAACCGATACTGTATTAATATTCAACAGAAATATACGCCATTTCATCACCATATGAACAATAATGTCTATAAATACCACGACAAATATATTTCGTAAAATTGGAATTCGACGTTAAATTGTGATTCATTGATTAAAATGAGATTTAAGACTACATTTTCCATATTTGGGGATACGAAGTTCTTTCACATTGTCCTTAGTAAATCGTTTAATTTTCAATATTAATAATCATTGTTTTATGTTTTATAGAATAAAGTCTTGGAAACTTAAAATCACTGTCAAGTCCTATCAAGAAAATATGGTATAATATTAATATACATTTATAAGCTTTAGAACAGTAGGGAAAACAGTTTTTAGACGTTTTTTCACTTCTTATGCAAGCAATCGAACATCAATGCTCTTCAATTCATTTTAACCGTCTGAAATAAAAGACCGTAAAATAACATAAGAAGGAAAATGAGAAATGTGTAGTTATATACGTAAATACTGCATCGTCAGCAGAAGTTACATGTTATGAGTTAAGCACGTCATGTGCAACGCAATTAGAGCTGCTAACGGAAGGAATTTCGAAACATTAAAAGTGAAACGCCTACTCAATAGAAATAAATGCAGATACGAATTTC
This sequence comes from Gryllus bimaculatus, assembly GCA_017312745.1. NCBI lineage: Eukaryota > Metazoa > Arthropoda > Insecta > Orthoptera > Gryllidae > Gryllus > Gryllus bimaculatus. Next base: position 22,521,098 of record BOPP01000004.1, on the reverse strand, counting down.
CCAGAGGAACGTACGGAAGAAATAAGGCGTGAAATACTGTTTGTGAGAGTACATGCTTAACTGGAAGTGAGAGCGAAAAAATAGTGGAAGGGGCCTGCGACAAGTAATCTTTATCTCGTTAGTGAGCCGCCGAGGGCGTTTAAATCGATTCGTTCAGTCGCTTGGGGCACGAGGTGGCTTGGAGGCGCCGCCGACTAGAGAGAGAGGACGAGACTAAAAGAGAAGAAGATAAGAGTGCGGGAGGCAGCAATACAAAATTTGCAGTGATCTACCGATGGTTAATATATCATTCTTTAGTTAGTTTTAATGCCAATAGTGACCAAAACGAGTATGGGCCATTCTAAATCTCGAAACAACCCTTTTTTAAAGGAGGGTTGAACATATAAGAAAACAAATGGTGCTACTTCACATCATCTCTTGCTTTATTTCGAACTTTTACAGTTTTTAAAAATTCGGAGAGTTGAACGAAGATGAGACCTGTGCTAATTTTTAAGCGCCCTTGTCCTCAGTACGTGAAAAAAAATAAAGAAAAAATCTTGAGCCGTTTTTGAGAAAATAAATGTTTATAGTTGTTTATATTTCACGTTAAATAAAGCAAAAACTACTCATATTTGGAAAAAGTGTACTTGATCATAATTTAATATTTATTTTTTAAGAACCGATTTTATTTTCTAAAAAATATCTGTCGTGTTGTAATTAAAGGAAGACCTCGTAAGAAACCGATTTTTTTCAGTTTTCGAAAAATCAGTAATTTCAACAATATTGAATCCTGCAGCATTCTTTTAAACGTTCTCTAAGGTATCCAATGACAAAGTTTATTCAAAACATTTGTTTTTACAAATATTTTGGCAATTTTTTAAATTATTTATTCTAAGTCGCTTTAAAACATCTAATTTCATTAGCGACCTCTATTGATTTTCATCAGAGATACATTTTATAAATTAAAATTATTAGAAAAATTAAATATCATAAATTTTACAATAATTCTGGTTTAAATTGGTTTCCAAACAAAGTTTTGTAAATTCGTCATGTAAAATTTGACCCAGAATCAAAATATTCGTTTCAAACTCGTAGGATTTTTGAGTTTGTTTAGATGAACGGAAGAATATCAATTTTGGCTACGGTTTATTTTGTCTGTACGGTTTAGGCTTTAGCGTTGGGTACAGGCGCTTTGCCTTCAATCGATTATTCGCTTTCAAGGAACCATACAACATGGATTTTGACTGCAAAACGAGTTAGAAGAAGTAATTTAGGCGTTAGAAAAGTGAATATATGAATATATACACAAGATTTATCCATGATTTTGTTCCAGGGCCAGGAAATATGAGTTTTTCTGTAGAAAAGTCACCATGATCTTGGCCTAATGTAATTTCATGATCTAATACCATGTGATATCATTAAGTAAAAGAAGTTGTAGGATGCGGGTCACACCTCCTCTGCGGTCAAACCTTCTTAGTTTCTTCTACATGTTCTTCTCCAACTTGTAACTTTCTACAGAAACTAAAAATGGTAATCGATTCAGCGTTGGCAGCAGAAATCTCGTTGTAGTTCATATTGTAATTTTTACAAGATTTGTAATTCATATTAGAATTGTTAAATTTCAAAGTAACTGTGAAAAATAACTTTTCCCCAGATTTTACTGAATATTTGCGTTCCAAAAACCTGTCAAAAGAAATGTTTCAGGAACTTAATTCCTTTTCATCAAACGTCTGTTAACAATTACAAGAAATTTTTAGGGCCCAACTTCTACATAAATTAGGGAAAATATATTGTTCATTGAATATTTTTTCAATTACCGACGTTTCGGTTACCTAATTTGCAATGTAGTTCATATATTTATTTTGTAAAAAGGTCTTCAATCGATATCCGATTATAATTTTCTATTTACCTTTTGTTACAGAAAATTAATATTTTCTGGAACACTTATTTAGTTTCCACTCCCTTAGTTTTAAATAATGCATTAGTACATTTGCCCTTGAATAATACTCAACCAAAATAAGAGATTTGTATTTTTTATAAACTAAATGAAGACAATTATTTTCAAAATAATGAAAATATTAGTGCACACCGTCGTAGTTTGTAGCCAGTTCTTCTGCTTTCTGGATACTTTTTTACAGCATCGGCTGTTAGCCGTATTGAAGGTCTACAGCTTTTTCGAAGTTTTAAAACGCAATCTTAAGTATCACAATCATTATCATGTTATTATTAATCAAGAAAACTATTGTTTGAGTAACATTTCCTCTTTACATTACTCTGAAACTGAAAAAAAAAGGGCTGCAAGACGGAGTACCGTAAAAACGATTCATTTGAAATTCAGATAAAATAAATCAAGCATCGGGAAATGGAAAAGATTCAAGTTGTGATTTGTGGCAGGGCACTTAACCCCTGTGAAGCTGCCAGTGGCACTTCGGGCCCAGTAACTCGCAGGTCGCGGGGCGGCGGCGGCGGCGGCGTTGGCGGCAGCACGCGCTTTCATCCCGCGCGTCCGCCGGCGTCGCTCCGACCATCGACGGCGGGACGCGACCTCCCACCCCTCTCACGCCCGACCCCAACCCTCCACCGCGGTCTCCCTTCCACTCACAGCCTCCCCGGCCAATCCGCCGTTCCCGGCGGCAGCCAGGCTAGCCGCCCGCGGCTGATTTTTGGACAGCTCTACTTCGTCCACGCCCTTTCCCCCGTCTGCTTCCATCCCTTCCTTCCGTCTCTTTTCACTCCTCCCCCAATCACAGCTCTGTTATGTACACCCTCTTTATTTGTCTGATTTAGTTCTTTACCCCGCTCTTTATTCGTAGTACCCCGCTCTTTATTCGTTCTGTTTCAGATTGCTTGTTAGTCGAATTTCTTCTTCTTCTTCTCTGCCTTCTTCGATGCTCTGGGAACTTCCCGGTACGCTGAATAAATGTTATGCTCATTTCTTTCTCCCATAAGCTTGCCTGTTCTTTCTGCATTTTCTTGATTTAATTGACTTCATACTCGTATACTTCTTATTTTTACAATCCAACTCTTCTACTTCTGCGTCATTCTTGCGGCTCCATTACGTAGATTTCGATTTTATATATCACTAGTGGACGTGCCAATGCTTTGCTATTGCAATGTATTACACTTCACACACTACCTATATTTTACGTTACACTGTACAATTCTTTTATTAGATGAAAGATTTTCTCGGAAGTATGGATTTGTTCTATGTTCTTGTTTGGACATCGTTGTTGAAGCGTTCACCCTCACGTTTGAGCATGCATTCGCTATGACACTGTCTTGAAGAAAAGTGTTCTGCTTGACCGAGATAACGTATAATAATAATTCCAGCCGATATTTTACAATATATGCATGTTCACATATATTCAGGCAGAATATGCAGCGAAGACGCCCTTAATAGTTGAGAGTGCGGCGAATTGCGTAGAACTTCTAAACAAGGGCGCTTGATTAAACTCATATGAACCATCAACTCATAAAATCATCATCAACGCGCGTGTATGTGAGACAGACATACGAACATACCCCTTGGAACTATACCTATTTTCGTCACGCAAGTACAAGCAATAAGTTGACAGTGTTTTATAGCAATCGTGTAAACGGTACGTCAGCGCATAAACAAACACACAAACATTGATTTTTATATATTAGATTTTTCTCGACTCAGCCTCTGCCCCCGCATACTTAACCCAGGCGCGCCCTCTCCGGCTCTCGCCGCGAGCTGCCACAGGCTATCAGCGGCGTCTCGTGGCGGAGGCGTCTCAATTAATTATGCGCGCGCGCTGTCCGCCGGCTGGCGGCGGCGCGATCCCGCACTCAAGCGCCCTATTATCTAGTTGGGCCCGGGCGACGCGGGGGCGAGCGGCGGCAGGCGGCGCGGTGCCGCTGAGCATGAGCCGCGCTCCCACTTGTCGCACCTGCCGCGTCCCCGCCACGCAGCCGACCGATTTCGGCTGCCGCACTCACACCTCTGTCTCTGTCCGCATTCTGATGCGGCACACTCCGTCCGGCCTACCCGTGCCACGCCGACGACACCTGCCCAGGACGTGCGCTGCAAATCCCCGTCACTACCTCCACTGAACACTCTCTCTCTCCCTTTCTCTGCCTCACCCCTCAACCCTCTCTCTCGCCCTCTCTCCCCCGCCTCCTCCCTCTCTCCCCTTCATCCCCTCTTCTTTCCCTCTCCCCTCTCTCCCCCTCTCTCTATCCCTCGTCCCCTCACTTCTTCCCCTCCTCAAGCTCTCCCCCTCCGTCTCTCTCTCTCTCTCTCTCCTCTCTCCACTATTGCCTGTTTCACCACCACCACCTCTCGACTGTGGTTAACCACCACCATCGAATTTTTAAAAAAAGATGACTGCGCCGATAATCGCCTTACTGAAATGGCGGCAAAATCGAACTTGAAGGTGCAAAATAACTTGGACATTTATGTATTTATAAATTGACAAAATAAATTAACTCGAAATTATTAATAAAGTGGTGAATTATTGCATGAAATATAAATTCTTTCGTAAATAATATGTTAAGTAAGTTTTTGTCTCTTTCGTATGGATGTATTTTAAACTAAAAACAATAATTTATTTACATTTTTAGTGCATTATTTTAAAGTTGATAAAATTAATATTTCTATAGCAATGTATTAATATACTTGAATAACTATAATATACTTGAATAATTATAATATACTCTTTTAAAAAGATGAATTTGTTACCTCGGGCGTTGAGAACTCTATCTAGGCCAGTGTTAAAAGCACACAGCTTGTTTTCAGCACCAGGCGTCATTGCCACTTTAATAATTCATTTCCTTCAACACGACACACTACAGGACATACTTTAAATTCACACACAGACATTCACATACTCGAAATAGAAAAACAATACTACATGAAATGAACTTTGGAAAACCTACATATCCATTTAAATAATAATTATCTACTCAATGAAAACACAAACCAACATCCCTGCCCTGTGCTAAAATTCTTATTAGAAATCAGCCCTGCACCACATCGTTGAAGTGCGTCACTGTACCTGGAAAATGACAATTGACCCGTTTCTCCGCCACCGAGTTTAGTCGAATTCCTATCTTCCGGATGGAAGGTAATGCACAGTCCAATTTTCCTCTCGTATTGCTAATGTTCATGGCTGTCCGTCAGTAATTACATTTAAATTGTGCATTTGATGCAATTTTTCATGTAAATCGTACATTCAGAATCATATAAATTACTTTTTTTAGTATTAAGTAGATTGATTAACTCCTTTTCTTTATTTTGTTTCATTGTGAGGTTTCTTTGAACAAATTTTAATTTATTTCTTGCTAATATAACTTTCAAAATATTTACCAATATGTTTTAAAATGTAACTTATTTAACGAAACTTAACAGTTTTTGTATTCTATGAGTTTATACTTGACGTTTTCAGTTAGCAATCATCTTCAGATCTGGAGCAATCTAAGGCGTAAAAAGTTCATGAAATGAGAAAATCTTGGTAAAGACAAACCTTTATTTAAATCTCTGGAATGCCAACAGTCCTCACCGATGTACCAATACTTAATAAAATGAATGTTATTGAAATAATACTTATGTGGCGCTTTTCAAAACTATGAATACTTTCATGGAGAAAACAAATCCAAAAACTTAGGCGAGATGTACAATATTAAAAGAATCAAAGAATAAAGTATGTGTTTCCATATATTAATTTCTTAAAACTATGGAAAGGGTCGTGGACATATAGTAATATCTAGAGATCAATTTTAATTTTTTCTCCTCATTGATGACAATCTGCTTGAGTACTCTCAGGCGTCTATTCAGAATTGCTAGTGATTGTTGGTAATTTGATGCTAAATGATTTCTTAATTGGAAGATTCATAATAGCGTAAATAAACTTTCCCCAGAAATGTGTGTAACTCTGTATCCTGAGACACATATTATATTATAAATATTCTGATCTACTACGTATCTCCCTTACTTAGCAGGACAATTGATAAAATAGTGCAATATTCATCGTACTTAGATATAAATGCAGAACAATTCAATTTCAAATAGCATTCGTATATATCTATCATTATTTTCTTTTTCAACAGGAAAATATTTGACTATAGAAAATCATATCACGATTGTTGTATATTTAAAAATATATAATTGAACCGAAATTATTTATGTTATGTATTATGACTGTATGTGATTCAAGAATCAAACTTTGGTCAAAAATGACCTTGTCGATCAATTTTGTTCTCAGCTTTAAAAATTGTTACAATTCAATTCAAAAGTTTGAAACAGTCTTAAAGGTGAGGATTCCCAAATAAGTTTACAGACAGACAATTTGTTGCATAACTTTCTTTATTTCTCGGGATTCATCATAATTTGCAACACGTTTTGGTGATCAGTATGGTTGTCAGTATCATCAGGATAAAAATTTTAAAAAAGTACATTAAAATTTAAAAAAATAAACGTTAAAATGTTAGAAATAAAATGTATAATAAAATACAAGAGAAATGTTCTTTTATACAGATCGGGCTTACCAAACATAGTAGATCCCATAAAATGAAATTTTTCGTCAACATCGGCAAAAGGCTGAGTCAGACGGTCAATTTGGCAGACGAGTGAATGAGGAAATTACTGGTCACATCGCGTTTATATGTAACAAGAGATTGATTCGAAGGGTGGGAGGGGAAGTGGGGAGAGGGAAAAGAGACAAAATTACATGAAACCTAAGGTGAAAAACTTGTAAATAGCCGACGAAATCAAAAAAAAAAAAAAAATAATAGGAATTCTTAAACCGATGTGATATAGAATCATATAATTTAGTGAATTGGTTACTTTCAACAACAGTGTTTATAGAATCATTATTTTTTCAGCATGGTTTCTGAGATCAAACGCGGATACTTACGAATTTCAACATCAAGAAGTTTGGGCTCTGATAAATCGCTCTGATAAATCAAAAGAGTGGTTAGGTTCTATGCAAATACAATTTGGAAATAGAATTCTGACGAGAAGGAACCTCTTTGATATTTCTTTGATGATCATTCATTCGTATTGACAGCTTTCGACTGGTTTGACCCAGATACGTCTTTGGACAGAAGGAAATTTATTTGTTCCTCTCTTTTTATATGGTAAAATTTAAATTCGGATGAAATTTATTAACGAATGATTTTCATGAATACATTTTCTTGATATCATTGTTATAAGAAATAATAATTTACGATATTAGAAATTGGTTTAGGAAAGAAATTCATGCTACCCATATTCTTACATTTAGGTCCCTACATCCGAAGAAAACTAAAATTGTGTTTGTATTGTGACGTACCTGGGAAGTGGTACTTTCACGATTAATAAATTATGCAAGGGACAGGTACATTTTCGTGAATGGGTCTCCAGGAATTTGGCGCAGCATAGGAAGATAATCGTTATAGATTCTTTTGCACATCTAAAAATTTTAATGATCAGATAACACACTTTACAAATAGTATTTACAAATCGCAATGCGCCGGCCTTGGAAACAAGCGCACGGTCAACGCTACCTCGATGTTTTAAAAGCCACCTTCTTCCTCTGGAGGCGACCGGGGCCGTCGTGACAACGGCGGCGGTGGCTTCGGTTTGCCCCGAAGTCCGCCGGGAATTCGCCCTCCCTCGGCGACCACACTCCTCTGGCCCATCGTAACGCCGATGAATTCGCCAGCGGTCCACCCCAGGCCGGTGTGAACAATGTCTCACGGGTGAACGCACGACGTGTGATTGGTGTTCGTCGGTTGTTCTAGTCTTTTCAGCGAACCTTTCTCAACTTCGCGCGGATGTCTCCGAAAGCACTGCCCATTGTATATTATACCAGGGGCGGGATTATAAAACACCAGCCCACCGGCCACACGATTTCCTGGCCTATTGGTTTTTATCAGTTCTGGTACGCAATTCTACTTCCCCTAATCATCTGACTGTTGATCCTTATGAAACCTGGTCCACATTCAGCGGCCACATTCAGTCCGAACTGCACATAAAACGACAAAAAATCTCTTGGACCGCAACACTGCCCCGTCCGTGCTTGCACTCGAGGCCTCTCGCGCACACTAACCGTCGCGCGCCTCGCTGTTCCCCCCCCGATTTGACCTTATGGCGGCGGCGGCGTTACTGCGGCGCTGATCAAATCCAGTACTTTATTTTAATTTATAATTGGTGATCATTTTAATTGTTTTAATTCCAGAAACGTTCTTCGTTTCAGTATATAATCTCACAGATCGTGACATCCAACTATCTGGTCTAAAGTTTTGTGATACTAATTTACGAATTTTTAGTACAATTCTTACAAAACACGACTATCCCGAAAGGTTCGTAAACAAATATGTAAACAAAAGGCATAAATTCTTGAAATTAGAAAGAACGAACTCTCAAAAATTGAAAGAAGAAATTATTCAATCTCTCGTAATACCGTTTGTTTTTACCACCATTAATAAACTTAAACGTATTATGAAACAGAGATGTCATTGCTTAGTGATAATTAAAACAATCAATAAGAAAAAGCTAGTTAAAAATGTTAAAGATTAAATTCCTCAATTAAGTAAATTAATTTTTAATGGGGTTAAATGCAATGACTGTCCAAAGATGTATATGGGTCATACCAGTAGAAAGCTGTCAATACGAATGAATGATCATGAAAGAAATATCAAAGAGCTTCCTTCTCGTCAGAATTCTGTTTCCAAACATCACGTGAAACTTAACCATTCTTTTTATTTCCCAAAGCCAAAAATTCTAGATGGTGAAATTCGTAAGTACCCACGTTTGATCTCAGAACCTTTGCTGAAAAAAATTAATGATTTTAAAAATACTCTTGTCGAAAGTAACCAATTCACTAAATTATATGATTCCCTTCTACATCGTTTTAAGAGTTCCTATTAATAGTTTTTGACTTCTTCTACTATTTACATGTTTTTTTGCCCAAGGTTTAATGCTATTTTGGCCCTCTTTTCCCTCTCCCGTACGTTCCCCTCGTTCCCTCCATTCCATCGACTCAACCTCTCGTTACATAGAAACGCGATGTGACCAGTAATTTTCTCATTCACTCCTCTGCCATGTTGACCGTCTGTCGCTGTCTTTTCTTGATTTTCGACAACAAATTTCTTTTTAATGGGCTTTACTGTGTGTGGTAAACACGATATGTATTTAATAACATTTCTCTCGTATTATATTTGAAATTTTATTTTTGACATTTTTAATGTTTATTCTTTTAAATTTAAATATATTTTTTTTGAAATTTTATCCTGATGATAGGGACAACTTATCCCCAATACGTGTTGCAAAATCATGTTGAAACCTTCAAAAAATAAAGAAAACTATGCAACAAATCATGTGTCAGTAAAATTATTTGTAACTCCTCAGCTTTAAGACTGTTTAAAAATAAGACAGAAATATTTAATTTTTTCAAGAAATCAAAAGTTTTGAATTCAATTAATATAGACTCTGAATATGCCTACAATGTTGGACGAAACGTCTCACATGAAATAAAAAAAAAATTCGAAGCCAAGAACATATGTGTTCTATACACTTCCTATGATTAATGTAATATCTTTGTGTAATTTTCGTAACTATAGTACATAGGTACAGAAATGCAAGTGAAAGTAGATAGAATTATACTTCATTCTTTGCTTCTATAAATACTATGTACTGTAAAACGAATCTAACGTTCGCGAAACCTACAGACAAAAATGAAATAAAGATGCGCAACGTTTTATACACATGTCTGTAATAAAATTAATGTGAAAATGGTCGTATAGTATTACCGAATTTTAGACCATTATCATTCCAATGGTTTTAGTTTTGTCTAATAAATACAACGCATCTTCAAGTGTCCCAATATAAAACCGTCCAAAGTTAAAAAGTGTTCTAATACATGTTCATAATTTTTGATGTTATAAAAATTAAATTAGTTTAAAAGAAAGACAGGCAGTAAGGATGCAAACAAAATAAGTATGAAAATAAATACGTAAAATAATTCAGTATTTTGATGTTTTTTTGTCATTCTGTATTAATGAAAACTGACTCGCAGTGGCTGGCAAGAATAAATAATTTTATGAATCGGTTTTGTTACAGCCCACAGCAACCATGGCCTCAAAATTACAGAATTGCGCCGCGCTTCGTGAATTCCCTTTTTCTAGAACAAATGCACTTCAAATTACAGAGTAGGTCAACCAAACCAAATATTAACTGTAACTCGAAACTTCATGTTTGCACTTTCGCAGTTCGAAAGTCGCGACTCGCAAACTGGGAGTGCTGTGGTCACAACGTAACTCAATTCCACGTACTACTTCATCGCATTCTAGAATCAAAGGAAATCGTTTTTTAAAAAAAGCATGCGTTGATTGAATATCAAGGAAACCATGCCTACTGCATTCATTTTTTGACAGTTACAGGAAAAAGGGATAACTAATTTATTGATAAATCTGTCACATTTTACAGTTAACTTTCACTCCTCAGAAAAATTTGAATACTCTTATATGCATTTTACCGAGCGAAGTGGCTCAGTGCGTAGTGTGCTCACTTCGCAGTCGGGAGGTTCGGATTCAAACTCTGGGCCGACCATTCTGACCGTTATTTTGTGGTTTCTCTCGGTCATAAGACGAATGCTGGGATAGTTAAACAGTAACACGATCACCTCCCACCATCCCGCCTGCCATCTCCTGCCATCATCCTAGTCCTTTCACCCCTCATCATTGCCCTATCATTTCATTCAGTATTTCCTGTAAAAGCCAGGTGGCCCTTGCCCCTAATAGGATCTGAATTGGCTAATAACTCAATTTTTAAGACATTAAAGTACCCATCACATAGAAACCCCCTGAAAAATCTTCATCGAGACAGACGGCATTCGAAATTTTTGATATTTCAATTGATAATGTTTTAGGAGAAAGTGAATTATAAATCCCACACTCCTTGTTCTAATGAGAAGGACAGAGAAATGAATTACCTTTTCCATCCGTTTGTGTTTTGAACTGACACACTCAGGTAGATATTGTTATTTTGCATCAAAAAGAGTAAAAAGTGTATGAGTGGCGTATAGTGTTTTGTTGCCATTGGCCGGGTGCATTAAAATCCAAAATATTATTTTATATCACAAGCTTTTAGTAAACTTATTACGTCAGATGCAAGGTCATAACTATTTGTTGATTTTTCTTACTCTCTTGTTCATATTTTACCGTAATTTTTTGTTTGTAAAATATGTGGGTAAATTTTTTAGCTATTTATTTGAAGAGTTTCGTTTCTGCATTAGTCGAACTAGAACTTTTCCAGTTCCAACAACATTGCGTCACAGACGTTAAGGTAATATTTATCCTTAGTTCAGTTTTTATCTGCTACATATTTGATATTTGTTCCTTATATTCTGAGAACAATTTTACATGTACATAATTAAACAAAAAAAAATTAGAAATGTTTTTCATTCATAAGTTAAATAACTGATGAAAAGAGCTTCATAGGTGAGTAAATTAATGAAGATCAAATCTGTGTTACTTTTATTCAATCAAGGTAAATTAATTGTTTGAAAGAAAATGGTTCTTTTTAGAGGAAGGGTATATATTACCAGGAAGTTACAGAAACAATTTGAAACTATGTCCTTATATATTTTTAATTTCAAGGAAATTATAAGTCAACAACAACAATTTACGAAATGTTAAATCAATACTAATTGCTCTGCGGAATACCAACTTGCATCTGGCTACTAAAATAGAGAAATTAGTTGACCATTGCCTCATATTTATGATAAGCTCATTGTTTTGAGCGAGTTAAATCCAGGAATGAGAGTGTTGCTGCAAAATGCAAAAATCGTTTGGAAGGTAATTGAATTTATTATTATTTTTTGTATTGAAAACGTGAAAGGATGTAACAGAAGATATCCTTTCACAATTGGAAAGTAAAAAGTTTGATTGTGATGATAATGACGAGTACGTCATCATTACGTTTACACTGTCAATATTTCTGATGTACCTCAAATTACGGAGCTGTAATTATTCAAAATGCTGGAAGCCAACATGAACTTGGTAAAGAAATAAAATATCCCACACTTGCTTTTATTATGTGTAATTATGATATGGATTGCGAGAGACATGTAAATCAGACAACATTACATTATGTATGTATAATACCAGAATTACATATTCAAATTGAATCCATTCGATTTTCAATTCTAATTCAAATCATATTTGCTATTTAATCTGATAGATTAAATGGTGTATTACAATTCCTAGTTATAAGTACTATAATAATTTTCGAACATATCTTTTAACTGATATTGCAAAGTGTTCTACTTCTCACATCAGAAATTTCAGAACTGGACATATTTTCAAATATCGTATTCATAGTACCAATGACGTTGTTTTTTACTACTTGTTTAAATTCTTCTCAAACCTATCTGAAGGCCATGCGGAGAAGAAAGGAAACGCAACTGAGAGCAGTTTTCGATCAACGCAATACGAGACAACAGGAAACTCATTTTCAGTAAGGGGGCGATGCTCTGAGACCATTTCACCGTCGCTAGTCGGACGAGCGGCTTCTCCTTTGTTCCCACAGCTCGCAAAATCATTCCGTATACTTGTGCTAGTTCAGCAATTCTCTATTCCTCAGCATTGTCTCTTCTTTTGCTCTTTCAGAAAACTTCTTTGAGAGTTTTTAATTGGGTTTATTTAAATTTGCATTAACAGCGAGGTCATTAGCGACCACATGATGGATTTTTAACATTGGGGTATCTGTGAGAATAGTGAGTTGACAAGAGGACCGCCAGGTAGCATCTCGGCGTGTGGTAGGGTTTAGAACGCTTTACAGGGATTGTACTAACGGGGAACTTTTTGTGGGAACAAATGTGTGATTATCTGGGAATCGAATCCGTACCTCCTTGCTGAAAGGCAACCAACTTCGCTCCGAGCCACGAGTGCCCCTTTGAGAGTTTTTTGTAGTGGTAGTTATGTAGCGTTAGACTTAGTTAAATATTTTGCGAAAACCTTATTGCTAGGGTAAATAAAGCAAGCAAGGCAACCTGAGCCCTCAGTCACCCAATTTCTCAGGAACAGATACATATTAGAAATATATTCCTTACCTATTAAATTTAGTCATCTTAATTGACCAAACATTTTTTGAATTGGTAGATCAAGCCAAGACCTATATTTGGTATATATTGTTAATAAATTCATGTTAATAAAATAATATTGAATTATATGATCAATTTAAATTCTTATGTTTCCAATTCAAAGTATTGTATAGTTTACAAGCATATTTAAGGGCATGTAGATGTCTCAAACCATTAAAAATGCGAAATATCATTGAAATTCCATCTCAAAAATACTTCATTAATTTTTAATTTTAATGATTGAAGAACTCGAAAGACTTAATATTTGGCGGTGTTGGCACCATATAGTCAGTAAATTTTCAAGCCAAAAGTTTCAGACATTTAAATACACTGCCTGACAAAAATGAGTTGTACACAGAAGGAATGGTCCAATGTTATCCCGTTTCGGCATGCATGCATACCATTGATGAGTGAGTAATTTATTATATTCACACGTATCTTTAATGTGGAGAACGCCCACCAGAGTGCATTCGTGATGTCATCCCCTCTGTTGCGTAGTTGTCATCAGTCAACTGTGAGTCAGACAGTAAAGAACGAGGTTTACGTGCAATACGAAGTACCTGCGATGCCACGCAGACGCGTTCGATAGCCTATCCACCAACTGACTGCATTTGACTAGAAATTTGGGTCTTCATGTGGGTGGGTTGTCGTATCGTGCAATTTCCAGGCATATGGGCTATTCAGATGTCACAGTGGCCCGCTGTTGGAATCAATGTGTAGATGAGGGCATCCATGCACGTCGTGCGCGCTCAGGTCAACCAAGAAACACCATTTCGAGAGTCTGGACCGGCGTATGGTGCGCCAGGCTGTGCGGAATCCCATCAAGACGGCATCCGACTTCCGCCGTCCGTGAACATCTACTGGAGACTCTACTACAGACTGTGAGTTCCCGTGCAGTGGCTCGACGACTCGCATCCGCCGGATTGACATCCCAACTTTACTTGGCTGTCCGGGTGACGCCACGTACATGGCGAAGGTGCCGACGTTTCGGTCACCATTCTGCGACCTTCATCAGGGCGTAATGCGCGGAGATGTCAGGGCGCATTACGCCCTGAGGAAGGTCGCAGAATGGCGACCGAAACGTCGGCATCTTCGCCACGGAGGCGGCGTCACCCGGACAGTCAAGAAAACACTGACTTCGGGCGCGGAAGCCTACGTTCTCGCATCCCAACGTACCATGCCTCGGTGGCCATTGCCGCCAGAACACCGTCGTCGGCATTGGGATTGGTGTCGTACCTGGAAGGAATGAGGACGAATGGCGTTGCATCACGTTGTGATGAGTCACACTTCGTCATAACCTCTGATGACGTGTTCTAGAGTGGCGGCATGAAAGGCAGAGGGCACATCCTGCCCATATTGTGGAGAGACACACAGGTGTAACTCGGGACATCATGGTGTGGCGAGCCATCGGATATGCATTCAAATCACCTCTAATAGTGTTTCAGCACACTTCAACGGCACAGAAATACGTCATAGACATTCTGCGTCCGCACTTCGTATCCCGTATTGCACAGCTCCCCAAGACAGTGTTCTAATAAGATAATGCACGCCACACGCAGTACGTGTGTCTACGATCTATCTAGAGCATGTTGAGGTCCTCCCGTGTCCAGCAAGATCCCTGGACGTCTCCATTATTGAACACATGTGGGATGATATTGGAGTAAATCTCTCTCGCTTTATCAAACTGCAGGATCTGCTTCAACAATTGTGGACGAACTTTCTCAAGAGAGGAACCAAATGCTGTTTGACACCATTTGGAACAGCAGAAGGGCATGCATAGCAGCCAGTGGAAATGCGACACTCAACTAACCTGGTGCCCACTTTCAACCTGTAACTGCCAACGATCTTGTCTCTCTTATCCCATAGTAATCAGTTCAATAAAGGCACATGGTCTTTCGGCACATGTAGTAGTGTTCACTTCCAACCACTCTTTCTGGGTGCTTGACGTTTTTTGTCAAGCTGTGTATAAATTATCGTAATAGATACGTTACGTGGAGAATGTTTAATAATATTTGAACAAAACCAATTTAAAATAAACACATAATGACAAGTTTCATTTTTTCTTTTGAAACATTGCATGCCTGCAAGAGCGTATAAATCCTATTTTATCCTTTTCCACTCCATCGACTTCTTAATTTAAAGAACACTTCATACTACCAACCATTTCTTCCAAGTAAAAGTGGGACAGGGTTATGGAAGGAGAAGGGAGGAAGTGAGCCTTTCTCTAAGAGAGAAGAGAACTGTAGCAAACGCGTTTTCATATTTTCTGGTGTTGGCCTCATGTGATCAATTTTGCATGTTCTAGTTTATGTCTCAACCTGACAGATCGAGGTCGCTGGGCGTTATACGGTCGTGGAGTGATAAAATTTGTGAATAAAAAAGTTATTCGAGCTTCGATAAAAAATTTCATTGGATTTATAAATTGTGGTGGAGCAATGCTCCAATAATTCGTGAAAATATCTATTCTGCCACCAAGGGGCTTCTGCTCACAACAACCCGGAGCCCTGCATCCAAAGAGAATTATCCCGGATTCATGTAAGTTCTGTGATGGTCAATAGGAACGGGTCGGGTTCGGCTGCCGTTTACGAAAGAGTTTCTGGATGTGGTGAGGGGTGGAATGCAAAATTGCAAGATCCGTTCTGGGAAAATCCGCCATTGGAGGGATAAAAATCCTCCAAATGCCTGAGTTGTGAAAAACAGCGAGCGCTGAAAAAAAAGTGGCTTTTCAATGGGTATGGTAATATCAAAGTAGCTGCACTTTTACAAGATGTGTAAAACTAAATACTTTTGTGCATAATGCCAACCCATCGTAACCCATCAATATTTTGTACAATTCTTAGAAAAGGGTGGGCACGAATTTATGTATCTTTAATTAAGAATTAAAAATAGTGGTCTCTGACATCTCACAATAACTGTACACTTGCGAGGGGATCAGAACTAAAACTCGTGTGTGTAGGGCATAAAATTCAGAAACATCAATGTTTTATCATTTTTAGGCAAAGATGATTACTATAGGTGATTTAAGGGGGGAAAGCATCGCATTACCCAATATTCTCCAGGGAAACAACAGATTTCACCCAATGGGTGGAATCCTGCAAAGAACATTTTCTTCCTGAAAGTCGACACCTTGGTTGTTCCTATAGGCGGAATCCCGCCCAATATGGCATCTCTGGTGGAAGGGAGGCTTCATTGTTAAATGAAATTGTGGTCGTTGGTTCAATATAGAATTGTTCGTGCCTGTTTTACCTCAGATGACGTAAAGATATCTTGCGTTGCACTCGAAGCGATCATGGAAAAATCACGATTACTCATGATAGCAAAGGCACATGCCAGCTGTATTGCTTCTGGATTATTCTCTAGTCAAAGGGAACTTCACGTATGGTAATATACTGCTGCGAGAGACGAGAAGCAACACGTAGCCAGTGGGCAACACGCAAAAAGATTACATAAACTTGTGATGAGGTAATGTAAAGTGTGTTTTGCGTTGTAAAGCATGTATTCAATACTCTTCATATCTAAGCGTTGTCGAAGCGATTGTGTTAGCTGGGCAGGTAAAGTTTTTCAAGTACTTTAGAAGCAAAAATACTCTAATAAGAAGACATACAAATGCAAAATATCGATAAGAACACTTTGTGACCAAAGTATTCAATATTTATTGCTCTTCTGACAACTAGACTATGCGTCCAACTTTAGATTAGGCATTTGAAGCATTGTGTAATATTTATGTACTATTTCCTTAATTTAATCTTATAAAAAAGGATCGAATACATCCTACTTAAGACGAGAAATTTGTCCTTTTGCATTATTATTCTGATTTTCATGTACTATTTCTTAAACTTAAGATTGTAGGAAATTGCATTGTACTGTAGACAAGGGTTTTCTAATATTTTTATTAGATTGTTCTGTTTTCATGTGATATTCATTTAATTCAAATCTATAGAAAGAAGAAAAGTACAAAATAATTTGGGATAGATGACAACGGGGTCATACAAATGGATATTGTGGCATTTCTCATGTTCATGATGATGCCATTTCTGAGAAAAGAAGTTTGAAAATCGCCATTGTTTTGAAAGTGTATGTATCACTTTCCTGGCCATTATATGTAATATCTTACCAAAGTGACTCAGTTCAAATTCGGTTGAAAGTGTAATAATTTTGTCCAGCCACTACGCAAAATAGCTAATAAGATTTGGTCAAAGTAGTATTCCACATTTTTGTGGATTGAGAAGGTCAGGAAGCCGCGCAGACGAGGTAGACGTTAGTCGAAGGTATTATTTCCGATGACTGTACTAACGGCAAGTCGACAAAGTACTCTTGAGCAAAATCTTTTATAACCTTAAACATTTAGATCGCAGTTCATGTTTAGCTGTCGGATCCGTGGCATCTTTCACGCAACAGCTAACGATGCCGCCATTTTACTTATTTCACGTTCATTGTGAGCCATTTCTGATTGTGACGTCCTGATTGTGGTTTCGATAATAATCGATATCTGATATCCAAAAATACACGCAATTCTTGCAAACCTCCAATGCATTTTTCCTTCCGCTTTCGATCGTCTCTCCACATGCAGCTCCCGCACCGTTTCTGTCTGAACGTCATCGGACGGGCGGGAGGAGGCAGGAGAGGGCTGTGAGGACGTATCAAGCGTATCAAGCGTCGCTCCGGGGCACGAAGGTTTCGCCAAGCATCTTGTGACTCCAATGTCACTGCCGCCGCAATTTTCCTCTCACCGCACCGCCATGCTGCAGAGACCGCTGCTGCTCTCTGTACTGACACTGGCACTATCTCTGACGCTGACGTCTCCGCCACCAACACTGGCTTGATGTTTCCAGGTATGTCAACTGCTTCGGTCATTAGTCCCGTTTATGAAATAAATGTTGTATCACGGGAGGAGGTGTTGTACTTGGCTTATTTAATGGCGAGTAATGCTACGTCGGCTTGCTGGGTATTTCTCTTTCCAGACACCTCCCAGTTTATCGCCACAGCAGGAACAAACTCTGAGCTCGCGATTGGTCCGTCGACGTGTATGATAATGTTGGGCATGTAAGAGTGTGTAAGGGGAGATGATAGGACAAGGCAGAGGAAGAAAAGACCGCGCGCAATCGCGTTTATTAGAGTACCACTCCGGCTCGCTGGGTGTTGATCGGAGCAACCAAGGAAAACTACCGATCAGAGCTGCCAGACGCTAGAACACTCCTCCACACAGCGGCTGAATCGATCCCAGCTATTTAGCTAATACTGAAAATCCTCCACTGTCGGAACTCGAAGTTTAGGATTTCTCGGTCAAAGTCGCTGCACTCAGCAGCAATGTTGGCTCTGAGCTAAACGAAGCTACCGCCTTCACCACGGCCATTACCTCCACTACTGATATTGCCACCGCCCGAGCGGCCACCCCTAGCACCACGCGGCCTTCGAGACGCTTTCTGGCGGGTGCGCCAGCAACAGGTGGCCATTTTTCAAACGCGTTAAGCTTCTTCATAATTCGCTCGGGGGAGCCGCGTCTTTCTCCGGGGGCGGGCGCGGCGCTGGCGCGGCGTCGGCGCGCGGGGATTTGCCTTCTGCGAGCCGGGACTCCTCCCCCGCCCCCGGCAGCGCGGCGCGACCCGGCCGCGACGCGGCGCGTGCAGCCATCACGCTTCTTTCACCCTCCACAAGATGTAGTCCGTCGTTGCATAGTTGACGCGAATCCTAAAGACCAAGTGCAATTTTCTTTCCTCTATACAGGAATACTTTTTAAAATAGTTTCCTGATTTCTTGGGTAAAATTAACTTTTTGAGTTTTGATTCTTACTAAGGTTGCTACTGTTGCTGTTACTATTAAGTTGTCCCGAACGTTTCATTTTTAAAATTGGCAATTTGCCCAAGCTCGGAACTAAATAGAAAGTTATTCATCCGTTTTCCTAGCGTTAGTATCGTGCAACTGTGGGATAAACAAGGTCTCCCGCCGTCGTATGCCGGGTATGACAGGCCGAATTTACCCACGGCGCCCCAGTCTGGAATAGGGGCGATGATGGAAAGGGAATAAAAGATAAGAGTGCGGTCATTGTCTCGGAGTATAGAATGCTGCTCCACCATTGAACTAATCAGAGAAACTAATGATCAGAGCCATCGAACTACAAATTAGGCTTTGGCAGCCGCCGCGAACTCACAACTGTTGAACTCAAAGAAATTTTAGACACTTTGCTTTGAATCCATAACCTTACAATGTTCGAGATCATCCAACGCTCGAGTTCAGCCAACGCTCTAGCCATAAGGCATTTCCTTTTCGCTCACCGCCAAAATCAAGGTTACCCAAATGAAAATAATGATGATGATGATAATAATAATAATAATAATAATAATAATAATAATAATAATAATAATAATTCAACAACCTTGTCTTGCCAAGGGATACAGCTTAAAAAAAGCTGTTTCTCATAATTACTCACGTTAATCACTCTCTAGAACAGAATACGGCTTGGCCTCGGAAGAGAACGTGTAGCATGGTCAGTAATGGCCGATATGCAAGTATTATTATCATCGTTATTATCATCGTTATTATTATTATTATTATTATTATTATTATTATTATTATTATTATTATTATTATTACAGGATAATAAAATATGAAATATGGCGTTTCTTCTAACAGACTTTTTTTGCTAGTATCATAACATTATGATGCATCTAGCGCACATTATTCTACAAATATGGCGACTATGTATAGCGTCTTTGACAACAGTGTGTTCCTTTAACTTCTTGCACGGACTAACTCTTCAAGCAATAAATCATTACAGAAAACTAGATGCGATGCACAGCACGAACGTTCTCACATTGTTTTTCTAGTGCAACTTTCGAAAATTCCGTGTCCAACAAAAATGAGTCCTGCGCCATTCTTTAAGCGTATTTTGCAGCATCCATGGAAAAAAACTAAAGAAAATATTTGGAGCGGTTTTTGAGAAAATTGTTTAAAAATTGCTTGTATTTCACTCAAAATCACGTGAAAATTATATTATTATTTTCCAAAATATTCATAACATGATTTCAAGATCTGTATTTGAAAAAACTCTTTCCATTGTCAAAAATTCTATCTCAATGTTCTAATTGTAGAAAGACGTCCAAAATTGTGAACTTTTACAATTTTTCAAAAAAATTGACACCTGTGCCATTCTTTAAACAAAAATGACACCTTTGCCATTCTTTCAAGAATTTTTACGCTATTCTATGACAAAGGTTAATGCAAAAAAATTTAAAATTTTGTTCAGACTTCATGTAAAGTACGCCGCAAGAAGCCAAAATATCCTTTTCAAGCTGCTTTTCAAGTTCGAGTTCATCGAAATCGATCTACGCAAGCATTGACCACAGACACGTTTTGCTGTCAATCAATTTTTATGTACCACAGCGCGACAAAACATGGATTCCGACTACACAACGTGTTAAAGTAAGTAATTTACTACATATAGGGACAAGATTTATTTACTTTTTCGTGACCAGCGCGCGGCAATAAGAGTTTTTTGTCGATTTCCGGCGCGGGATTTCAATACTCTCTCTTCTTACGTAGTAAGAGTAGAAAATAGAAATGAGACATTCACTTTCATTTTGACAAGACTAATACTTCAGAAAACGAGACTCTCGACATGAATGCGAAGAGAAGTGTCCTGAATCATTCTAACGTGACTCATTCATCTTAGCCCATATATAAAACGAAAAAACGCCGCTTTAGATAAAACGAAATGGCATTGCCTTTCTTCGAACAATGTTGGCAATAAATTACTATGGCGCTCTATTCTCTGCACTGCGGTTTTTCGAGAGTAAAGATACATGCATATGTTGCGTATCCATCCGTGCAAATTCTGCGTCATCCGAGTCTATAAATTCCCTGACTGTTAGACTTCAGTTCACACATAGAGTTCGAGGATGGAAATTATTTTGTTTCAAAAAAATAGTGATGAAATTAAGGCAAAGATAATTAGACACATAGTAATTCATTCACATTTTGTTAATTTATATCTCAGATGGTCGTAACAATATCATTACATACAGTGAATAAAAAAGTACATAAATTTCAAAACAGTCGTGTACTGGCAAATTTAGTGCTATGGTTTCAAACAAAGATGACAAGTAGCCCGGTATTTTCTCCGAAATCGGATTTTCTGCAACTTACAAGCAGGAGGTGTACTCATTCTGCCATAGCATGCCTCCTGGACACTTCGATAATAATCATCTGGGTTTTAAATATTCGTGATATCTTTGCAACATCCGTACCTTGCAAACCTCAAGCTACGCCGAAACCTTCATGAGCAAGTTTTGGGCAGTCGGTAATTCTACGCACGATTGTACTATGCGCACTGATGCAAACAAGCGTAAGGTTTGTTTCCTTACACAGAAACCGCATCAAACTGGTCTCCGAGAGCTTATGAATTACAATTTTTTCCCCGCAAGAATATGAAAAATCACGTACCGCGAAGAAGGCACGGATTTACTTCACTAGAACGAATCTGCGTCCTATCAAATAATACTTGCCGAAGGTAAAACGAACACTCAACACACACACACACACACACACACACACACACACACACACACAATGCAACTCATTAATGTTCTTGAATTAACTAGATAAGTCACTCGTTCAGTGCATTAGAAATGTTGTATTCTATTAATGTATTTACGGGTCAGTACTTCTTTTGAACCGTTTCAACGAAAAATGTAATAGATGTATATTTTGATGTGGTCCCTTGGTAGTAATTTTGTGGAAGAAAAAAAAGTGAGTGTAATATTAAGCGTATTTATAGCATAGTATTCTTGAAATACTTTCATAATTAAAAATTCTTCACTTTAGTTTTATCGCCTGCAGAGTATTGAGAAAATTATGTAATACTGCAGGAAAAAATATACACTTTTCGACAGAAGAACATTTTGTGTATTCCAGGTACTCGGAAGTGGATTTTTCTACATAGTGTACGTAGTAAATTATTTTCGTGTGTACATCTTGTAGTTAAATTCCACGATTTGTGAATTCTTGAACGAGTAAAGTTTTCTCCCAACGTACCTAATGTCTGTAATTTGTCTCTGTCTTGCCTGTCTGATTTGCGTGGTCTATCTAGGTGTCTAGTCTACCTGTCTGTGTGGTCTGAATGGTCTATGTGTCTTGTCTAGGTTTCTGTCTGGTATATGTTCTGTATGGTCTATGTGTCTGTATAGTCTATGTGTCTGTATGGTCTATTTGTCTGGTATATTTGTCTGTCTGGTCTCTGTGACTGTATGGTCTATGTGCTTGTATGGTCTGTGTGCATGTGTGTGTCTAGTCAATGTATCTGTCTCATACGTGTCTTTCAGGTCTATTTGTATGACTGGTCTGTATGTCTGCCTGTGTGGCCTATCTGTTATCTAGTATATTCGTCTGTTATATTTGTCTGTCTGGTCTGTTTGTCTGTCTGTTCTTTTCGTCTGTCTGGTCTTTTCGTCTGCCTGGTCTTTTCGTTAGTCTGGTCTTTTCGTCGGTCAGGTCTATTTGTCTGTCTGCTCTGTCTATATGTGGTAAAAACTGACCCTCTTCATTACGATGTCCATATCAAACGTATTAATTTATTAAGTATAATGTTTCCTTTTTTAATTCTGAGTAGTTTGTGATTGAAATCACGGCAATAAAGACTAAAATCATCGCTGAACACAATACTTTTCCTGTCCATGTCCGTGCACACCTGTAGATCTCACTACTGTCTCAGCACGTAAGCTCACTCCCTGAAGGCACAGTGTCAATTGGGCACACCGTTGAGGAAATCTGACTTCAGTGCTGCTTCTGCCTAGCGCTTATTAAGTGTTAATTGAAGCTTGTTAAGTTAAAAATATTCACTAATCATCTTACTAACAACCTTCACTATCATCATTGTTGTTGTTTTGTTTACAGAAAACTACTTGATTTGAGCTTCAAGTCAATTAAACAATTCAATTCTATTGGCTCTTAGTTGCATATTTTATACTTTAATTGATATTATAATTTTATTTTTTTAATTAATTATACTTTAATTATATGAATTGATGAAACATTTGAATGAATGCTTCTGTGTGCAACGATTATTTTGTATTTTGATCTGGTAGTGTTATTCATTTACAAACTGTAGAGAATTACAGCAATATACGATATATATTCGAAATTCGTCTTTTCGAAAGACTTTCGCCTATTCTAAAATCAATTTTTCTCCTCGCGTAAATGTGACTTTGTTTTTCTATTGTCATAATTCTTAGTGTTTCCGCTTTCCTAATGACTATTAATACATTTTGGTTGAATATCTGTTATATACTACACATCTGATGTTACTAACTTGTGTAACCTCATGCGCATGGTATTTCCAGCGTGACACGAGATTATAAGTTTGCAAATTTACCAATTATGAAACAAACCTCTAGATAACGAGGGTCAGCAAATTTACATAGCATTATGAGAAAACACAACATTGTGCTGGTGAATACAGAAACCTTATTATTGTTTATTCCATTTACGTCGTCTCAGCGTAGTGCAATTTCAGCTTCAACCTTGCCATTTGTAAACCTATTTGGAGAACTTCAATACGAATACCTCTGTTTACTTACGTTGATGAAAGCGTTT
The DNA here is from genome assembly GCA_017312745.1 of Gryllus bimaculatus. Classification (NCBI taxonomy): domain Eukaryota; kingdom Metazoa; phylum Arthropoda; class Insecta; order Orthoptera; family Gryllidae; genus Gryllus; species Gryllus bimaculatus. Next base: position 22,497,444 of record BOPP01000004.1, on the reverse strand, counting down.
CCCATAGTGAATGTAATTTAAACTTTTTTACTTCTTTGTGAGTACTCTTTGAGCGCCCTAACACGGTAGTCTACCTGAACATTCTATAAACAGTATTTACCATGTAATTGCAGCCACAAGGCTTTTATATCTGGCATAGTTTCAACCTAGTCATATTATACATTACATAAACATTCAAGTGTTATGTGAAAATTTTTCTTTATTTTGTCTTAAATGGACATTTAAAAGAGATTTCGTACCAGTTAAATTTATTTATTTATTTATTTATTTATTTATTTATTTATTTATTTATTTATTTATTTATTTATTTCTGTGCGTTAAAAACTGTGTGGGGGAAGTGACATTTTAAGAAAAGAAAATATGGCTATTTTTGTACATATTGATTTTCGAAACCCATGTTGGCAATCTGAAAACGCGTCATGTTTACTAAGAATGTTTTCCATTCATACGTAAAAAAGTCTCTAATATTTTTGGAAAAACCGACCAAATAGAAATTGGCCGAAAATTTTGAATTTCATTTTTGTTGCATTGTGAGAAAAGGCTTAATTTTAGCTGTTTTAAAAATATCTGGAAAAATTCTAGTGCATAAAGATACATTAAATATGTGAGTTAACGTGTGTATAATGACATACACATGTCTTTAACAAACAATCACGAAATTCATCTAAACCGCCCATATATTAAGTTTTTAGTTTACAGATTATTTTGAAAATATTATAGGAAGGTTTTGACCACGAACAACGTGCTCAAAATTTTTGGGGCAACGTCTGATGTTTTTTCGTGGCTGAAGACTTTTAGTGATATCGGCAGCAAACCTCGAACAGTATTGGTTAAAAAGACTAGCCACCGTATCGTTCACATTTCTATCGTTATTTTTTAAAACAACATTCTCTACAACGTTTCTAGTTCATTTGGTCAAATTTTTTACTATATTCCACATTACTTTTGTGTTTTTAAGGTCAAAATATCCTGATCATGTTTCAAAATTTTAGGCTTCCTTACGACATTTCTTAACAATAATTTGTATTTTTCTAAGTAGAGGAGGAAATCTTTATATATGTCAGAATGCTTAGAAATGGTCGAAATAATTCGATTTACGCGTTCGATTTTACATGTTGTCCTAATCCCTTCTTTTATCCAAGAATTGATTTTCCGTGATACATTTAAGTTTCTTTTTTGCGGAGGAACGTTATATTTGCTATATACATATTTTATTTTGTGAACATCTGATTCTTGATAAAGATAATATCTATCAACATTTATGTCTTAAACCACCGATAAGATGTAATTTCGGAAATGTGTATATATTACCGCAAAACATTTCTGTTTTAGTCGTTATCCATATTCTGAGTATTGAAAACACTTCCAAGCATAGATGTAACTTCCACACAAATGATAACAGAAATGGAGGAGACAATTAAGCAGGAAGAATGAGAGAATGTGAGACAGCTTTTGTATTACTACACATTTTCAGTTTTGAAACTCCTTCTTCCTATTCTCTATACATTTTAAACCATAATCCCCGAGTTATATTTAAAAGCACTTGTAAATAATGAAATGAAATATGTGTGCAGCGTTCTATCTCCAAATCTATTTTCCCCAAACCATACTAGCTCGATTGGTAGGAATTCTGTATTATTTTTTCTTACTGTTCTACTTCCTACATAGTACATAAATATACCAAATGATCAAATAGAAAAAAAACTTTCAAATTCCCATGAAAGACAACCTATTTGTTCTGAATCTAAATTAACAAACTTTTTACAGCAGTGTGATCGGAAGAATGTGTAGGCCATGTTATTTTCTTTCAAGATTACTTTGAACATTCATTGTATATACCGTTAGTTTTACTTGTATTGTATATTTTTAATTTTCTATTATTCTGTACTTCCAAATTAGAACATCAGTGTATTAATGTATGAGACAAAAATAGCTGCAAATACTCCCCACCCTCTCTAATATCCCTCTCAACCTACTGCTTTCGGCGCCGCGCCGCAAAGGACACGTTTTCCGAAGATGAAAGTTGCAAGAGCTTCTAAAAGAAAATATTGTCCGTGTAATTTCAAATTACACACAAGAAAGAATAAGTATATTTTGAATATTACTTTCAAACCATAGACGAGTGATACATTGTTACATTTCTGGTTTTAAGATTAATCCATGACAAAAAAATAAAAAAATAGTTCTATTAAAAAAATCAAGATTGAATTTCTCCAAAACAAAATATTATGAACAATATATCTACTGCATATTACTTGCCTCAAGATTCAGTATTGTTGGGTTAAAATAGCATATCGAACACGTGATCCGTTAAGATGAGAGAATGGTCAACTTACCCACTAACTAGCGAACCATAATAATTATCTTGTGAAAATACGTTCGGTGGTTCTCAAACTTTCGAATAGAGATAACAATTGTACAAATATTAAGAAAAAATTATACATGTGGTTACTGCACACCTCTCTTTATTTAACGTGGAATCGTACCACTTCCTTGCTTCTTCATTGAGGAATTAGTTAATCTTTTCAAAACTGTTGGAACATATTTTGGCCCAAAACAGATACCTTTAATTATACCACAACGTAGAAATCATATTTATCAGATGTCGGAACTAACTACTAACTATAAATAATCCACATATAATACATGTGCATTATTTTACAATATATTGCCAGATTACCTTAAACAATTAAAATCGATTTACAAGATTCAATACCAAGTAATGTACCATGTCAATACCAAGTTAGTTAAATATTTTTTACTGAGTAACTTTTTGCCGTAAAACAAGGACTATTCTAAGGAACAAAAACGAAAAATGTTGTATTGTAATGATATTAAGTCATTAGTGACCAATTGAATCGTATAAGTCTAAAAGACTAAATATGCCTGTATGTATTGCATTTCCGCATTGGCTCAATGACCATATGATGAGGATTTTGCGTTGTTTCTTTTGAACAATGAATGATCAATCTACATTTCATTGATCAACCTATATTTCTTTCTTTTAATACGCGCAAATATTTAAAGAAAACTTGAAATGTGCGTTAACGCATGAATTTAATTTTACATACATTCTCATTTTTACTTTCTCGTATATGTACGTATATACGTAATAATATTCGAAAATCTATATCGTGATTTGCACGAAAACATACGTTTGAAGTCTGCTGTTAGCCTAAAAGAGTTTATTTCTTCAAAACGTCCTAATGTCCATCTGTCAAATTTGATCGGTAAACACCACTAGCGCCTAAACCTTATATAGAATTTTTTGCAAACTAGATATTTCCCGGTCAATCTGACTCGACTCAAAATTGCTGTGGTTTTAGTAATCATTCTTTAAATTTTATGGTTATTTCACGTGAAGCCTCAGAGACATTTTCAAAATATTTTAAAAAATGGCTCGAATTTTTTTCTTTAATTTTTTAAAAGAGTGTAGTTAAATATATTTAAAAATATGTCCATTTTTCATAATTTATTCTGAATTATTGAAAATTTCAATAAGGTAACATGATTTTGTTCTTCTTGCTATTATTACAAAATAGAAGATACAGATTTTTCCTTAAAGTAAATTTGTTTCTCCATAGTTAGTTCTTTTATTAAGGTCTGGTTAATATTTTTTAATTAGTAGTTTTCGCGCAACATTGTGTGCAATATATGCAATATAAAAACTAAAAAAACAAGATTTTATCGAAAACGGATTCAATTTTTTTTATTAAACGTTTTTAGGGGTAATTATAAATATATTCTATAAGATGACATAAATGCCATATTGCTCTATTCTTTTTTTCAGAAGTTACAAAAATGTAATTTTTTGGTTCGCCTCACGTTAATATTTATTTTAGCGGCGATTTAGTCACATTTTTGTATTTATGAGTACATGGACTTCAAATGATGTCTTATAGAGTTTCTCGAAAACTGAAAATTTTCTGTGAAACTGAGCTCAAAATTCATCATTTGCAGAAACACTCAAACTCAAATATCTCAAAAAGGGCCCCAATGTTTTTTCTGAGAGTTTCGTGCGGTTAGAGCTAGTTGCTCTGTTTACGATGACATAAAATTCATTTTGCTGTATTCTTTTCTTTTTTCAAAAATAACACCAATGTATTATTTTAAATATCTCTCACGCCGTTAATATGCATATTTCCAGCAATTTGTAAACATTATTGTATTTTTGAGTGAAAGTGCGTCAAATGAAGTTTTTTGATAACGCAAAATAGTGATAAAGAAGATTGAAATTTCGAATTTACACGAGAGCTTAAACGATTTTTTTCTTAAAAAAGACTGCAAATTTGTCAAAGAAAATGTCCGTATAGGACGAGGGTTTCCTCTGCTTTCATATTTTAAAAACAGTATTTCGAATCTACTATTAGAAAACTGCAAAATTGAGAAAACTTCAAAAATGCCCTTTGAGTGGCGATAGATAGCAGTTGGCATGATGATGGGGCAAGACCGTAAAGATAGTCCACACCAAGGAAATTAGAAAACTTTACCACGAGAAAGTCTGTGCCATTTTGTTGCACCACTAGTTGCCCTTTTCTGAAAACTTTGCTATGGAATTGAGGTTACCAGAAGATCTAATTATTTTCTGAGCTTTTCGCTCCTCCAAATTGTTTCCTGCACCTCGTGCATGTTACCTTCATGCTTCTTGCATGTTCCCTTGAATGTTCACAGCATGTTCCATCTCATGTTCACAGCATGTTCCCTCTCATGTTCACATGTTTCACAGTATGTGTTTGTGTTTCACAGTGTAAATGATTTAAGAAGTGTTTGGTGTTAGACTAAGTTAGGATGTAAGATAAATAAGTTTTAGATTAGTTCATAAGTATCTAGTTTAGAAGCTAGGCCATAAGTGGTCAATGTAAATAAAATTTAGGAATAAATATGGTGTACTCCGACGTGTATCTGAGCACGTTCCCCACATGATCCTCCGAAAGTTTCCCCCAAACCTTGCCCTCAAATTTCCCCACTTCGAAATTACCTCCCCCAAATCTTCCCAAATATTACCCCAAATCCTCCCAAATCTTCTCCTCCCCCGAAATTCTCACAATCTTCCCCCAAAAATGCATAACATTTTTACCGAATTTTTCCCGGACTTGAATCTGGAATGAAAAATTTAACTTGAGAGTTAGTTTTTACAGTATACTTTTTATAAACGATATGGCGTCTTATATTGCAGTGCTTACCTTGCCCGATGAAACGCGATGCCCTTTGCTGCGATTGCAATCTCCAAATTTACCAATGTTACAAATTTATGTTCATTAAAGGACACAAGAAGCTGGTTTTAAGGCTCTAGGACACATTAGTTCTGAGTTTTGCAGGATGGTAAAGTGTGTTTATTCGTGTAAATTTAGTTGTAATAAAGTAGTATTTTTCTGCAAGTTGCTTATGAGCCGGTTAATCCAATTATGCAATAATCTGCAAACTTCTGTATTTTTGGCCTTAAATCTTCTTAATGCAACCTTTCGGGATAATTCTCAATCTATTAGTAACACATTTACGGGTTTTGTGACCATGCTTTCTTATTAAAGGGAATAATTCGCCATCTATCCTTAGAGAATTAAACATGTAAAGTTTTCCATTGGCTTGCCTCAAGGCATAGCATTCACAACATAATGATCAATTAAATTATTTATGAAATTACTCTAATGTATACCAATGAGAAGTGAAACTTTCGTGTGTAGTAGAAACGAAATTGAATGGCTGTAGTAATACTCTAGTAAAAAGCATGTGTTGGGGTCTATTTATTCGGCTTCTATGCTCCTTAACCAATGACAATTCAGCGTCCGTTCTGTGTTTTGTGTGCAATGTTTTGAAGTGTGATGATTCCATTGTTTATTATTTCTGAGTAGGATTGTGACGAAATGGTAAATTTGGTTGACGTTTAGGTATGTTGATTTTGCGTGATGAATACACCAGTTTATTACTAGCTCTTATCACCTCAGTGATGCAGAACCTTGTATGCGTCCCTATTTTGCAAACGAATGAGACTTAAAAGTATTATGATTCCTAATTTTATTTAGTATTGCATTTATCGGTCCAAGTGAGCTTAATTTGATTAACGTATTCATTAGTGAGCTATTATAAACTTCATAATAATAAAATAAAGTCAGAATTCATAATGAAATTCAATTGTAAAACACGGCAGAAAATGTTTAACATTAGTTACAAACAATAACTGCTACATATTTAGAATAGAATTTTACCTGAATTTCACAACAGTGATACCGAAGAAAGAGAAAATGGTCAAGAACACTTGAAAATTAAGCTGATGCTACGAAAATTATGATATGAAATGAGGTTTATCTTAAAAAGAGATGAAGTTGATCAAGTCGTGAAAACACCACAATAGCAGTGTACTGTGTCGTAACTGCATCTACAGTCTTCGGATTTAGAATATGCCACGCAGGATCAGCTCATGGCGTGTAGAATAGAAAGTATAATCGCATAACCAGAAGTCTGGGGAAATTCAATGGGACATTCTGATTGAAAATATACTAAAATTAGAATGTGCTGGATGCAAAACTGTTGGGTAAACTTGTTATGGTAGTCAAACAAATATGATGCTTTGGAATTACGTGAATGTATCTGAAAATATTTTTATTGTTATAAAAAAGTTGTTACTCTTGATGGTCCCTCTTTTCTGCACTAGTGCTATCATGTACTAATGCAGCTCTAAGGAATCATTGTCACAGCACACAGCAAGCAAATATGCACTAGTGTTATCATGCGCAAGAAAACGGGAAAAAGAGAGTGATCACACTTTTTATTGTGTATGCTATGTGTTAGTGTTGGCTGGATATTAACACTAACAAGCAAACATTTCCATGCGTGATTTTTTCTCAGAATTTGTAAATATCAGTCTGAAATATTCACTTCTAGAAGAGCGCAAAATCTTCCCTATCTAAATGTGGATGACAACGAAATTCCTTGGAAAAGTGAACCAATCAATTATGTCAGAGTATTGTTTGACAAGAAACTTTCCTGAAAACCCCATGTTCACGTAGCAATGAAAAATCGTTCAAACAAAGATTTCAACATTTTCGAATAATTGTAAAACATGTGACACGACACAAACACTTTAAAAATCCACTTCATTGCATTTTATTTGTTATTGGGAGGGGTAAATTATTTTCTGGTGTCAATCAGATCAAAACAATAGTGCCTAAGGTGATAAATTCAAAGGAGAAAAATGAAAAATATTTTATACTTCTCTTTGAAACAAAATCGTGCTTTCACTTATTTTCGTAAAAAGTTTCGAGGGTAACTACTTCTAAAGACATTTCGTGACTTTCTCCTAGAAAAATTGTTTTAGGTAAATACATATGAAAATATTTATTTAAACATTTGTGTTCAACAAATTGCAAAAATATTTTACGAAGAATATAATACTTTATATAAAACGGGATTACTCCACTTCTCAATTGAGACTCTGCATTTGTAGGTTGTGCGGTGGTCTACGAACATTACCAGTAATAATGAAGTGTACGAGGTAAGTAGGTAAGCATGATCTTTTTGGATTATTGCAGTGCACGAATGGTCTTTTCTGCGTTTTTGACGCCGCCAATGAAATCACTGTTCGTCCATCTGCTGTCTGTGTACGCTGCCTAGATAGAATAACGATACACACTGTCAATTACACACGTGTGTCTCGCGTCGACGTTGGAGCAGGCCCTGAGGTCTGGTCCTCCGCGGACGTGCCGCGGGCCAAGAGCGAGGCGGTGTGCGTGTGGCCCGGGGCGCGGCCGACGCCGCCTGCTGAGCCAGATCTTCTTTCGAATTAGGGTGTCGTGCTTGTCTTAGTGATTTGAGTGCGCTGCGGCCGGAATGCCAACGACCCCCGCGCTCTCCCGCCTGCGCCGCTCCCACCGCCACACAGTGGTTCGGAGGGAAAGAAGTGCGGGAAATAATCGATAACTTAAGTGTGTCATTTGGCTGTAGTGGCCGTTATTTTCGGGAGTCGTTTAATGTGATTATGACATTAATATGCCAGAATGAAAAACTGAACCCAATATTGCGGACTTAAAAAATCAAATAAAAAAAATCAAATATATTTCCAACCATGGAACTGATGAGTGCTGTACTCAAATCACGAGCGTAGACAAGGGAGGTTTTTGCTTCTTTGCCTTCCCCTTTCTTTGCCAGATGATTACACTGGTGTTGGTACTGCCTTCCACTAAATGGATAATGATTGACGGGAGAATGCTGTCAAAACATCAATTATTTCGGATGGGATGATGGTTTCAATGTGGTACGTGTTGGTTGAACACTACCACTTCAGTAACAGTTACAATACCCATGACCAACGCGGATTAGAACACAGTCTTTTAATGCCACGTACTGCGGGTTCCAGAGACAGGTACTATACGGCTACGCAATCAATTAAGGAATAAATCATTTAAGTAATTCAGTTGCACAATAAATAGGGTTAAGTGATAACCCAGGAATGACTTATCAGCAAGGACAGAATTTATATGCTCTAATTAACCATTAAATATGTATACCTTCATTGAATTGATTTGAATTGAATTGAATTGATGCCTTATTTTACGTGGTGAGACTCGGGCTATCAGGCCCGCTCTTCCTTCTGACCACGCAATTTTCGCTACGCTTCTTTCACCCACTAGCGGAGAGTCATAATAGATTTGCTCTTTTGCATAAAAAAATGACATCACCATAGTGTGAAACACTTCCCAAACCTAGGAAAGCTTCTAAAATCTGAATTCGAGCCAAATATTCAAGTTATTTGTATTAATATGATTTATTTTTAAAATAGCCTCAAAAACCTTTTAGAATAGTGTCTTAATGTTTTTAATACAAATTAAATTCTCAATTATTCCCATACTGTTGAAACTTAGAGACAGTTACGTACATAGAGTTTGCACGTGATATCCGTCCACTCGACTACCGGTAAAGGGAGAGCCAACGCTCGCATTTTTACGGTCCTGTATGCACAGATATGTCAGTAAACTTTACTCTTATATCCATTAATAGCTTATTTTCTGAATAATACATAATATGAACAAAACTGAAATTTAGATTTTGTACTTAAATTTTGTCAAAATTCATATGATACAAATATATAATTGATAATATATTATATGAAGATTCATTAAAAAACAGAAAAATATTTACTGAAGGTTTACTGACTGGTTCACGGGGCTTGGTCAGTAGAAAAAAAATCACAGGTTGTGTGCCAACACACCATCAACACCAACACTCACCATAATTACTAATGGTAAAATCACTGCAGGTGTGATATGTGTATACTTATGTTTCCCACATTCCGTGAGGTGTCCTAATTTCAAGAACATGTAGATTCGATTCTTTGTTTGTTTTTCTCTTCTAGTGGTTGCAAGCCCTGAAGATGGAAATATATTTTCTGAAACGTTGGCAAACAACCATGTACAATTTTTTTTCATCTACTGGCCAAGCTCGAGGAACCTGACTTCAGAAATATATGCTAGTATGTGTTGTACAAATGATTTGATTGACATTTCCGTTGCGGACCATTGCTCGCGTCTCGCGCCGCACTGGCGGTCCCGTGACCCGGGCGGGCCGCCGCCTCCTGGGCCGAGGGCCCTCGTGCTGCCAAGCCACTTCGCGCGTCTTCGCGCGATTTCCTGCAGCCCCTCGAACGCCTGGCGCGCTTCTTGGCAGCAGCCTCGGCGCCCGCGTCCAGATGGACCTCTCACTGCCACGAGACAGTCACATGTGCAGAAAGCGTTGCTTGATTGCTTCTTGCTTCCTCTGTTGGTAGGTGCAATGGTTTGGTTTGGTTGGTTTCGTCGTTTTGGTCGGTTTGTTCTTTTTGGATGGTTTGCATCGGTTGGTTTTATTGATTCGGTTGGTTTGGTTGGTTTGGTTGGTTTGATTCGTTTGGTTGGTTCGGTTGGTTGGGTTGGTTGGATTGGTTGGGTTGGTTGGGTTGGTTGGGTTGGTTCGGTTGGTTCGGTTGGTTCGGTTGGTTAGGTTGGTTAGGTTGGTTAGGTTGGTTCGGTTGGTTCGGTTGGTTCGGTTGGTTCGGTTGGTTCGGTTGGTTCGGTTGGTTCGGTTGTTTTTGTTAACAGGTTACAATCGTTTAATAAACGAAAAGTCCGACTACACCACATCGACGACGGATTTCTCAATTTCAAAGACAGATAACAGACGGACGGCTAGACCACCGAACAGAGGCATAGGCGACGGAGGTGGCGGACGGACAGACTTAACGTAATAAAGTAACGTAGGACATGGGTTTTGCCGTTAATCAATGTTTCGGTATGGAGGACCCACAAAATGGATTCTGACAACACCTCTAGGAAGTAATTTACTGCATATTTACGAGGGTGATTTTAAAAGCTAAAGTAACTATTTTTTATCAACCAATAAAGCAGCAGGAAACAAAAATCAGGATGTACAATTGAAAATCGCTAGAATGTTTTTAGCAATGCTGGTACCAAATTTTGATCCAAGTACAAGGGGCTGTATCTAAGGGACGTTGCAAGATGCATAAATGGAGATCATTGCATTCGTATTGCAAAACAAAAGAGTACTCGTAATCGAGCTAACAACCGTCAAAATAACCCTCCTCCAAGGGGTCCACTCATCTTTTCCATCGATGAGGCAGGCGCTGAATACCATCAGCTATGTGTGTTTCGTCTATGGGCGCCACCTCTCCTCAATGCGCCGTTCGAAACTTGTCTTTCCACAGCGGGGGAAAACAGTCGTGGATTAAGGGATACGTGTGGTGAGTACATAGCCAGCCCTACGCTGTGTTCTGGTATTCGCAACATGAGACGTGAGCTTTCTCATCGTCACACAGCAACAGATACTGGGGCATTGCAAGAAAAGAGCTCAATTAATTTTTGCCCCGACTGGGATTCGAACCTTGTGTTGCACTGTGGAAAGCGAGCACGTTAACAAACGAGCCATGTAGGACGTTTTACGGTGCAGTGTACCGTAACAAAATATCATAGCAACCTATGAACTTTGCACCAAAGTTTATGATTTGTTTTATAAATACATGACTAGCACCAACGATGTAGTTGATTGCGACAATGAGAAGGAAACTTGCAATAATTCATTAAACGTGTAGAAAATAGTTCCTACCATATGATGACAAAGTTAGTAAACAAAGTGTGATAAGTAAATAAGTCAACATTAAATTAATTTAACCATTTTATTCATATTTGTATTTTTCTAGGAACATAATTTTTCATATTAATTTGTTTATCTCTCTTCCAACTTCAGAGATATTAATTGTTCAATTGCTTCATTGGATTCATCTACTATCGATTTCCAATGCATCTCTTTAGCCTTCTATTTCGACTTAGAATGTTCATAGCACTGCAATTGTTTAACAAACATCAAGATTCCACGGGTCTCTGGCACCGTGGGCAATTCATTAAAGGCATTCGTATATCGTGGAATATCGTATTATGATATTAAGTTAAAAGTAAGGAAATGCAACATAGTATGAAATAAAACGTGTTCCGACACGCGGGCGGAAATATTACATTACACTTTCGAAATTTCAGCCTCGCTTCCTAACGTCGTCTCGGCTAACATCTCACTCGCAATGTAACATTTTTCTTCCTTATGACATAAATTACTATAGTAACCTCATTCGTGTAAAACTAAAAAAAGTATACTTGTCTATCATACGACAACTCTCGCAAGGAGAAACAAAAGCTCCTCGTTTACCAATTACACCATTTTAATTTTTACATGGAATTCGGATTTCTGGAAGTTTTTGGCCACTGATTCTATTGTCGATTCTGTTTGGGAGATCATGAACATTCGAACCCCTAAATACTCGTAGTCATGGAACATCCCAAAATATTTGATTTTGTAGATTATGGTGTGAGGAACGCACTCCATGTTCTTAATCCGCGAAAACCGAGTTTAATGCTCTTGAAAGTACCGTTTTCGAGTTACGATTTAGATGCGTCATGAACGCTGGGTGAAGCTGGGTGTGTCTAGTTGCGTTACAATATTCGTTCTGTTGCTATCGTTTTCCTAGTTAAACAGATAAACGGACAAGAAAACATGACACATATGCACTGCAAATTCCTTGCGTTTCGCTTGCCAGTATCAAGGGTAGACCAGAATGTATCATAATTATTGCCGACGGTGCGGGCAAATTAATTTGATTACGAAGTGAAAAGGATCTCTTGCTCATGCAGTCGAACATTGTAGCCATATTCTCGATAATACTGAGATTGCAAGCGTGGATGTAACACCATTAGATGAATTAACGCACTTTTACCCGTGGCCCATCTCACGAAATTTTAGGCGTCGTAAGTACACAGCCCTCCAGAATATGCTACCCTTATTTCAGTGTCCCTTTACATAATGTCAGCCTGCCAGGCAAATTTAATTGGACAGAATTGATTACGTAATAATCTATCTTTTGTAAAACAAAAAACAATAATTGCCTGAGAGTGTGCAACTAAATTTTGTTTTATATGAAAGAAATTGAACGTAATGATGCATTAGGGGAATTTTTTTGAAAATACACACACGAACACGAATTGTGACCGACGCAGGCACCTTCACACGTTCGCAGGCGCACTTGCAAGGGCTATTTTTACAGAGGTTATTGTGAATACGTTTTTGCCGGTATTGCCGTGAAAATTTTAAATTAACTTTTATGAGAGTTATTTATTTCGTTCGCAAACCATTAACACGTACGTGTGGGCGGCTCAAGTGAAGGGGACCGGTTCAGATAAAAGTTGCATATTTATATTCTGCGATATATGTGGTTCTCTGCGAGTGGGAATTCACGCTGTAAAAGTGCGTTAAATTCCCCAGTGTAATGACAGAAAATTTTGTTGGAAACAGGGCGCTCTTTTTTTCTGACGGGGAAACTAAAGATAATCTACTTACAGTTCAGCATCTACAAAGTTCAGGAAGTTAGTTTGTATGAAATACTATTCAATAATTAATATTTGTAAATTATCTGTAAAGAGTAAGTCGAAAGGGTAAAAAATCATTGATATGTGTTATGGAATTCTGTGGAAAATATATAAAAGGCAATAAAATCGAGTTACGCAAGCGTAATATCTCATTTCAACCTTTAATTAATTACTTATCTGAGTAAATTTAGAACTTTTGCGTGAACTGAATATCAAAGTATGATTTTTTAAAAATATTTTCACCACGATAAGCAATGAAGGTCGCAACGTTTGAACCAGATTAGAAAGCGACCCCCGAAAAGTAGATTTTCTACTCCGTATCTTTTCTCACTCGACGCGCAGTATGTAGATTCTTCTACATTCGAGTCCACGCAGATTCGCATCCTCTCATCAGCGCGAATGAATGATCCGTGGTGCGGCAAAAAAGTGGTGCAACTCTCGCCGCACGTGTACGATCAT
>BOPP01000004.1:22461049-22476991 GCA_017312745.1 Gryllus bimaculatus | reverse complement strand
TATATATATACTGGTAGTGGTGGTGGAGAGTAGAAGGGGGCAATGGAAGGACATGTTGGTAGTGCGTGTTGGAGGTGAGAGGTGGAGGGCGATGGCGGATACAATTGGTGGAGATAGATAGTTCAAGTAATCAATGAAGGTAAGCTATAGCTACGCAAGTGAGTGGTTATGCAGGGGTGGAAGGATAGTATATACAAACCTGTAGGAAATCGTAATTGCATATATGCTGTGGAATAATCATTCTGCATATCAAAAAGTCTGAAAATAGAGAGTTAAGGATAATGCACGAAATGAACAATAAAGAAAATGCAGAGAAAACCCAAGATTATATTAATGCAACATTTTATACTTACGAGTACATACTTCTCTCAGTCTTCAGTAAGATACTTCTCTATGTCGAAGACACATCCAAACGATTTTTTCACATTTTAGAGAATCAAACCTGATGAGGCTGTAATTTGCCATTCTTCTGATGCTGTTTCCATGTCTCAAGCTCATTTTGTGTTCATAACTTCAAACTGCGTAAACTACACCAAACGACCCGCCGCTCGCACATGGGAATTTTTGAAATTGTATCGCTAGATGTTCCAGTAGAACCAAATGCCCAGTGATTTCAAAGTGACTCCTGAAATTTTGTTACTGACAGACTCGCATTATAGGACGAATATCGAAGTGAAATCTTTAAGATACTATTTCATAAATTTCTCGGAAACTAGCGTTTAAAAATGTGTTTCTTCCATTATATTCAAATAAATTTTGTTTGTAATTTGTTTGTGATAATTTATCATTCCAAAAAAACTATGTTTTTATTTTTATATACTAAACATTGCTTCATTTTAGAAAAAATATAAACTCTATTTATCAATTTTATATTAATATAATACAATAATTTTAACTGGCAGAATATATTTTATGTTATCACGTTTTTATTTTATATATATATATATATATATATATATATATATATATATATATGTACAGAGAGAGAGAGAGAGAGAGAGAGAGAGACAAAGACAGAGAACTAGTAGCATGGTGCAACAAAAATGCTGCTGAATAAAACCTCACAAAATGGGTGTCGAAAAAGTAGAACGCGTACTGCTCAAGAACAAATAAGTTACTTGCTTATAACCCCACAACAAAACAGAATTAAATACTTTATCAGAAACAGACTCCACGAATGTTGCAAAGACCCGTATAATTATATCCAGTACAACAGTTCTTTATATACTAAGATGATAAAAAAACGTTACTGCTCCATATCGTAACACGTGAAAAACAAATATTTGTCGACAAGGGGCTATGAATGCACAGATACATTTAAAGTTGGCGCGAGCGGAGATGGGCTCGTGAGACGCTGCTAGTGATGTAGTCGCCCGTATTTGAGGAGACACGGGCGCCGCAGCAGAGTGTGCTCCGGAGTGTTGGCAATTGTATATAGTAATTCCGTCTACGACTGTGATTGCTATTGGATATCAACTTGGGCATTGGTGGCTTCGGCTACGAATTGGTAAATCTCCTGGCGACTACGACAGTACTTTGAACTATTGGTACACCTTCTGGTTATATCGTTAAGGCATTGTTATCTGTACGAGTTGGAACGCTGGAATTGTATAAAGTGCACAATAAACATTGTTAACTGTTTATTTTTTTGGAAAGAAATCGAACGGCCTCTTCTTTGGAGCCTTGTGCCTTGAGCCTTCATGACGCCAGCTGTGCCGTGAGCGGGCATGCACTAAGAATGTGAAATCAGTCGCTTCGCACAGAACGAGAATAGGTGGAAAAACAGAATCAAATTACAGTCATTCATTTTTCAGTGAAAATTGAAACTATGTCATTGTTTTTAGATTTTTCCGAGTTTTTAGGTATCTCATCTCACTTGGCCGGATGATGCATAGTTTTCTTTCAGTTCCTGTGTGCATTGGAAAGTAATATACATTTATTTAAATAATTCATTGTTATTTTATGTCACATCTACTTGTTTAATAATAAATCTAATTTCGCTCTTGTCTTATTAAAATGAAATTATTTATTATTACTTATTTATTTTTTGATGTTTTGCGTTCTGTATTTTTATTTGCGAAATAAATCTCTACACTCAGGAAGTGTATCAATATTTCCTTATGTATATTTATTTATTTTTTCCATCACTCTCTTTATGTTGAATATATAATGTTTTCATTGTGTATCATGAATACGAGCGATAGTTGCCATTTCAAATGTTTATTCATCAACATTCTTCTTTCTGAATGCACATACATTTTCTTCCTAAACAGAGAAATGTTCCATTCTGCAACCGAAAAGAAGACTTCCTCTCTAAGTCTTGGTGAAACCAAATTTATTTAAAAACAAAAATATTGAGTGTACGTTACCAGAAAATAGATTGAATTTAAATTGTCACAAATTAAGAAAATCGTTTTATTAAAAAACACGTCAATTTTGGGAAACTACATAGCACATATATGAGAGATCAGTCTGTGTATGGTTGTAATCAATGGTTTTTTCTTCTATTCTAAAAAACGTGTTCCAAAATTGTATGAAACAATTCTGATATTTTTGCACTCTAATACACTGATGTTAGTGAAAATTGCAACACCCAGAAGGAATAGTCAGAATAACTTAAAAATCAGCAGATGTGTAGAAAAGTGTGTCCATAAGAAGTGATTAAAGTTGCATAGAGATGGCGTGCTTGTGGCCAAGCAGTACCCTCCTTTTTGTGATATGTCAGGTCAGTGTTCCGCCACTCTCAGTCGGTGTAGATCCGTCAAGCGACGTGGAAACGTGCAAGCGTCTGCCGGTATACTTCGTCGACACAAACCAGGAAGTGGGTTTGTCGTATCGTGACATTGCAGCTCGAACGGTGGGCGCTTCTACGACAGTAGGTGTAATAGTATTTCTCCTTAGTGTTGCAATTTTCACAAATACCAGTGTATATATTTTTTGACCCCTCAGAGTATGGTAAACTGCTTTTGATTTTTTAGAACTTTCTTGGGTCCCAATATATTATTTATTTTTCCCAAACCCAACTTTTGAAGAAAAGTAATAGGATGTTTGTAGCAGAAAACGAGAGTATAATGAAATTTCCTGATGTGGTGGTGTCGGGTTGGCAACGTGGAGTAGTGAGTATTTCGTGTCTGCGAACACCACAGCTACCGAGTTCATGAGGCCATGTTTACCGCATGTTTTATCCAGAGAATTGGCGGTGTTCCTTCCCCTCTTCAATTATGATATTTGGCGCCGACCTACAAATTAGCGTACGAGGTTTCTGCTTTCAGGGTATTTCCCCCGGGGGGGTTATCGCCCTAGCATCGATAAGTGACTGATCTCCCGACCCGTCTGGCTTCCCACATGTGTGGTTCACGCCATTGTATGGATAAGGGTAGAGTAGGGGACAATATTTTTTTAAATTTAATGTCACATTTTAAAACTGTGTCATATACTATGGGAGAAGTGCAATCTGTGCACATCTTCTTGAGCTCTTGATACCCTACTTCTTCTTCTATAACATTCAACATTTTGTGCTTAAAGTAAGTCGAAACATAGAGGATATTTACAAGTATTGTACAAAAATTGTACTTCGAAAATATAAATTCATCTATTGATAGAATTGGGGTGCATATTACGACATTGTGTCGCGCAAGACTCTGCGATCGCACCCAATCTCGGATAGTCAGAACGTTATTCCGCCAGCCGGCCATCAGAATTACAGTGCACTCCAAAATTACGCAAATTATCTCCCGAGACAGCAACAGCGTTTCGGGTTTTAAAAATGCCCATAACATTGCGGTGATATAAAGACTGCGACAAAATTGACAATTTACAAAAATCACTTTCTATAGGAATTTATGCATCTTACAGAAAAAAATATTTATTGTTAACATTATGAAGAACTCGTGGAATTTTCACCAAAAATTAAACACATACTAAGCAATGTTTGCCCAAAAGATTAATAATAACTTAGAAAACATTATTTTCTACCATGAAATAGTGCACACATTCATTACTCCACATTTTCCAACAGTCGCATCTAGGAACAGCGGTGTGATTCACTGTGCTTTATAACATGAGGGTGCGCGAAATCCGCTCTTATCAGTACACATATCTGAGTTTTCTAGGGGTGGTTTCCCTCAGCCCGAATCCGTTTTTGCGACATTCGAGAAGGCAACGGCACTGACGGTAATGAAAGGAAAGACAAACATTTCTTCGTCTCGTAGTCGGCGCCAAAAAAGCTTCTAATTTCCGAACGGTAGAAATATTCAAATGCAGTAATGGGCAATAAGTCACCGATGTTTGCCTCTCGCGAAATGCATTTACGCGAGTTAGCGTGAAAGCTTTAATTTGATTAAATATATTTTCTCAAAAAAGGTAAAAAACTGTGTTACTACAGAAAAGAAGTATAATCTGCGCACGTTTTTTAAGTGCAGTACGAGAAGGTTCTCTTACAGTATAATCTTGCAAAATAACTAGAAAAATAGTGGGTAATTAGCGCATTATGAGCATGATGCATGATGAATTATATTCTTTATGGGCAAACAATGCCAAACATTGTGTTACTCGTAATCAAGCTATTTAATCTTATCTATTTAGTGATTTATAACATCATTTATTGTACATGTATAATAACTACAAACCGTCAGCAAAAACCCGTCAACCGTTTCAAACCGTCGGCGGGTTTACATTAAACGATTACTTGATTGCTGGTGACTGATCAGTAAGCCAACTTGCCAACTTCGCCAACTGGCACTGGTAGATTTTAAAATTAAAATTATGTCTTTGAACTTTATGCAATGCTGAATTTATGTTTTCTTACTATTACAGCACTTTATCTTGAATTCTGTTTATTAGATTGCGATGCACCACTACTTAAACTACTTTTGGGACCACAACTAAATATGGAAAAGAGACTATCCTGCGCGAATAAAAGTTACTATGAAAAGGCAATTAACTTCTCGTTCACACGACATACATGAAGTTCCTATTTCATTTCAGCAGTAGTTAAATCTCTATTAAGTTTTGCAAGTAATTATCAGATTTTACTGAAAATGCACACAGATTTAAAGAGACACGAGTGATTCCGTAAAACAAAAATACGTAAATGAAAATTATTAGATAGAAAAAATTGAAAATTGCATTTAAAAACCACAAGCTAATATTTATTGCAACATTCATTGCCATATTCGGGCCTCTATATTTACGTAAATATTTAGCGTACGGCTTGCGTCATGTTCTGTTGGAGCGTGTGTAATGTGTACACTGCGCGCATCTAAGGTGCGTAGGCATCCGCTCGAACTCTAGTTAATAGTTAATCCCTTTCAGTTGATGTGGGCCAGTCCATTTTGTAATGCAACTTATAATTTAAATGTTATCCATGCATGATTTTCACAACTGGTGGAACGCTGAATAGATAAACATGATGAGTGAAGATAGTAAATAATAATAATACATAGGTTGGATAAAAAGTAATGAGAAAATTGCTCTAACTTAAAGCCGGGATGTCGGCGTGGTGCCATCTGTCGTGGAAAACGGAAGGACTGTTAGACGAGTGTGTGCAGCGAGCGGGAACAGTACGCTCTCAGTGTACTGCAGTGTGTAAATCGTTGAACTTTGTAGCAATAGTGCAAGCCCTTTGACGTCACGTTTACAAAGATAGAGCTACGTTCGTGCGTCAAAATTGAAGTGGCACAGGGTCGGAGAAAATAAGAATGTTTTCAGGGATTGTGTGATGTGGTGATGCAGCGTGTCCATACTTTACAGTCGCGCGATGGGTTAAAGCGTTCAGATTAGGCAGCGATGTTGTGAAGGATAGCCCCCTTACAGGACGACCCCACGTGGAAAACTCTTGCGCCACTGGCAATGGGATATTCTGGAACATCCATCTTACTCACCCGATATGAGTCCTTGCAATTATGATCTCTTCATCGAAATGAAAGAACCACTGCGAGGAACTCGGTACAATGCTAGAGAATAAATTATTCATTCGTTAGTGCGATCAATATGTGACATTAACAGAAATAGACACGAAATGGTGTACGACTCCTTCCGATTATTTGGCGAAAGGCCATTAATATCAAAGGCGTTTATACGGGATGATTGTGTCCTCGTTGCTCATACACGATCTGATGATAGAGTACACTAAACTATTCATGAGTGCAAAAGGAAACAGTGTAAACCCTATTTAAAATTGTAAATTTTTTTGTCATTGTTCATTTTATGCAGAAAAGGTGGACCAAATATTATATTAAATATTTTTCTCAGTTGCTATTATTGTCTTCTTTTCTAACGAATGTGAAGAGAGGGGAAAACTATTATTTAAGTGTTTTTACAATAATTTTCACATTGCGAAAGACAAAATTTCACATTTGTACCTTGGGTAACAGGGGCTCTACAAGTGTTTAAAATGGCCTCCTCCTCCCTCCGTGAACGCAAAGTGGCATCTGTGCTACACGGCCTCCGTGGAGCGCAAAATTTTGCCGGGTTAAACATTTATTTCTTCCGCCTCGCTTTCAATGGGCCGAATAAGGTCAACACGATCCTCGACTTCGGTAGCATAAACGCGGTCTTTCATTAACTTACAGCTCCAAAAACCTTGGGAGTATCTGAGTGATAAAATGCAGACCCTGAATGCCTTTAAACGCTTGAGAAAAAGTAAGGACCAATAATAAATTCATTCACAATGCTAACCGGCACATTTACAGAGAATCGCTCTGAGCTACACTACGTGCAATGAAGAATTTCCTCGTCCATTACTTGCAAATTGTGCACATTAATTTTGCCAGTTCTTATAAAACACGCTTCAGCTGACCAAAGAACTAAATTCGTAGTTTTCTTTGTATTTACGCAGGAAATATATAGAGAACTGAAAACGACGTTATAAGACTGCAATGCGCAAATTCTGCACCCGCTGGAAATGGAAAAATCGTAATCTCTCCGCATGAATTGTTCGCCAGACGAAGGACTGTGCTGTGTAGACCTCGCGCGCTGTTTGCCTTGTGCTGGCTTCCGGGGGCCACTCGGATAGTATTAGCAACTGAGTTTTCCAGAGAAGTAGCGTGCCCTAACGCGAGGTGAAGCCGCTCACTCACTTGCCATAGCTCGTGATACAGGAGCACAAGCGAATGTCCAAAGTTTAACGTTAATTATTTACAAAACTAAAAGAAGTGTATCGAATTTTGGCAAATTCAGTCAGTAGGTTATACGTAGGTTATACGGAGAAGGTCTCGGCGTACTAGTCACGAGGACTGAATCACCTGTATTGAAGGTGTGAAAACGTCAGTACTTCTGTCAATAAAGTCATTTCAAAGGAAAATCATTTCTCATTACTTTTTATCCACCCTTGTAATACTAAGTTATAATTAATTTGATTTAATATTTGTATGCTTCTATTAATGTATTTAAAAGGAATATTTTTGGCACAAATATTGTTACCCTCGTAACAATATTCCAAGACTTCATTCGACTTTGACGACGCTGTTGTTGTCGAACGTTGTCATAACTCATTAAACATGGAGTAATCCTCCTTGAATGCTGTCATTTTGTCATCTCATTGTCATTTATTCATAGCCACCAGAGGAGTAACGTAGTTTTTGTAATTGTTCATAATTCTCATTGAAAACTCTCCTAGATTAAAGTAGATTTTTGCTTTCTCATATATAGGCGTATATACGGAGGAATAGGCGTAGTATAGAGAAAGTTATATAATGCTGCTGAAAATCGAATTCGTGATTTCAACGGAAATACAGGTTCCCTAATACCGAAAATTGTTTTTTCAAACGTCTGTCTATCCGTCTGTTAGTCTATCTGTGAACACCACTTGCTTGTAAACCATACGTAGGTTTTTATCAAATTGAAGAAACCCCTGTCGATTTGGCTTGATTCGAAGCGTGGAAATTTTGAAAAAATCTTTAAAATTTGGAAGTACTTTATATGAAGCTCTGGGACATTTTCGAAATTTTCTCCAAACGGTTCCAATTTCTTTCTTTAAATTTCTTGTAAGAATAGAATAACATACACTTAGAAAGGTGGCATTGGTCCTATGTTCAGGGTTAGCACTCAACTTTCGAAACTTTCAAAACTTTGAACTTTTTTCGGCGTCTTCTTACAACTACAAAATTAAAAATAGCGATTTTTCCTTCAAATGAAATTTGTTGTGCATAACTTCTTTCATTAAGGTCAAGAACATATGTTTGAAACTTTTAGTAGATTTCACGCAATTTTGCATGCTATTTGTGCAATATTAAAAACTAACAAAAAATAAGATTTTCTCAAAAACATCTCTTTTTCAACATTTTTTCTTTATACTTTTAGTAAGAATAGTTCAAAATGTAGTCCATGAGATACGCCATTTTGTTATATTCTTCTCTTTTTGCAAGAATTACAAAAATGGAAATTTTTGGACTAGTCTATCACGTCGTTAATTATTTACATTAGCGGCAATTTGTTCACATTGTTGCATTTACGAGTACATATGCTTTAATTAATGTCTAATATAATTTCATAAAAGTCCAGAGTTTTCTGTAATAACGAGTTCAAAATTTCGCATTTTCAGAAACGCTTAAAGGCCATTTTCTCAAAAATGGCTCCAATTATTTTTTTTCATACTAATGGTACATATTAGACTGTTAAAGATGGCATAGAATTAATTCAGCTGAATTATTTTGTTTCTGTATTTTTCAAAAATTACACAAGTGTATTTTTTTAAATATCTCTAACGCCGTTAATATGCACATTTCCAGCGATTTATATACATTATTGCATTTGTAAGTGAAATCTTTTTTAATGTCTGAAAATGAAGTTTTTCAAAATATTTCTGTGAAAAAGAGCTTAAAATTAGGATTTAGTGTAGAGCTTGAAAGAGTTTTTCCTAAAGAACCAAATTTTTCAACGAAAATTTCCATAGAGGACGAGGTTTTACTCTTCTTTAATAATTCAAAAGTCATATTTCTGATGTACCATTAGGAAACTGAAAAATTGGGATAGAACCAAAAAATGTATTTAGGGCATCGATAGATTGCTGCCACCAAGAGGATGGTGGTAAGGCCGTAAAGCTAGCCCACACCAAGTAAATTAGAAAATTGCACTACGAGAGTGTCTGTGCCATTCTGTAGCACCACTAGTTCTTTTCACGACACTGATAATCAATTGTATTTTTACCATTAACCAATGTACAATATGTGATCAAAGGTATTGGGCCACGTTCAAAATGGTGTTATGGTTTGGTCGTGTTTTTGATGAAGGGGGCTTGCACCCCTTAATGCTTTTTGTGGCACTATCACGGCACAGGCCACCGTTGTTTTAGATATTTTCTTGCTTCCTACTGTTGAAGAGCAATTCGGGGATGGCGACTGTATCTTTCAACACGATCGATGACCGCACGGCCTGTGGCGTAGTGGTATTACGACTGTATAACACAACTATATAACATCCCTGTAATGCATTGGCCTGCACTTGTCCTGACTTGAATCCTATCGAACACCTTTGGGATGTTTTGGAACGCTGACATCGCGCCGGGCCTCACCGACCTACATCACTTCTCCTCAATGTGTCAAACACACGTAGGTCATTCACAAAGATGACGGACGTTGATGATTGAAAAGAAAATGGCAGAACATTACTCGCCAAAAACAATACTATTAATTCATTTTTTGTTCAAGAGAAAACCCATGGTGCTGCAACAGCACAAACGTTTTCGAAAATTCAGGGAGATCAACCACAATTAGATCTGCGCCATTCTTTTAAAGGTTACTTGTTCTATGCCTGAATTACGAGAAAAAAAAGTGAAGGTGTTTTGTAATTTTTTTTACACTTTGCATAATTTGGAGCAGGAAATGCGCAAAAACGACTATTTTTTCGTATAATTGTGTCTGAATGTTTTTAAAGATATTAATTTTTACAACGGATTTCTTTTACGACAAAAACCTCTATCTACTATTTTGTAGTTTTGACATGCTACTTTTTCTCAATTTTCAATATTACAGAGGTCTCTGGAAATGGGAATAGAGTCAAGGTACCATTTTTACCTTCTTTGGTATTAACGGGGATATATTTTTTTAAAATGGAAGATGCTGTTGAAAAAAAAACAATTGTTTAAAAATTGTCTAAATTTCAAGCAAAATTTAGCAAGTAGTACTAATATTTTCGAAAAATTGTACATGACCTAATTTCAAGATCTGTCTTTCAACAAGATACTTTATTAACAAAACAATTATGTCTTCAATATTGTAGTTGTGGGAAGTCGTTGGAAGAAATTTTGAATTATCAAGAATTTTAAACCAAACGGAACCTGTGCCATTGTCTTAGCGTTCTTTACGCTACCCGAAGATCACGTTTAATAAAAAGAATTTTTTAAAGAGTAATTTTTGAGAAAAGTTTGATAGGGGTTTTGAGCCTTCATTTGAAACGCCCAAAAATCAATACCCATTTCAAACTCATAGGGCATTGAGTTCATTTAAATAGGTCCGAGAAAACTAAATTTGAAAAAAATGGAGTGTATGGTTTAGGCGCTAGAACACGGAGGGATTGATGGACGTTTGATTTCTTTGATTTATTTTGTCAGTGAACAGAAAAAATTGCAAGTGACGTATGGGGAGAAGCACGATTTGCGCACGCTTTCTTGAGCTCTGGAATCTTTGAAACAGTGTTTCCTCCGTTAACTATTTTTTTTAAGAAACCATTCTGAAATCGTAATATTTATTGGTGTTTTATTGCAAATAACATTCTGTCATCTGAATACAGAACTATGCTTCCATTTTAATGAACGAGGGTGTATCATTTATATAGAAAAGAAAGAGGATAGAACCTAAGATCGAACCCTGTGGGACCCCATGCTCGTATCAAAAAATTAGATAAATAAGTAAATAAGGTTTTATCGCACCAGTACTTTATTTCTACGTTTTGAGATAAATGTTTAAGGTGCGAGGTTATCCAATCTAGAGCAATAGCACGAATTCCATATGAAGGTAATTTTGAGAACGAGATATTGTGGTCTTTGTCGTCAAAAGATAAAGAAATATCTAAAAGTATGCCAATATGTGCTCTATTGAAGAATAAAGGGGGTAAGTGGCATATTCCCGTAGATTTTGATTTTCTAAATATATGTTGTGAGTCTGAAAACACTCTATTTTTATAGAAAATGTTCTATCCGCTTATAGAAAAATCTCGCTAATATTTTTTGGAAAACTAACAAAAGAGAAATTGGCCGAAAATTTTGAATTTAATTTTTGTCATCTTTTTTAAAAGTGACTTGAGTTTTCGAAATATTCCTGCGCATAAACAAGCATTGAAAATATGAGTTAACGGGTTTATAAAGGCAAGTGCCCAGGTTTTTAACAAACTATCTAGAAATTCATCTCAACCAGCGGAATATTAATTTTTTAGCATACTGACTATTCTCAGGATTTCACTCGAAGTTTCGGACACATACATGTCAAAATGTTTTGGGATGCATTTGAAGTTGAATTTTGTAGTTTTATTCCCTTCATCAGATCATCACAATTCTAGAAAAATATTGGTTGAAGTAATTCGCAATTTTTTTCAATTGATTACTTCTCTGTCATTATGTTTTAAAACATTCTCTTCGAAGTATGGAGATGATGTGGTCGGAGTTTTACAATATTCCACATTGCTTCAGTTTTCTTACTAGCGTTCAAAATATCCAGATTATTGTTCATTATTTTTCCTGTACTTTTACTTTCCTTAAAATGCTTTTGTATTTTCGAAAGTAGACATGGAAACTGAGTGAAACGTTTCGATGTTTAGAAATAAAGGAAGCATATGTTTAGTGTTACACGATTTTCTAATTCTGTGTGATCCAAGTATTGCTTTTCGGTAAAATGTATTATATAATTATAATTCATCTATACACATTAATTGTGCTGAATCCTTTACAACTGTATAACGAAGAACAAAAGAACGCGATTCTTTTATATCTTTGGTGTCAGTCAGCAATGAATTGTTTAATGTTGTCATTGAACAACAAAGAAATATTTTAATAAAAGATCCTTAGATTTGGCTCTATTTAATTTACCCTACTCAAATATATCTCGTTTCAGTTGATTGCAATACCTTTAAAATATTTTGTTTCATTAAAGACTCAAAGGTTGAAGATGTCGGAGTAATTAAAAAAGTTGCATTCATGATTGTCAAAAATTTTACGTAATCTTAGAAGTTACGTTAAGTTTATTGTATTAACGTAAACACTATAGCCCCCTGTTCTCTAGTGCCTTGATCAATTTGCAATGAAATGCATTAATTTCATTGTTGTTGTAATGACATTGTGTAAATATGCAAATAATCGTAATAACTTCAAGCGTTCCAGTGAATTCACAAAATGTTAAAAAAATATATATTATCAGTTTTTCTCAGTATTTTTATTTCAGTGCAAACCATTATTTTCTCGGAAGGGGTGGGCATATTAAATCAGTTCGCAAATATCATTTAAACCAGGGTCACAATTTTCTTCGAATTTAAAACCAACAAAGAAATATCATCAGAACCAAATACAATGTTCCAAACCATTTTAATTTTGAGTATAGTCGTGTCATTTTATAAACATATAGTATGCAATAAAGATTATGAACCACCGAATAAAAACAAAAAGCCAACAAAATTACCTTGTGTATTGTGCTAAAAGTGAAATTCAAAGAATTCATTGAGATATGCGGCAACTACACACGAGACCGTATTTACCCCGCCAGAGAATGAGTACTCAGTGCAAACTCAACGGGCACCACAAAATGAAAGCATTTCTACATGAGGCGGTTGACCTTTGTTAACAAACAATTCAATAGGTCATTTGAATGCAAAGCCATGCGTAAAGGATTCGAGTGAACGCAACCCAATTAACTGGCACTTTCATCATTCCCAGACTACAAAAGCTGGCTGCGTGTATCTGAAAATACTGGATGTATTCTCGTAAGGACTGAATTTCAATTACAAGAGCGTCGAAAATGTGCCACCTACAGTCCTGACCATTTTACAAGCACGTGTATCAAAATAGTATTTCTATGACATTGTGAGACGCATGCTGTGTGTGTTTAACTTCGCCTCAGCAGTGCACGCACTCCATAAAATGTTACGTTGTGTAGACGCTTCCTCGTGTGCGAGTCTCTTTCCCCGCCCAAGCCAGAGTTGGTGTTGCAGAACGTGGATCCAAGCATTTCGTAAATGAAGCAGAAAAGTCGGCCGAGTTCAGTTGTTAAGAGCTTTCGCCGCTAACGAAGTGCTTTGCGGCGCGGCGCGCGCGGTCCTGCAGCAGCTGAGGGCCTGCGCCGGCGGGGCGATGCTCGCCCCCCCCCCCCGCCCGACCACTCTACCCTGCGCGCACACGCCCACTCCGTCCACACCACCATCTGCTGTCTCTCTAATTCCCACCTTCCGCACGTCGCCGATTCTCACTCGGCTCTCAAACGCACTTGCCACCCATCTCCACATCCTCCGTTCTTCGGTTCCATTCCCTCTTTGGTGCCACCCCCTCTCCGTTTCCATCCACACTCATTTTTCCATCGCCTCTCCGTTTCCAACTCCTTTCATTATCCAACCCCTCTCCGTTTTCAACCTCTCTCCGTTTCCACTCCTCTGCGCTTCCACTCTACGCTTCCACTCTACGCTTTCACTCTACGCTTCCACTCTCTCTCTCTGCACTTCCACTTCCTCTACGGCGAGACTCCTTTCGCTCTCTCTCTCTCTCTCTCTCTCTCTCTCTCTGCTCTTCCACTTCCTCTACGGTGACATTCCTTTCGCACTTTCTCGCTTTGCGCTTTAACCCTCCCTGTTTTTCCATCCCTCTCCGCATCCCTCCCTTCCAATTAATGCTTTCTTTCCCATTCATTTTTATCAAATGTTTACCTCCATGGTCCCGTCTCTCTCTGCTACTAAAGTCTCCTTCCTTTCTCATTCATTTCATTTATTTCTCCTTCTCCTCCTTGTTTTTCTGTCCTTCTCACGTCTGTCACACTGCTCCTTTCTAGGCTTCTACGCTCTTTGCTCACTGCGCATTTTTGCGCTTCCCCCACTCCGTCCCCCAAGCCTCTATGCACCTCTGTCACTCCACTCATCTCTTTCGCTGTTTTCCTTCTCGCCTTCCTCCTCCTTCCTACTTCAGTTTCTCCCCGCTTCTTCCCCCTCTTACTCACCAAACCCTTTTCTGATATTATCCCAAATCCGCATCCTCCCTAATTTCACACGCTCTCCACTTCCTTTCTCCGTTTGCCGCAGTTGCCGCCACTATTGCACCGTCTAGTGCCTCAGTCTTCCGGCACCCCTCCGTCAATTTCGAATTCTTTTATAGGCTGCTCTAGCTCAGAATCAGCATCTCCGGAGTGTCTACAGAGACGCTGACAGGGAGGTCCTATGTTTCGAGCCCTGACAATGGCTGATATTTTATGCTAGTTATAATGTATGGCGAGGTCGGATTCAGGCGCTGTCTGGAGAAGCGAGAAGAAGTCGAGTCTTCCCATAGCAGTTGACCCACTTCGGGGCGACCGCGGAGCACTGACGAACGTCAAGATCGACGCATAGGGTGGCGTTGGCGGACTGTACGGGCACCCATGCCGAGATACAGGCACATTTGGCCCCAAACGTGTCTCCACGCACCGTTGAGAACCGACTACTCGCTGCAGGTTACGAAGAAGCGATTACAACCGCGCATACGGCAAGCCTGACTGTCATTCTTGCCGAACCATCGTAGGGTACGTCTGGCGTGGTGCCATATGATAGATAGATAGATAGATAGATAGATAGATAGATAGATAGATAGATAGATTTATTATTTCTGCAAGTAGGTATAGAACCTGGTGGCAGAACACTACATTTTACATATTACAACTAAGAATAGTAATACACTGTAATTTTAAAGCATTTTAAGGCAATAATAACAATATAACAATAAAAACTAACAGCATTACCTATACACTTTATGACTGCCCTGCACGGAATTTTTAACTAATAAATACACTGCACTTCACTTCACTTCACTACACTTCACTTCACTTCGCTACACTACACTTGCACTTGACTTCTCTATTGCACTACACTTCACAACACATATGCAGATCAGCTGGGAGATGGGATGGCGTGCAGTGCAGTTCAATAATGAGGGCCGCTTCCGCCTGCACGCCAGTGACGGTCGGGTGTGTGTGCGGCGTCGCACAGGCGAGCGCGTGCGTCCGGAGTGTGTTCGTCCACGTCACGTAGGGCCCACCCCAAGAGTGAGGTCGTGAGGTGCCATCAGCTACAACGGGCGTTCGTCTTTGGTGTTCGAGGAGGGATCATAGACCAGCGCTGGATACATCCAGCACGTTGTGTGACCACTGCTGATATGTCTCTTGCAACGGGAGGGTGGTGTGCTGTTCCAGCAGGACAATGCCACCCTCACACTATCCTCGCTGTGCAACACGCTCTCAGCGATGTTCGTCAACTGCCCTGGCCGGCAGGCTAACCGTATTTGTCCGCGACTGAGTATACGTGGGGCATGAAGGGCCAACGTCTGACCCGTGCTGCAACTTCCCTAACAACTCTGCCTGCTCTGCGTGACGTGGAGCAGGAGACGTGGGGCAGTGTCCCGCAGGACTCTATTCGCCACCTGCTCAATGGGATGCCAGCACGCACCAGGGCTTGTCGTACTGCTCGCGGTGGGTACACGCAGTAATGATACGGCGTTTCCAGTTTATTGTTCTCTCTGATGCTGGACGTGCGAGACTCATATGGCTCTACCCATGTAATTATGTGTAGCATTATGATTGTATGTGCTGTATCGGTACGGAGGAATAATTTGTACAATTCAATCGGGATGATGAATTACTTTTTCCACCGGTGTATTAATTGAACATTTAGATGTTGTTTTCTCTATTTCTCACAAATTACCTAATTTTTATGTGCGGGCGTTGGTGAGCCGATTCTGCGAGCCTAACTAGCGCCTGCTATACTAGCACCCTGCGATTTTGATGGAGA
>BOPP01000004.1:22409581-22460968 GCA_017312745.1 Gryllus bimaculatus | reverse complement strand
TTTCGCGTCCCCGCGCGCCACCAAGAGGCGAACAATGGCAGAATCAACTTCTCATCCAGATTCAAACCAGGAAGTAACAAACGAACGCCGACTTCTTCCGAGACGTGGCTTGCGCATCGCCTTTCCGGCCACGCTCGCCGCGACGCCTCATCGACGCCGCGACGCCACCAGCGTCGCTCCCCCTCCCCACTGCCGCCCCCCGCGCACCGCACAGTGGGCTGGGAGGCGCGCTTGGGAAGGAAAAAACATATTTGCGGTTATTGGAAGACACCTGGTTATTTATGCTTTTTAGAAACATGTTCTTCCAACTTGATTGATTGATGTTTTGGTTGTTAATTGTTCTGGCCTCTCCAACTGATAAGGTCATTAGTCTCGTAAGTGTAGTGCATGTCTTTTCCTCGGGAGTTGGCGGGGATTTCCCCCCTGCTAGATGACGAGATCCGGTGACGACCTACCGTTGCGAAAGGGGATTTTCCTACCAGGTGTCTCCCACCAGCGAGTCACCGCCCCAGCCGGGACAAGTTCTAAGCTACCGATCGGTTTCCCGGCAAGTGTGGTAGTGTAGTGTATGTTAGTGTGGGTAAGGGGTGAGGATAGGACAAGGAAGAGGCAGGAAAGATTGCGCGCCGTTTGTTAGTGTACTGCTCCGGTGATCGCCTGGTGTTAAATCGGAGCCACCACGGAAAACTACCGATGAGAGCAGCCGGCCGCTAGAATTCTCCTCCAGACAGCGACTGAATTTGACCTTGCTGACAAGCTAGTGTCCAATCATGCCGCCATCGGGACTTGAACCTAAGACCCCCGGTAAGAGGCATTGCAGTGACATCAGTTCATGCCCTGAGCCACCTCTCCCGGTCATCCAACCAGCTGGCGAGGGGACTTCTGAGATATTTAAACGTTAGTAGAAGTAAGACGCTGCAGTATCATACGTAGGTAATCTTTTAATCTAATAATTTACCCTCCGAAATATTATAGAGAAGATAAAAGGGCATCTAAGATATTTTATTACAAGTTTCAAAATCAGATACTTTCGTTTGCAGAAATCAATTTCAGCTACGCATTCGACAATACCGAATAAAGTTGCTAAGATCCTGATTTCTAGAATGCTAAATGTACAAATACATTTCAATATGGGACATCCATACATGTTGTATAAGTAATACATTAAAAAATCGTATTTATTAATTGTAAATTTCACTGAAAACATAAAACTTCACAAAAAAATATAAAGAAAATAAGTAAAAACGACTTAAGCGTGCATCTGCGGCTTGTACTTGGGAACATTAATGTTGATTTTTCGTGAATTTGTGGTATGTAACTTCATAATAAAAATAATAACACAATACAGTTGCCTCGCTTGCCTTCACTCGGGTGCAGAGAGCTACATGAAAACTTTCTATAAACGTACATTTGTAAAATGTGTATGTTTCATTATACAATTACTAGATTTGACTAATTTCATCGTCAATCGTATGATTCATGTCCTAAGTAATCACCTTACGTCGGAAGGAAATATAGTGATTTACAGCGTTGTGTAGTTGCCTTGAAGGCCCTTAAAAAGGTTTGTTCAAGAACTATTCCACGATCTACTAAAGGGTAAAAATAATAACAATCTATTCTGGTCAAGGGAAATCGAATCAACCATGCATGATCTCTGCATGTGCTTTAAAACTACCTCAAAACGTGTTTCAAATACGAATTCCTCGCAAAAAATTAATTTTTCGTTAAAGATCTTAAAGCATTCTACAAGGATGCGGGAAAATGGTCAGTTTCTCACCACTGATCAAGTTATATGAAATAACACTTCATTTACCCTGAACGGTGAACCAGGAGAGCTATATGTAAAGTATACGTAAAGGACAAACAGATGGATGCACTTAAATAAGCTCCCCATTTACTACGCAGGATGATGTTACAGAATAAATTATAGAAGCTTCTAGAACATTTAGGAAGACGAAGTTGATTAATTTTTCCCATGAACATACGCAGAGAAATTTCATAAGCAGGTAACACATAGGACATGTGCTCCTGATTTGTAGGCAACTTTTCGTGCACTGATGTTCGACAAATACATTTCGTATACTTAACATCAACTTCAAAATTATTTGCATACCAGCCCGGAGCAAATGTCATATATATATATATATATATATATATATATATATATATATATATATATATATAACTGAGATTTCCCACCACCCTGAAATGTTCATTCGCAAAACAGTGCTAATCCCCATCCCTAGAAATTCGTAACATTTGTTATGAGACACCTATATACAGGCAGAGGGGGGGGGCAATTCTTAGAAACATTTAGTAAATGAAATTCTAAAGTGAATAACTGTGCCACACAATAACAGTTTTGCGCGCGTATTCTTAACAAAATTTCACAGGAAAGACCATGGACGCATTTTAACCCGTTCGGGCCCACTGTGTGCCGGCGAACACGCACTGCGAGCTCCGCTACCCAGTCATCGCCCTCTACAATTCCATCGGCGCAGACGCCTCTGCCTTGCGAATGCGGTGCCGCTACGACATCTAACAAGAGATCTTTTTACTGTAGCTTGTCAGCTTTCCAGGTAGTACCACAATTACTTGGCGATTGTATGCATGTCGCTCGCAGGGCCCAAAGCATTCTAGGAAGAAGTAGTAATTTTAGAGCGTAAAGAATTTTCACGTTAATAACAAGCCTAATAAAAGATGAATGAATGAGGAAACAAGGAAATGTAAAAATTATTCTGAAAATATCACGAAATGTTGCCCACAAGTACATAGCACACATTCGTTTTGTGGCAAACGGCAGTTACTTGTGTTTACGTCACACACGGCAGAAAAAAAGCAGATAGAGTTGACAAGAGGAAAGCTGTATTTAAAAGCAAATTTAGGTTCTGCCTTAGCATTTAGTGCATAGAGAATCGAAAATTGCGGAAAACCACGATGAAGATTTAGATCATTGACCCAGAATAACATTAATATGGAGTCCGAAGGGGGGTACTTTTTATATTCCCCTACTACGTACTTACGTAGTGAAGAGAGATATTGTCATGCTGTAACGGTATGTTAAGATTTTTCGTATAATAAATCGTGTTGAGAGGCCCTGATATCAGGAAATTAGATACATTTTGTTCTTGTGTGTTGTAAATTACTTTCTCTAATACGTTGCGTTGAGGGAACAAAACTTTGGTTGTAACCCTCTTTGGTTCACTTTTTCCCTTCGTGTTAGGTCTTTTGGTAGGCTTTTCTTCCTATATCTTTTTCGCAAATCTATTGATATACGCCACACTAACTCCTACGATATGAATAATTTTGGTCATGGTATTATTACTGGATAGTAGTAATGGTTCGTTCATGGAGATACGTCTGTGTTTCATGGAGATTCTCTGGATCGTTTTCGTGGAGATACGTCTGTTACCTTCCCCATCTTCGCGGTTTCCCGGAACTCCGTACTGTGAGCAGCCCCAATAACTGCTACTCATCCCTAGCACCCCCACTCCTCTTTCACAGCTTGGATCGGGTTTGGGATGCATATATCCGGAATGTGGATTGGTGGACGTCCAAGCGCTGAAAAAAATTATGACACTCAAAGACGTCTCCAAGAAAAAAATATTGTAAAAATGTCATGGTAATCATTACAGTGGATATATGTGGCATAAAACACATATATTCTCTTAGTTGGACATTTCCAACCAGGGCTGGATTTCCGAATGTGAACAACACATTTCAGAAATGTAACAATTTTTCGACCGTCCAAGCTAGTTAGTTTTTACGCTCTAGGTATTTAGAGTATAAGGAATGATTTTGCTACTAATTTGTCCACGTCTGTAGATACAATAATATATTTGAAGTTCAACCTTCATCAAGTATTTGGAACTTTTTGTTCTATTATCGTTATATTTTATTATTCACGCCCGATTCTTCCATCTTTCTTAATTGTTTAGGAAGTAAAACTTTTGCCATGTATTGTTACACTTGAGAACTGCGTTGTTGTGATGTGAATCATCCCCAATGTTTTAAAATCTCTTACATAAATTTCATTAATTTTTCTTTATTTGTATCCAATAATAGATTTTGTTTGGTACTAACAAAAGAAAGGCAACATTAAACATGAAATTACTTTTTAATTAGTAATTTCATCATATCCTACAAAACAAGATTAAAGAAAAAAATTGAATTTAACCGTTTACTGAATGTAGTACCAAATTTTAAAGTGTAAAATTGTTGTTCACAGAAAAAATGCATAAGTAGTAAAATGTAATAATTCTTTAAAATATCAAAGCACTTCTCAAATGGAGCAAAATAGTATTTATAATTCAGTCTTCATAGATGAATATTCTTTTTTTTATTTTTTTCGTTCCTGTTCAGCCCAACTGTCTGTAATGATTTTTCATTACTTATGCAAAAGGTTTTCAGATCTATCATAGACATATTTACTGAACGGAAAAAGGAAGGTGTTTAATCCCGAAAGAGTTAATATGTAACAATATTAGTCAATTACACCCTATATCCACGACTATTTTTAGAAAAATACATTACGAAGTATTAACTTGGTATTTCTCTATTGCAATTGATGTGTTATGTTAACACAAGAGCCAGAGACAGGTCTTCCAAAATTCGACTCCAATTTCATGCGCATATTCGTTGAAACCACAGGCGGTAATGCATTTCCTAGTCGACTCTGGAGTTCAAATAGTCGTGGCCACGAATTGGTTCGGTTCATTGAGCACTTTCATGGAAAAGGAAATATCGAGTTGGTTCTGTAGTATTCTTTTCTTGGTATTTAGCACCAATAATTATTATTTATTCTGTTTACTCTCTATTTAATTGAACTTTATTATTGCGAGATGAGGGTGTAGTGGAGAGTATAGGTATTTTGACTGCAGTATTACGAAATTAATTCTGTAGCTCGTTTGCCACTGACGAATTAAGGGCGAGCAGTTCTTGTTAGTAAATCTCAAAAGGCTTGTGGCCACCTTTATTCATAATTCAATTAAAAAGACTGTAAATGAGAGAGTATAGGATTTCCGAACATCAAGGAAAAAAGATACCACTTTGCCCCGCACGTTCCATAGTTTTTCTTTTTTACTTTAAAGAAATGTGTTAATTTAAATATTATGATAATCATAAATAGTTTAATGTTAATATTATAATGATGAATAATATCGTAAAATATAACAGGCGTATTTCAAGCAATTCTTGCTTTTAAATCAGCTATAAAGTGTGGTAAATGAACCATATTAAAATCTGGTATTTCAGCGATCTCGAAATATTTCAACCTGACAGACGATATCTGCATTAAAATTGTTATAAAAATTCCAGGAGCAAGTGGCAACACTGAGCCATGGGTTCAAATGCAACATTTGACTGTCGTTTCCATCTTATACGTTTGAATGAGAACATTGTGAACTCTTTTATAAGTAATTCATAAACAATATAATTAGGTTTTGTATTTCTTGTTTAAAAATTGCATCGAATGTGCGAATTTTCGACGGAAAACTCTTATTACCAGACCCTGCTAACGACAATGTGGATAAAGCCTCTAAGTAAATTACTTACTCTACCACGGTTTGTATTCCGAATCCATGATTCGTGGGTCCTTCATACCAAAAAATCGGCAAAACTTTTGTTTCCCCGTGGTCAATGCTATCGCCAAAACCGTTCAGCCGATTTTCTCCAAAATTTATATTTCCTTATCGGTTTAAAGGATCTCAAGGCTCTCTTGAGTTTGAAATGGATATTTTAGTTTTTGGAGGCACTTCGTGTTATGTTCAGGAAATGAGAAATTGTAGTTCCGCTAAACAACTTTATTTCATCTAACTTTGTACATGTGATGAAACTCTTCATACAATTCCAATGTCTTTCCCAAAACTTGATCTTCCTGCTTCTTAGTGGTGTGACGCCTCACTCGTCACGCCAGGCCGTGTGGAGCGGAAGTCCCGGGCTGCAGCCTCCCTTGCTCGGCCGTCACCTCCGGCTGTCGTCGCAAGGGCCACGGCCCCAGATGGACCGTTTGCCGGCGTGGGTGGGCGACTCTCCCACTCCCACGAAATAGTCGACCACGAGCGCTTCCTGGCTCGGTGGGTGCGTGGGCCTCCATTGGCCCGCAGCTCCCGATGGCTGGCGTCAACCCACTGTCGGGCGATCTCGCAGCTTCCCTCCCCGGCGACTCGCTGTGCTGGCCGCTGTATTGACTCACTAGTACGGCTACTCACTAGTACGTAGGCTACTGCACTCCCCGCTGCCTGAAACTGTGTAGTCTCGTTACTCACTATACTGCCGGAACTCCCTTCTGGCACTGGCTGGCCCGTTATATAGCGGGCGCAGCGCTGACATTAACTCGTGCCCTGCCGGGGGACCTGTGAGCGTGTCCGCTGTTATCAGCGGCCCCTAGAACGCACGTTGTGCAAGGCGCGCGCGCGCGGGGTGATTCAAATGATCGCCGCACAAACGAAGCCTCAACAATATTTTCAAAATTTTCTCAAAAATGGATCGAAAGTTTTTGATTAAACATTCTTTTTCATTGTAAAATATGCTTAAAAGAATAGCGCAGGCCTAATTTTCCTTGAAAACCCTGATTTTTCGAAAATGGGAAAATTTCAAACTATTTTCGTCGTTTTTCCATATCTACAATATTGAAGATAAAGATTTTTCTTTATTAAAATCTGTTATTGGAAGCCAGATCTTGAAATAACGTATGCACTTTTTTCGAAAATACGAGTAGTTTTTGCGTAATCTTGCCTGAAAGTTGGACAAATTTTACACAGTTATTTTCTAAACTCTGATGGTTTTCTGTAAATTGTCTCGCAAAGGACGGTAAAAAATGGTGCTAGACCTATTTTCGGTGAAATTTCCGTACATTCGAAAGTTGCAAAAAGTTAACATTTCAATACTACAAAATTGAAGATAGAGGCGGATCGGAGATTTTTTAAAGACTATTTACAAAATTTCGGGTACAATTGTTTTGAAAAACGACTAGTTTTCGCGTAATGTCTGTCTTAAGCTAACGCAGTTCCTAAAAAAAAATATTTTCTCAAAACCTCTTCATTTTTTTATAAACTCTGTCCACGAGTAGAACAAGGGACGCTTAAAAGAATGGCGCAGGTTCTCATTTTCATTGAACTCTCAGAATTTTCGAAAATTGCAAAAGTTAGAAATAATGGGGGAAAGCATGTGAATTTGTAGCATTAGTTTAAAATTGCAGATTCAAATGCTCAACTTTTTTTAATGCGTCGGGAAGGTTGAGTGTCGTTGGGAGGCTGATGATGTATGGTAACGTGAAATACGTACTAACTCTATGGATGTGTGTTCGAATTCCAGGAGAAAAAAAATCTGGTTGGAAACACTTCCCCATTTTAATGTAATATTATAATACGGCCTAGCCGTTGAAAGGTATGCCAGGCAGCATGTTCTATACTAGATGGTTTTTGAACTTCGTATACGCAAATTAGTTAGGGGATGCCGTTCATGCTGTGTGCGTCGACAGAAAGTAATCTATGATGTTACGGTAGGAAACCTCATTGTGCCTGCACCTTGATTTCGCCCACGGCTGTGTGCACCAATCACGAGCTCCGACCCAGGAGGCGTGATCCCCGCGCAGCCGCCTTCGCCATCGAAATATGCATGAGGAATGGGTTTTATTATTCACTCCGTCTTCCACTTGGTATCGAGTTTGAAGGGTGGTTCACGAGTTGATTGAATTCGACTTGCTGGCAAGTGGCGTGTAGCGCCACATACCGGAGGATATATCACGTACGTATATAACTTACAGACTTTTCAAGATAATATTTTTTAAATAAAGTTCATTAGAACAACAATTTCGGTTTAATCGTTACAAATACACAATAGAGATTGAAGAAAATAGCACTTATGTAGTAGTATAGAAATAGTACATTCTATTTTATTACCGTGCACTGGAAAAGTGTCTAGATCCTGTTCCTATGTATTGCAAAATTACTTCCTCTTTACTCCGATTTTTCTATAGTGATCGATGACATTAGGAAATTGTTACACCTCCTGCCTTATGACAATAACTTTTTAACCCTGGTAACAGTATGATCGGCAGCTAATCAGTGCGCGGTACACAAAGAGAGGTATTTGATGATAGCGTAATGCATAAAAACTGCGTAAAATGCAATAATGTAATGTGCAGATTATGAAGATTCAACAATTCTCCATGAATCCGAAACTTTTAGATTAACAATAAATAAGAGAATAATCGTTAGTAAAAACAAATTTGCAGATTGTGATTATTAATTCATTGGAAAATTACATTTTTTTTCAGGGCACCATCCCAAATGGGATCTCCAATTGCCAGGCCAAAGTTAGCCTTCAAAAAAATAAGATTATATGAAGTTGGCATACTCATTCTTGTAAAGGCCTCCAATGCAGTTCATTATTTATTTTACCATGATATATGGCCAATTGAAATAACAGCACCTTGTTTTGATTCGCAGCTTAACTACATAATTAAAAAAATCAGTTTTAACAATTCAATATATCAATTCTACAACAATAAGAGATCATTTATATTTTTATCAATTTTTCGTATTACTTATTAGACTTCAAAATTCTTATATTTTTACACTCAGTAACTTCATCCAAATACGTAACCTTTCGCTAAATTTTCCAGCTGACCCGGATTGTTTTATTTCGTGTAATGATTTATTAAGCAGTGTCAGTCCTGCATGAAATATATTTTGCTGCTTTGTAGTTTTTCCATAGAGAATTGATTATCTTGCTTTTTGAATTCGGACGAATATACCCGCTTTTTATTAAAAAATAAAAATGTTATGGTAATAGTTTATTTCATAGTCTATAAATTGAAGTTAATCTATTTTCACTTTCTTTTCAACAAACAAAATTTTAAAATTTTTCTAATTATTCTTAATGTATTAGTGATATTTTAACTATGACTTTTATTTAAAATAATTTCCTTTCCTTTGATTGTTTGTAACGTTTCAGTATCCTTTTTATTTATAACGGTAAGAATGTAGGTACCAGTTGAACAGCAACAACTTAAATATTGAAATAAATTTTGTTTCTGTTTATAATTTACAATAATGTTGCTTAATTTCTTTTGTTTAATAGCAATAATGGTTCATAATTATATTTACATTGGGATTAAATGCGTTGTAGTTAACAGCAATTATTAAAGCACGTCATATATGATCCCAAAACACATTAGAATTTTTTACATGAACCTCTTGGGTTTCAGTATTGAATATTTAAAAATATACAATTTGCATACCTTAAATTGTGTTGGTTTTTGTCACAATTCTTATACATATAATCCACTTAATATATGTTACTTAATTTCTGATCAAATTGAAGATTTCCATTCAGCCATAATTTTCATCTGATTACACTATTTAGTAGTAAAATTACATTGTTACCATATTCACAGCATTAATAACAAACCATGGCAAAACATCTGATTACATTTCAATTACCTGTTTCCCTTTATGAAGAAATAATTTCCTGAGCCTGAGTACCGTTTGACACGGATCATACACTACGATAATATTAATAGGTAATTACATTCCGTTTCAACGCTTAAAATTATGACAGAATGCAATCTTACTTTGAATTTGTAAGAAATCGCGTTACATACTACGATCGGCGAACTTCTTTTAATGTGTTCACTTGTTTTTATCGCTCAGGTGGTGGATCCACAAACCACTCACTTTAAACAATCCTTTTGTCTACGGTGGTTGATTTCTGCAGTCTTCTTCTGCAAACACAGGGAATGTGTGCGACGACTTGCGTGTGTGAGGCTAATTTCTTTGCGTTACGAAAAATGACTTACGCCCGATATACACGGTACAATTTCCGTGCAGATTCTCATACAGTTTGTGTACAGAAACTTCAAGATCCCAAACTGGAAGTATAAAAGCGAAAGTCGCGCATACACGGTCTGTACGTTTTCTGTATGAAACGCCATACTAACGGGTCTACTGGGTAACAACAGAATTGCGCCGTCCGAGTACTTTCACTGGCGGCATTTCTGTACGCGCGTTAGGCTGTGTGATCCTTATTACGTATTAATTAACCATGAAAGGCATAGGGGAAAATAAGAATAGGGAAGGAGATAGACAATCACAATTTCACGTCACATAAACGTACCTTGACACAACTAAGCAAAAAATCGAAATGGCCGATTACAATGTCGTCGGGTTAGAGAACTATTCTGCCACTAGAGGCGCTTAAATCAAACTATAAGCTTCCTGCGTGAAAAAATGCTCAAAATGATTCATGCAGAAATTGTACAGCCTGAATTGCATGAGAATCTACATGAAAAACTGTACCTTGTATACCGCGGTTTATAGTTCATTATACAATATTTCTCTTGTGTGCAAATCGTGAATTATGGTTACCAGAAGACGATAGGTACCGAAATTGCACAAAATTAAAGCCGAAAATTGCCGGCGGCTCTATAGATTACCAAGAAATGTGATACAGTGACTTATTTTGTCGTAATATTTTCATTTATATGTAGTTTGTTTATTTTTTTTTACTTTTTCGGTCTAACAAATGTAAGAAGGTAAAGTATTGTATATGTGCGCCGGAAAATTGCAAATTATCGACAGAAAAATTCTTATTGTCGGACCCTAGTAACGAAAAAGAGGATCAATTATATTACTATACGTGGTAAATTACTTCTTCTATCATGTGGTATAGCCAGAATCCATGATTTGTGGATCCTTGATTTCTTCAGATAGCGTAAATGACACTTAAGAAAATGTAGCGAGTCGCATGTCCGTTTGGTCTAATTTCACGCAAATTGCAAAAGAGCAATTTTGGGGGGGGGGCGTCTTTTTACAACTACATTGATGAGAGTGATTATTTTCTTTATTGAACTCTATTCTTTAAAGATTACTAGATTTTATTCTTAATATCAGGTCGTACTCAATTTTTCGAAAATATAAGTACAGTTTTCGTGTGATTTTGTGCAAAATCACGGCAATGTTACATTTTTTAACAATTTTTTTCTCACAAATAGCGCCAAACTTTTTCTTTAAATTGTATCTATCTATGTATCATGGTACGGTAAAAAATATAATGCTAGTCCCATTTTCGACAGTCTTTGTAGTTTCGAAAATTGCAAAAAGTTTACATTTTAAAACTACAAAATTGAATATGGAGATTTTTGCCATAAACCAAAATCTGTTTTCAATTATCAGCTTTTTAAAAAAGATCAAATATAACTTTTTAAAGAAACTAGTATTTTCACGTAATTTCTATTTGAAATTAACGCAAATTATAAAAATATGTTTTTTTCAAAAACAGGTCTTATATTTTTTTTTACATTTTTCCATTTATTAAACAAAATACACTTAAAACAATGGTGTAGGTATCATTTTTGTTGATCTCTGAATTTTCAAAAATGTGTTGGAAATATTAGGTTAAGACAACAACATTTTGAAGCTTCAGCCCGAGTTAGACACTCGACGTTTCTAAAGCATAGAGGGAAGACTCGGCGAGTTATCACGGTGAACCTGAGCTCGGGTCTGAATGCGGAAAATTTTTTTGATCTTTGAAAATCCTTTTGCTAGTTTATGTTGTAGTATAATATAGCGAAGATGTTAGGTATACACCGAGAACGCATGTGCTGTGTATATCGCTTTGTAGAAATATGAGTAAAATGTTTCAGTTGAAAGAAGAAAAAGTTAAATGTTCATTATACAGTAAGAAATGACACCTAACCCAAATAAATGTATTTTAAGAGATATTATGCAAATCTCAATTCTTTCAGAAACTTTCATGGATGCGATCGTTGGTGAGGCTCCAAGTGGTGACCGCTGTTTTAGGTATTATTTAGTGTATTTATGTCATGATAGTGGCCATTTTTACATGAGTTGGTACTGTGCAGTCAAAAGTGAATACAAATGATAAATGTTAAATGTAAATAGGTTCGGTGCAAGTTGCAAATCAGTGGTGAATCCAATAATGACAGTATTATTGCAGAGTAGTGAGTATAAAGGAATTGTTTTATAACGGTAAATGGAAAAAGTTGAATATTCAAAGTTTTCAGTTTGAATTATCATTAAGTGAGGTTGTTAGTTGATAACGAGCCTTGAAGAAAATATAAAATGTAATTTGATAGGTAATGCCCTCACGAAACCGTCCATTGGTTTCTTAATGTGGTAAAATCGTGCAAATTTGCAAGTTCTGCGACATTCCATTACATTGAAAAAATATTTTTATTCAATGATTTGTGGGTATTTAATGAGTTTGAAAATGTTGATTAGGAAAAGTAGTTCAGAATAAAGAAAACATTTTAAAAGAAATTTACAAATGTTGACTTACGAATCGCTCTGAAATATGCCCTACATAATTTAGTGCGCAATGCGCTCGCTCATTGTCGTTGAGTCCGAGCGTGGAGAATCATTGTTGGTGCTCTCTGGTAGCAAGAATTACAACTTTTAGTGCTAAACTGTTGTTTAGAGTTGACTCCAAAAATTAAATGAATGTTACCAACAATGATTTTCTAGTGCAACAGAGGAGAACAAAAATTATTGTCCTCTAATTCAATATTTTTATACAGTGGCATCCATTTATTATTAACGACAATCAAAATAACTCTTTTTAAAGATTCGTATGTTCATTATTTTGCATACAAACCTTGACGGTTTGCGATCCAATTGACCGCATCTTCAGGTGTACTGTAACATTTTTTTTAATAATGACGAATTTTTCTTGTATAAAATATAAAATTTACTATAACATTATAAAATTACAGAAATAAATAGAATTATTCAAAGAAAAATGAAGTATGATGCAACAAAAAGAAACTTATGGTATGAAAAGGTATGGTATTATGTTTTGTTGCATCATGATATAAAACTATCATACTACTTACTTAAAAAATAATTGTTTGATTATTTTTAATAATAGATGGATACCACTGTATAAAATGATTTTCTTGGTACACTAAATTTATGTTATGATTCCAATATTTACACTGTATTATTAGTATTAGTTTAGTACATATTAATTTAATGTCATAACTAGTTTACTTTCTACGTAACTTGTGTTACTTAAATAATTAATAAATTGTTTTTTTAAAAAAGGAAATAACAGTTTTTGTTTTGAGAGTAGTAGTAATTTTTGGTTTACCACAAAATGAGATTTAAATAACATCATTTAGAATGTGATCTAGTGCATTTTTCATGTTCAATGACAAATATTGCCGTTGTGGAATGATTCCTATGTTTATAATTATTTACATTGGATACCTTTTTTCACACAATTATCTCATGATTTAAAAGACAATCATTTTAATTTTTTTCATGAAGTAAGTTATTTTGTAATTTTGAAATTTAAGAGAATCAAAGGAAATCTTATTATATTAGCCTTAGATAAAACTATTTTATTCGTGACAAACTTCCGTATAATTCACTTAGGTAATTGACGTTGGCTTTAATAGTGGTAATACAAAATCGCAATACAAATCATGCAAGAATGGATGTCACTTAAGAAAATTATTTTAATCTTATTCTGATCTTTTTATCACAAGTTTCCATTTTCATGTTGGAAAGATCCAAATAGAGAAAAAAACTGATTTTGAATTGCCTTTGTCAATACATTGAAATAACTTCGAAATGTGATGGTCTCATATTGGCACCTACACTACTTCTTTACTCTACTTCAAGCATTAACCTTGTGACCGAACATAATGCAAGCAACAATAATCGAGAAGGCACTTATTTCTTATATTTGTTACATTTTTGACGTGTTAATAAAACTATATTTTTAAACATATCCATATTGTGACAATTTTTAAGTGGTGAAAATTTATTACTGTTAGTAATATCAATAATACATTTCCATGAAATGAATTGAAGTAGGCGGAATTCGTGTTAGGAATAAGTATTTTATTTCATTAACATTACAGTATTCTTCCTAAGAACATATTTATTGGTAATAATAAATGATTTTAATGTTTATATCATTGAAGTAATGAAACTACTTCATGATATTCAATCAATAAGAACTGTTTATAACATAATTCAAAGGTTTTCTTCAATAAAATCCATTCAATGTGTCCAATTCAATAAACCCTTCCTGTGTGATT
Organism: Gryllus bimaculatus; assembly: GCA_017312745.1. Lineage (NCBI taxonomy): Eukaryota > Metazoa > Arthropoda > Insecta > Orthoptera > Gryllidae > Gryllus > Gryllus bimaculatus. Next base: position 22,446,897 of record BOPP01000004.1, on the reverse strand, counting down.
TGTAATAAAAATATAAAATGACAGTGATATAAAAAGCGAAGTATGATGATGTTAAAATATAAATTTTCAATTCATGTAATTAAAAATTATTAATATATATTAAAAATGCAGACCCAGAATAAGTACAACGAATTTTAAAATACCACTTAAGATAAATTTCAATTTTTTCTGTTACTTTCACGCTATTGGCTGATAGAAGAGCGAATAGAATTCAAAACAGAAACAGTTGCCGCTACCGGAAGCTGGACAAATAAGACTTCTCTTTCTAACACTGCCGTTTCTTGTTTAAACTCTTTGAACTCAAACTGGAACATTGAGGTGTCAGTTACAGTGCGTAGTGCATAGTGAGTCAGTTATATTGTGATTTTTTCGCACGGTTTCCGGTTTTCACATCTCAATTTGGAACAGTGATACATTTTTTCCATTACGACTGTGCTATTTCAACAACATGCTTTTCTCCGGGACCGCAGATTTTCGACATTATCTGGGCCATTCTATCGGCTCCACCATCGCTCCCATCGAGTGCGGGCTCGTCCTCGGTCCTCGGTTCCACAGAGTCTGTCCGCCATTTTGTCTCTCTACTTCGGCCTCGCCACCGGCGGGCCTTATAGTATGGGATAAATGTGTGTCCTTGCATCCAGCCATGGCTCATTTATCCACGTACACAACGTACGCTCTGGTCATAATGCGCTATATCGAGAAACGGAGACGCTACTGCGCATGAGTGTCCGATCTCTCGATCAACGCTGGAATCGATAGTGAAACATACGAGTTGTCACAATCAAGACCATCTGCAATACTCAGAATTTGATGTACAGATATGGAAATGATGTGGAAATATGATATTCTTGACATGATGCAATAGTGGAATTCGGGTGTCTTCTCTTACGAACTATCGCAATGAGAACACGAGCTAAGAGAGTGTTGGAATGGGGGCAGAAAAGTAACTGCACTCATTTTATTGTTCAAAAAGAGGTAAGAGTCCATTCCAGAAGTGAAGTATATAATTCTTAAAGAAATTATCATGATTTGTAATGAGAATTAGACGTATATAGAAGTATCTTAGAAAACAACGTGAGTTCTGTGTACGGGACACGAAGGTCACGTGATGGAGGCGATTGTAACATTCTGAATAACTGTTAAAATCGTGTCCATTTACATAATGTTAGTGTATTTTTTACTTATTGGATTGAGGACTATATACAATTAATCTTGATTTCAGAATAAGAATTCTGACCACTATTGTACCGGAAAAGGAATCTTTCATCTCGCCAGATGACTGCCTTGAGAATCCTTCTCCTCGCAGCCAATGGTACATCCACGTGAATCGGGTGTTTCTTGGCGTGGGAAGTCCCAGCGCATCTACATGAAAACCATTTTGTTTCTCATTGCAGAACAAAAGCCAAAACAGACGGATAAAACGGTGTGTGATTCTCGCGAGGGAAAACTGTCGTTTGCTGTCTAGAAACGAAGCAAGACGTGGCCGTGAATATCATCCATTGAACAGAGACAAATTGACTCAGTCATACCAATCATTGACTGGAAGAGGAGACAGAATCTGTGCACTAACTGATTCTGACAAATACAATCGTCTATTCTAAAATCTCAATATGAGAAACAAAAAGCATATTGTTAGTCTCGATACTTTAGAAAAAACAGTTCTTTATTGTCAAGTGATTTACTAGTTATCATTTAAAGAGATTTTTAAAAAGAAAATGTATGTAAAACGTTGAAGCCAGTATCTTTTATTCGAACTTGTAGCAGTGCCTTCAAGTATTGTATTTATTTGTGTTCTTGATCCATTGTTGGAGTATTGATGATTGTATTAATTTTGAATTATTATTATTATTATTATTATTATTATTATTATTATTATTATTATTATTAGAATATTCTCGTATTTATCGTAGACAATCATAATCACTGGGGAATCATAATCTGTGACTCATCTATCTTAGGAGACGCACATCGATTGCTATGTCGTTGTCCAATAAACAGCGTATGTACTACAGCATAAACTGTGATTTTAACGTACTATTTCAGTTATTTTCATTATTTGGCTCGCTTTGGAATTGAGTTTGACATAATTTCACCCGTGGAATAGTCCTATTAAATACCACTCGTGCCTTGGCAATTCTCAGATAAATCCCCTCCTCGCTACGCAAGTCGGGAATTTATCGACAGTTTCCAAAGCATACGTGGTATTACCTATGATAATATGCATTGGTTAAATACTTATTTCCCGAGCGTGTCACACGAAACAGGAGGTGGGGCATAATCGCATATTCAGAAGATGCAGATATTTGATCGCTTTGTGAGTGGTACTGGATTCTAGCCAGGTATAGCAAGAAAGTAAAGAGTTTACCAAACAACTGTTTGCAAAGCTATAATATTTGTCATGAATAAAATTCTAGAGAAACATCATGGATTTCTAATGCTCATAACACATGCTTGAGAGAAGTGGGCAGAATGATATTGCTCTACATTTGCAATTGGTGTTATAGATCACATTGACTTCCCTAGAAAGAAACCATATCATGAAGATGAATACAAAGAAACAAATTTGCAAGCATAAACAATCAAGCCACTTGCAATGCAACTGAAAGGTTCACTAGTGTAGATTCTCAGTGGCCTGAATCTGTGTTTGGTAGCCTAATTAACAAACAACCTAATGTTTAATAACTAATGAACAAACACGATTGGCTCGTAGTTTTACTTGGAAACATCTTATGTGGTAGAGCGTCATGGTTGCTTGCATAGAACCAAAAAACTTCAATACCTGAGGGAATCACGTACATTCACCAGGGCGCTCAGAAGGAGAGAGGGCATCTAGAGCAACTTGCGCCAGGCCCCGATTTTTTATGACGTGTACGAGTATGGCGACAACCTCATAAATCCACGAGCCCTGCCCTTCAACAGGGGACCATTCAAGCTGGTGGAAACTGTGTGATGATATGGGGCATGTGCAGTTGGAGGGATATGGGACCCCAGAAACGTCTAGATACGACTATGATAGGTGACACGTACGTAATCGTCATGTCTCATCACTTGCACCCATTCTTGTCCATTGTAGATCCCGACGGCCTTAGGCAATTCCAGCAGGACATTGCGACAGCCCACACGCCCAGAATTACTACACAGTGGCTCGAGGAACACTTTTGAATTTAAGCACTTCCACTGGCCACCAAAATCCCCCAGTCATGAACATTATTGAGCATATCTGGGATGCCTTGCAACGGGCTGTCCAGATGAGATCACCACCCCTTCATACTTTTGCGAGTTTATAGACAGCCCTGCAGGATTAATGGTGTCAATTAACTCCAGTACTACTTCACACATTAGTCGTGTCCATGCCACGTCGTGGTGCGGCCCTTCTGCGTGTTTCGCGGGGGCCCTACACGATATTAGGCAGGTGTACCCGTTTTTTTGTTCTTCAGTGTATCTGTGCCTTGGTGCAAGAAGGTTCAATGTTACATTTGCGTGATTTTTGGCTTATAGGGCCAATGCGTGTTCCAAAAACATTTATTTCAGTGCAAGAAAGGCCAAAGTAAAAAGTATCTCCTAATTTCAGATTGATATGCATTGGCCTATGATTGTCTTGTCATTTTGATTTGGTAAAAAAGACACACATTCTGAAAAACTTTGAATATTCACATTTTCCTTCAACATATTAAAAGTGTTTATGAAAAGCGATGTGTCACACCCACCTATCCGTTACATGTCATAGTCGCCCGTAAAACTGTCAGCTGTTTTTTCAGGTTTGTTGTTTAAAAATCCCACTTCAATGGATTGTCACTGAAACTAACTGTAGTACCACCGTTGTGTAGCCAATATGTTTGGTTGGTTAGCATGATCCCTTGTACTTTCTTTGTTTTCTGTTTGCTTACATAGTACTTCCACGTGAGTTTTTGTGTGCGAGTGATGTAGTGTTTACTGGTTGTTTCTTTTTCGAGAATTACTCATTCAACCGAGAAGGTATTTAAAAACGACGTGTTAAGTGGCACAAGAAATGGCGACACTATTTGCAATATAGCAATTTGTAGTCAAGGACGAAGGTTTCAAAACATAATCACTGAAGCTACCCCTAGTGATTAACTTGTTACTTTTACGCCTAAAAGAGCCTCTAACAAGAAACCTGATGGAATTGAAGATAAGTACTAGATAAAGATAGAGAGAATTTTGAAATTGTAAAAATGAACATTTTCACTAAAGCATTGCAACAATGGGTGACCTGCAAGCATTGTTGTGATGGAAAAATATCAATTGAAATTAGTTTGCGTGTAGACGTTGCAGCTGAAATGAATTTATTTTTTATTAACTGCAAATATAGTTATACTTATATTGGCAGTTGTAAGTTTTTAGTGTAAATGATAATGTAGGTGCACCGATACATATCTGTACAGTGTTAATATTAGATTAGTGTAAAGCCTACTATCAAAAGGTAGAGGAAAAACAGTTTGTGATATGTTTTGTGAGATGATAAGTCTTCCTCGCCTCCCATAAAATTGTAATAATTATGATTATACCATTAGATCTGTAGTAGAGGATAGAGCCCAGAAATCAATGAAAGATACTGTGGAAAAAGCAGTGATTGAAAATATTGGCATTCGTGACATTACTACAGCAATAGATGGAACATTTTCACCCATCAAATGATGTGTGACTTATTAGTGTAGACACAGGAAAAGTTATAGATGTGTCAGTGATGTCCAAATATTGGAGATGTGTAGGTGGATTAAAAAATTAACACAGGGACTGAATTACAAATTATTATCGGTCTAATGGCTAAATGGAAGTGGCTCGTGTTACACAAATTTTTTATGGTTCTATTTTGAGATATAACGTACGCTGTTTGAGGGGGGAACTCTCAGACGGGAAGCCATTGGATGAGAAAGGCAGGCTGACTGACTGTATGACAATGTGTCATACGTTGGTATAGGATATAACACTACTATGGTCTAGCAATCAGGCAAAACCTGCTTCTTGGGATGAAAACCCTCAGCATGGATTATGACCCCAAAGTAAAAACAGTTGACGTATGTTTAACCGTGCAAAGTTTACAAACGAAATTTACAAACATCAGCACAGTTCGCCTTCAGCAATTATGGATGAAATAAAACCATTTTTAGAGATATGGCAGATGAAAATATATTGAAAAAGGTTTGCACGGAAGAACTCAAAATTCGAATGTGTGAAGAGCATTATTTTGAATACGCTTCCCAAAACTGTATTTGTGGGTATGATTTGGTGAAGGAAAAATAAATCAATCATGTTCTTTAGCATTTGGGACTGCATATTGGGTCACCGACTGAACAGGTCATGTTACACTGAGGTAAAAAAGACTGATGTTTGATAGAAAAGACTTGTTTAATAGAAATTTGGTTTAAAAGACTTGTTTGAGAGAAAATATTAGGCAACATTAAGCAACGGTCGTTCACGGTATTTTCAGCGCACTTTGTACTTACTAGCTTCCCCACTACAACTTGCGTATGTTCTTTTCTGGATAGGGAGAGGAAATAAACGAGGAGTCAGGGAAACAGAACCTGTGGTCGCAGAAGCGTCGGGCTTCTGGGACGAGCAAGTAGCTTAGGCGGGCGCAGTGTGACATGCCTGGAGAACAATCACACGTGTTGCCATGTAAAATTTTGTTTGCCAAGTCAAGGCAATGGTTATTCGTCGGACAAACATTGATAGAAGCAAGTCTTCCCTCTGATTTCTTTTCGTGCAAGTGCGAGATCCTTGCAGTGCACGGTCTCATCTTTCTCTAAGTGGGTCTTCAATTTTTATTTGTTGCTTGTAACCTGATGGCAAGGGGGTCGATTGTGTAATTTTGATTACTCTCAGACATTATCCTTACCGTCAAATATCCTAAAAACAAATAAAATATTGAAACATGTGTTCGAAGCATCTCAGAAAATGTTTTTTTACGCGTGCATTAAGACCATCGAGTTATTTTTATTTTGAAGTACGTTTCCTCGTTACCCTAATCGAAGCCTCTGAATGTTTGTTTCCACGAGCACTCTACAGTAGCCGGTGTTCCCGTGGTGAGTCCTCTTCGCGCCAGTCGCGTGCTTAAGCCTCACGGCGCTGCCGGAGGTGGGCGGGGCCACCCGCATGACAGAGGCAGTAGGGCGCCGGTGCCGGGCAGGGGTGACGGTTGCACTGGGCGCGTCACGGGGCCTCGTCTCTCCACGCCACGCCGCCTCAGCCACACTCCGCCAACCCGCCCCGACCAACCCCACCTCCCCGCACTTGCTAGCTCTTCCTTGTTAATTTCATCCTCCCCCCATTTCCCGCTCTCCCCGTCATTCCATGCCTTTGTCCGTCCTTTCCTGTCCTTCCTCGATCTTCTCGCCCTCCACCGCCCTTTCCGCCCATTCTCTGCCCTTCCCCTTCCCCCTTCTCCTCTATTTCCCGCCCGCTGTCTGACCTTTCTCATTCTCCCCGTCCGTTCCCGCCCATATTTGACCCACCCTTCCTCGCCCTTCTCCAACCCTTCCCCGCCATTCTTCACCCTCCCGTCCTTCCTTGCCGTCCCCCCGCCTTCAGGCCCTTCCCCGCCCATCCTCTCCTTTCCCATCATTTCCGCCTTCTCCGTTCTTTCCTGTATTTCTCCGCCCTTCCCCGCTTTCCATTCCCTCCTCCACCCTTTCCGCCCTTGCCGCTCTTTCCCGCCCTTCCCTGGTATTTCCCGCCCTTCCCACCTGTCCCTGGCCCCTCTCCGCTTTGCACCACTCCACACGCGCGAGCCAAGCAGACGGGCTCGTAAGGAGCGCTCACGCGCTATGCGCGCGCTGCCCGCATGCAAATGGGTCGTGGGGGCGGGAGCGGGGGAGGGGCGCCGGAGATGGGGGAGATGAGAGGAAATGCCAGGGACTGAGAAGAAAAGCGAAGTGGGAGATGATGTGACGGAGGAAAACGGATGGAATGGAGAGGGGCAAAGGCTATAGGGGTGGAGACGGGTAGTAATATAATAGTTTGTGAAGGAAAAATAAATCAATCATGTTCTTTAGCATTTGGGACTGCATATTGGGTCACCGACTGAACAGGTCATGTTACACTGAGGTAAAAAAGACTGATGTTTGATTGAAAAGACTTGTTTAATAGAAATTTGGTTTAAAAGACTTGTTTGAGAGAAAATATTAGGCAACATTAAGCAACGGTCGTTCACGGTATTTTCAGCGCACTTTGACCCACCCTTGAATGAATGAAAGAGACTGAGAGGGAACGCGAAGTGGGAGATTAGATGAAGGCAGAAAATGGATGGAAAGAGAACGGGAAGAGACGAAAACGGGGTGGAGGTAAAAACTAGTACAATAAAGTAGAGAAGAGAACGGAGATATAGGCAAGGAAATGTCGAAGTGGCTGCATAGCCTGGGATAAGATGAAGGTGGACAGAGATGAGAAGATATGGAAGCGGGGATGGTAGCGGTGGTAAGACGGAGTGGGAGTGACAGGGACGTGGGAGGGCGAGGGGCTGGTGCCGTGCGAGCGCTCGGGCGAGAGAGTGAGGGAGGAAGGGCGGGGACGTGCGTGGGATTCGAGACGCGGGCGGGCGTGCATGCGGGTGCGCGGAAGCGCTGGCGGAGGCCTGTGGGCGTGCTAAACAAGGCAAAAAGGCGTGCGTTATGACGCGCGTGTTGCGTGTTCAACGCCGTGGGCCTCTTTCTTCTTACCCTCTCAGGCCTCGAGGCCACACAGCTCACGGTTTCATTGCTATACGCAACAGCATTCTAAAAGAATAAAATCTCTTCTCTGTGTACACTTGTGGCTCGCCTCTCTTTTGTTTCCGAAACCATATTTTGTGATTTTGGCATGAACTCCACTTGCGGAAGGGATAAGAGCGTATTCTGTTACAAGTTGACTGATACTGAGAAAAATTTCGTTGGAGTAACTAAAATGGAGGCATCTTTTAATATACTTTCTTATATTACAAAGACAGCCACTTATTGCTACTAAAGAGTGCAGTCAAACTTTGATATGCTTCCGGGCAGGAATTTCGAATTATCATAAACGTATATTAAGAAATCAAAACTACAGTAAAATCCTCGTTAACACGAGTTTAAAGCGACTGAAATAATCGGTGCTCTTGGACTTAAAATTCGTGTTATCTGCATTTTATATATATCGCCATTACTACGTTTACTTGGCGAGGTCAAATTTTGTTTGACGACGAATTTCGTGTCACGCTAACGAGAGTTTTTTCTGTAGTGAGAAAATGCAAACGGCACTAAAGTATTCAAATAATAGGCAATTATTTTCGTACATCGTAAATAAATCCGAAGATAGCAGAGTTCTCAAAGAGAGGTTATTTAACATCGTTCAAAAATTCTTTACAATGGAAGGCATTTCAAAATCACCGCTGGCCTAACTGCACTTCTCGTGTCTGCTTTCCCTCAATTCTTGAAATTTTTGACATTTCCAATTTTTTTCTTTCTTTTTTGGGTAGAATAAAGCAATGCTTTCTTCATAATATGACGTATATTCGATTTTATTTGAACATAAAGAACTTTGAAAATCTCACCTTATAAATGAACTAAGAGCCAACATTGCTTCTGCCTCTGCAGCGACTTTGAGCGAGAGGTCCTATGGTTTGACTACAGACGGAGGGGGACTTTTACACCAGCGATAACACATTTGGGTCAAATTTCATCCCTGTCTTTAGGAGAAATCTAACGGTAGGTTGCTCTGATTGGTATTTTTTCGTGGTTTCGCCGATGAATACCAGGCGAAAGACTGTAGTATGTTCAAGCAAATCACGGACCGCGATCTTTCATTCGTCTTCCGTGTCCTGTCCTTCCCCCTTAAACACACGTATGGGCCATAGGGTTGAATGGAGAAATCATGGAAAAATACTGATCAGAGCAGCCGATCGCAAGAATTCTTCCCCAGAAAGCGGCTGAATTCGACCTAAATATCTAGATAGGGTCGAAAATCCTGCCACTGTCGGGGCTCGAACCCCAGGACCTCCCACTCAGAGGCAAGTTAGTGATTGATGCCCTAAGCAAGTAGGTTACTCAATTGCTACAGTCTACTCCGCTTTTAGTGAAGTTCTGGGAACTAATATTTTTGGTTTACTATATCAGAGGTTCACTCTATTCGATGATATCAAAATTGAATAGAATTTCTCCATAACGATTGATTTAATTAATATAGAGATGCAACGAAATACACAAATAGCACGAACTGAAAATTTGAATGTCTTTATTTGTCCCTAAATTTGAATTGTTTGACTCGTGCATTTTTCATTAGTAATATCTCTAGATTCTTCTCCAGAGTTCATATTCTTTCCATACTTGATTCTGCATTGTCTTCAGTGTTTAAGTAGCCAAACGCAATGACATCCTTCGATGCTTCTTGCACTATTGGAACACCTTCCTACACTCCGAAGTTCCTTTTACTCACCTAATAGCATACGAGATACTTTCGGAAGCGGGATGGCGTAAGCGACTAACGAAACTGATCGCTTTTCCGCGCGGCGCTGCAGATATCGCCCGCTTGGCAGTTACGTTTTTCCTGTCGCCTTCTAAGAACTCAACGCGTTTTGTTCCGTGATATCTCAAGTAACACCAAGCTTAAAACTGATGCAAGCAATCGCGCGTCGCGTAGGACACAGCCTTTTTTCCGCAGTAAAATTGTGTGACATAAGATCATCATCAGTAAGGTTCCCATTCCGGGTCCGCTACCTTCACCTCTCGGGAGACTTTTTCGATAATGACCTTTGGCCCACGGCATTTTTTAAGCTGTCTAGTGTGGATATTTGTGGCCCTGAGTTGATATTTTCTTTTCCAAATGGAATTAATTTTCAGAATTTTTAATTTCCTATGTTCACTGTAGTTGAGGTGCAGGTTCATCATGTCAGAATCTTCTTATGCTTATTTGTAATGCAAGTGAAACCGTAGCAGGGACTTGTATTCACTATAAACCAGGATTCAGTATATCGGAGCTCACTATAGCCGGAGTTGACTCTGTATCGGGATGCATTACTATATTATGAAGATATGTCGTCCTTTTTAACATAAATATTTAAGAAATTTTGTCGTTAAAGACAAATATTGATGCGAGATAGTCGATTATCAGTTGTAGATCTAGAAATTGAACAATCTTTTTTGTTTAAATAAATCGCATTTACAATATTACTTATATCAATTTATTAATTTATCGTAAACTTGAAAAACATCAATAAAAGCAAAAGTTGAGTGGTGGGCTTCAGAGTTCCCCTCCTTCTAATGCATTTTTGTTCCTTGTTATTGTTACGGCTTCAATCAAATGAAAATCCCTAAAATTCAATTTTTTCGGCACATGGGAGTAAACGAAAAAAGAGCTGCTTCGTTAATTTAACACTAATTAAGAGTAAATATACGAATTTTTTTGAACAATGTTATATAACCGGTACTAATAATATGAGGAAGTGTATACTATTGTAGAAAGTATATTTTAGTTTTATTTGACGCGGCAGAGGTGTTAACTGACGTTTTATATAATAAGTTAATTGTTCTATGAATCTGAAAGTTATTCGAATCATCGCACTTTTACGGTTTTCATACGGTTATTTTTGTCAGGATGATGAAATTGTTTGCGATCAATGGAAAATAAAGGATCAGTGAAAAATAAAGACATACTGATACATTTTGTACGAAAAGGAAACTGAACCTTAAAAACAGTTTCACAACTTTTAAACGTCATTTTAGACAATGTTCGTTGTATATTTGCTTTTACGTAACATCATATAACAAATGTTTCAGAAGTTTTTAATTCCTTTCCTCCGAACGTGCACTAATGATAATTTAAAAAAATCCTATTTGCTCTTCGTTATTAAAAGTTTTTACTGACTTTTTAATGAGATCTTACTATGTACGCTTATCGTTTTCTCTTTAAATAGTAGTCAAACTTTGATAAACCGAATCGCAACGCAAACGGAAAGGTCTTCGAATTACGCTTGTTTCGCTCTATGGACGTTGCGGATTAAAATATTTGACTCACATACGCTTAAAACAGACTTACGTAACATTTTAATAAAATAATACTCTTGAAAAAGAAGTCTGATCAGCGTTGAATATGTTCTAAGGTTAATAACCATTTAAAAATTAATGCAACTGATTTTTTCATTCGTTGCAGATATTTTGTGAACAGAAGCACTTTCTATACACACTTTTCTGGAAGTTACGTCATGTCTCAATTTTAATTTAACAAGTAAAACCTTACTTGCTCTAAATCCTTCATGGTTGAGTAAGTTACAAATTCATTTCTCTTTTCTTTCGGTATCGGTCCGCTTACACAGGCATTGTTTGCTTAAACGATTTTAATAGGTACTCTTCAATATCGGGGAATTCGATACGTCTTGCCCTCTTCCTTCTCAAATTAGATTCAGATGTCCTCTTCTGAATATTTTTTCTGTTGTTTCATTATTGTCGGTAATATGCTTACGGGTATCTCAAAGTCGACAGCAAAATCTGTTTTATTTTTGCATCTGAATTAACTTTCGCCTTTTCTGCATACTCTACAGTTTTGATATTTTGACACATTGCCAGTTTACATATTTTCAATCAGCACAATCAATTTAAAATCAGCAGGAAGATCAAACTCGAACGACTGGTGAGCGCGACTGATGGAAAGGAAAGATAAAGACCAACATTCAGCATCATGTGTACATCTGGTATCTCATGCTTTGAAAACAAAACTGATTGAAAACCCCATTGTAGAATAATAATCGCGAAACCAAACTTGTCTTTTTTTACATATAGTAAAAGGTTGTTAAGATTTTTCGGTTTGGGGGGCCAAAATTCAGAAGAACGCATACCAGGATGAAGACATGAGATATAAATGAAGTAAAGGTAGAGCAGCCATCTCCATAGATAATAAAGTATAATGGAACAAAAATATTTTGAGAAAAAAACAGATCACAAATTTACAAAGATATTGTGAAGGTACTGTAGTGTATGGTGCAGAAACATGGAAACTGACGAGACAATTTAAATTGAAACTTTGCGCTACGGAAAAGGATATTTTACGATGAGCAGCAAGGATTTCTAGAAAAGAAAAATCCGTAATAACGTAATTTGACAAATTATGGAAAAAGTTCAATTTTAGAGTATATCACGCACTACAAACAATGAAAATGGTTTGGACATGTGAAAAAATAAGAAAGTATTCCAAGAAATATTATTTTATAGTTTCCTAGCGGTAAAAATTCAAGAGGACGTCCTAAAAATACTTGGATACAATTTTTATTTTGAAATTTTGATTACAAAAGGTGAGAACCATGAAGACTGTTCAGATAGGGATACATTTTAAAAAATCTTAACTTTTTTAACATCTTTAAACAATCATTTTCTCAAAGTCGGCACCAAACGTGCTCCTTGTTTGTATTAAGGGACGGTAAAAGTGTTGCTGGTCCTATTTTTGGCGAACTCTATTTTAGAAAATTGCAAAGGGTTAACATGAAAACAGTACAATATTAAATATAGGTTTTTTGTCTTAAATAAAATCTGATTTTTAAAAAAGACCATGAATAGTTTTAATTTCTCACTCTTACTATGTAGAGTTCTCGCCTGAACACGGCAGTGAGCGGACGTGCGCCAAGCGCTGTCCTTCACGGGCGACTTCAATGAAATAAGGTTAGCAGAGTACAACTCTACGAGTTCAGTGTACAGTAATAGTGACAATGTTTTCACGTGGCTCCTATGATACGGGGCAGCACATCGCTAGAGCAGTGGAAGCACTAAATCATCACAGTGAATTCAGTGATGTTAATTCAACACCAATAAATGGTCAAGCTACAAGTGTCCCCGCGGGGCAAAACAGCGATCAAGTTAACCTACAAATGCAACAAAATGTGCAGCAAAAATTCGGGCAACATCAATATTTCAGGAATCAGAATCTACAATTGATACAAATAACTCAACAACTACTTATGAGAGGTCCAACAGGCTTCTATCCAGCACATCACCAAGGCCAAACCTGGAAACTTCATGGAACGCAGCCACAGCAATGGCTTCAATAACTACAAGGTCCGGGGTCGTCTGAAACAACCTCAAATAAAACTGTGAAAGAGTGGCAACAACCTCGAAAAAGAAAAAAAAAAGAGTGTGTTAGTGCGCCTGTGTTTACGTATAAAAATAAATATGCAGCATTAGAAGACGAATCAGAAGTTGAAATTCCCCAAAGTCCCCCATAGATCATAACATACCGCCAATATTCGTGCAAAGTGTTACTAATGTATAAAAATTAAGAGAATTTCTTAAACTACAAGTAAACATCGAGGATTTTACGTTCAACAGCGAGGATGTAAAAGTGCTACCGAAAACCATTGAATCTAACAGAGTAATAATTAAGCAACTTGACAAATCCAAGGCTAAATACCACACTTATCAACCAAAGAAAGGCCGATCATTTCGTGTAGTGCTTCGATACCTGCATCCGTCAGCAAACATAGAAGAAGTAAAAGCTGAACTTAAATCCAAGGGCCATACCGTTCGTAACATGCACAGTGTACTTCATCGAATAAGCAAAAAACCGCTATCGTTCTCTTTTATAGATTTAGAACCTGATGCAAACAATGCAGAAATCTAGAATATCGACACACTTGTAAATGCAGAGATAGAATTTGAAGCACCGTACAAAACGAAAACCCCAAAACAATGCCATCGCTGCCAAGAGTTTGGTCACACGAAAAAATACTGTAAGGCAACTCAAAGGTGCGTGAAATGTGGTGAAGAACACTTCAGAGACGAATGCAAAAAATATGCAACGCAGCCGGCAACATGCGCGCTATGTCCGCGCAGTCATCCAGACAACTATAAAGGCTGCCAAGTGTATCAAGATTACTTTAATAAACGTAGCAAGCACAAAAAAGAAACAGACACCATACATAATCTCCTCAAAACTCAACATACGCTGTACCACACGACCAAAACCAAATATACCTCTACAAAATAATATAAACTTCATTCCAAAAGTTCGAAATCTTCCTTAAACAACAATCTGAAAAAATTGGGGCTTTGCTTAGCCTACTGACGTCATTAATAACCAAGAGTCATTTAATGCCACCAAAAAACTAAAATTATTCTCTGGAACGCAAACGGTTTAATCCAACATCAAAGAGAGCTCGTAACTATTCTCAAAGAAAAATAAATATATATATATGCTATCTCCGAAACTTACGTCACTGAAAAATCCTACTTAAAGATACCGGGATATATATATATATATGAAACGAAGAACGTTTCTGTATTGTAATAATCAAAGTTGATCAATAATTATAATTAAAATAAGTACTGAATTGATTCAGAGCTGTAACGCCCGCCGCCCGCCGCCGCTGCCACCAACGGGATCAAATCGGGGGGTTGATGGCGAGGCGAGCGACGGTTGCGGACAGGTGTTGCGCAGAGAGGCCGGAGTGAAACACCGACGGGGCAGCTGCTGCATCAAAACAATTGATTGGTGGTGTTAAGAACAGTTTGGATTGAATGTGATGTTAAAGGAGAGACTAGAATTTGACTGCGAAAGTTAATAATTCAGATGATTAGTGAAAGTGGAATGGCGCACCAGCATCCGAAATCAAAAACAATTAATACAGGAATTCGTTGTGGCCGACGGACAGTGTTTATATTATGCCCGGCGTTGTTAATGCAGCAGCGGGGGCCATTACTGTGTGCCATTCGCGCGAGATTGAGAGGGATTGCTGGAGACTGGGACTGCTGACGGCGTCAAGTCGCGCGTCGTCGTTTGGTGCCAGTGAGACATTTGTTGTACCGGCTGGGGGGTGACTTCGCGAACCTCATCGGCCGTTTGCGTTGGGGGGGCCAGCGGAGTTTCGATCGCCAGGGGAGAACGATTTCCGACGGACTTCGGGGGACGAAGTTTGCAGAAGACGCCGCCGCCGTTGCCACGGCGGCCCCGCTCGTTTCCAGCGCAGGTGTTATAACAGCATCAAGGGTAGCGGTTGACTGTGCACTTATTACCAAAGGCGCCTTGCGTATTGCGTATTGTAAGTAATCTTTGTGTAAAGAGTGTTTCTATTATTAAAATTATTTAAATGCAACAAAAGAATTTTCTTAATGATCATCTTCAATGCAGCGCCAAACCCCTTGCGAAGGCCCATTCACGAAAATGTACCCGTCCGTGAGAGTACCGCTTCCCAGGTACGTCACAATATATATATATATATATTATATATAATATATGATTAACGGAATATATATATATATATTCTAGCCAACCTCCCTACCCCTCAAACTTTACACTTTTTATGTTAGCGCGCATGGAACGCGTATTGCGGAGTTATCAAGATTTGCTTCCGTGAAGCGAGTTTTAAAATCCTAGGGAGCAGGATCTTCAGGGTGCGAGAAGGTTTGAACCCTTGAACACAATAAAATCACCCACCAGCATTGCACACAAACACGAGCTTATAATTTTACTCATAAACTTTTAGTGCAATAAGTTCCGATGACAAAAAACGAAGAAATAAATCACACTTTTACAAAGAATTAATCAAAACACAGATTAGAAACCTGTACAACACACGCTCATATGAAAGAACACATATGATTGACTTCAAAATTATACTCTGAAATAATTACCCTACACACTACGCTTGGGGGAATTATCCCTTGGAAATTAATTATATCTAAATTTGTGCTATTATAATTACCATTTCCCCATTGAAATCAAAAAGTTCAATTATTCAATCTCTCGCTTCAAGATATTACATGTAAATAACAGAATGTTGCAAACTGCACTATACTCATTTACAAATTAACTTGTGTCTGAAAAATTAGCAATAATAATTAAGTGTCCTAAGTAGAATGTTTTTAGGCAGGCAATAGCGCACAAAATTGTCTCCTACTATAATACTGCAATTTGTTGCCACCCGTGTCCTCAAAATCTTAACACTTTCCTATACTACATTTCCCTGCCGACGTGAACTTGACCTATTTTCCGCGGTTCCTAACGTGGACTTCCCACTTTTGGCCTTGATGGTTCTGCGCTGGTCGCATGCACCTCGACGACGTTCGGTCCCCGCTTCTGCGTCGTGAGAGATGGGATTCGCCTCTGCCGTCTGCGTTGCCTTCTTGCGTCCTCTTCCGTTCTTCCCCCTGCTGTTCCGTCTTCTTCCTCGTGCGCCTGGATCCTCGGCCTCCTCTTCTTCCTCGTCTGCTACCTGCGCCTTTGACTATGCCCACGTTGCGGAAATGTCCCTTGCACTTTACTGAATACTCGTGCAAGTTCCTCGCTCGTTGCTACTTTTACTTTGCTAAGCCAGAACTTTCAATGCTTCTCACACAACGGGTAACTTTTACTTCCCGTGTTGGTAATTGAAGGAACACTACTTAATCTGCACTATCTCGCGGACGACTGACTAGAACGTCTGTTCGACGCCGAATACTCCTACCTAGTAGTCGTTGCAGCGGCAAACAATATCTAAACTAATGTTTAACGAAAGTGTTGACTCTGCTATCGGTGGTAGCGAGCAGATGCTTACTCGACGACCGGTGGTAAGAAAAAGAGAGCTTCTGCTTGCGGGTTCGCGTATTTATCGCGCGGCGCCTGGGGAAATTCTCAGTGGTGGGGCTGCTTCCCCTCTCTTACCCCTTCACAAGGAAAACATTGCTTGCAAGTTCGCATTCGTTTAGTACGGGCAACGGATACCAGGCCGCGCGTTTAGGTACCTCTGCCTTACGCATCTGTTATCCTCGCTGCCTCCGTATTGTTCACACATGAGTCGGTGGTGTTATGGGGTGTCACAATCCCATAACGTCACAATATATATATATATATATATAATTTTTTTAAACAAACACATTATTACCAAAATCACAAATGTCGCACATCAACTCCAGTCCGATCAATCCCCATTTTGGTACCAAAACTATACATTTGAGCTCATATTCCACAATACCTTGAATGCAATAAACCATTAGTTTCTTCTCGGATGCCCCACAGCGGCCACGTCGATCGGCGGCCTTCGGCGCGACTCGTCGCCCTTCGGACGGTCGACCTTTGCTGGGAAACCAGGGACCCCGACCTTCCACAACGTTCACACGACACCTCAGATTCGACTCCGTCCGTGGTGAATGTATTTCGGGTCGGGCATGTACTAACACCGTTATTACTGTCCACCTAACCTTCGTTGGTAATATCAGTTCTCCCTTGCCGCACAACCTACCAGTTCTACTTCGTGTACCTTCTCACACTCACGTATACACGTGGTAACTTTTCACTGTCGTTACCGGCAATGCGGTCTGTAGTTTTTTTTACCTTGTTACAACATCTACCTGGTCACATTCAACATATTGTTTTTAAAATGCTTCTTCATAATTCCATTCAGTTTATCGTACTTACTAACATTCTTTTGCATTTCGGAGTTGATATCATTTGATAGTTTGCAGCCAAGGTAAATGAAGTTGCATACTTGTTCAATAATTTGGTTGTTGATAACAATTCTTATTCTTCTCAAATATTTACCTTAGTACGCCATAGCCTTAGTTTTTTGACTAGATGTCTAAATTATAGCTCTGTAGCACTCGATTAAGTCATGTTGTATTTCTTTGGATATCGTCTTCCAAGGTAGCCAAAAGAAATTGTTCTGCGTAAGTCAGATACTTGATTTGTTTATTCCTCGTCATTGGCAAACCTCTTGGATTTGGGGTAATCCATAGATCCATGATTTTGTTTATTTATATGTTGAGGAGGGTTGAGGACAAACCACACCCTTGTCTTAATCCTCGGTTGACTATTAGAAGATCTGATGTTTTGCAATCATTCACCTTAATAAAATTTTCAGTATTCTGGTACACGATTTTAAAGGCATTTATCAACTTTCCTGGAGTTTCATTGCTCTATAAAACACACCATAATTTTCAGATGTCCACACTGTCATTTGCTTTTCAATAATGCAGAAATTGCATGTATGTAGGCAGAATGTATTCTCTGAGTTTCTCTAATAACTGTTTGAGAGGGAGAATCACATCACTGCCGCTTCTTCCTTTCCTGAACTCATTAATATCTTCTGGAAGGATGTTATTCATCTCCTTGATAAGTTTGTATTTCAATATTGTAGTATAAAATTTCAAAACTGTTTTTAATAAGGAGATTCCACGATAATTATCACAGACGTCTTTGACCCTTTTTTACGTGTATTGATTATTAAGGATTTGTTACAATCTGTGGGTACTTTGCTTTCAGCCCAACGATTGTTAAAGAATTTTAATAAAGACCTTTTCATTTGATCTCCTGCGTATTTCCATAATTCTATTGGCACATTATCCAGTACGACGGATTTCCTGTTTTTACTTTTCTGTAGAGCTAATTCTAGCTCATCCTTTATCTCTACATTATTTGCCATTTTCTTAACATTGTCTGAGAATAAATGTTTCTTATAATGTTCAACCCATTTTTGTTCTGAGATAAATTATACACCGGCATTATCTCGTTAATTCTTGGACATATTTTTGAAGATTTTAAAGGCAATTATTTGTGCGCCAGTGATGTCATGCTGTAACCTTTCGCAGAAGATTTCCCAACTTTCCTTTTGTGCTTTTCTGGATAACAAGTGTGTTTTAGCTGTAAATCGTTTATATTCTATGTAGTCTTCTGGTTTCTTTGTATTCAAATTCCTCTGATACGCATCTTTCTTGAGATTGATGGTTACTTTGATTTTCTCATTTCATATTTTCAGTCTTCCAGGTCTTCGATTCCATTGGTAACCAAGGCATTATGATGCTGAGTGTAGCATGCAATTAATTAGGTTCTACCTATCAGATTCTATGTCGTCTGAGAGTGGTTTCAGTGGTTTAACTCGTTTCTCATACAAGCCTCTTACACTGTCTTGCTCCGACAGCTGAACATTCAGTTTATTTGAAGAGATCTTGCTTTCCATCTTATTCTCTATATATCTACAAGGAAGGCGAAAACTACTTTGTAGTAGGTAATGGCCAGAATTTCTAGACCTCTGTATACTCTAGTATCTGTGTTAAGCGATCTGAGTTTGCTATTTATAATCACATAATCTAAAATTGTTTGCATACAACGAACTACCCTTTTTTATGAATGTCTTTGTGTTGGTTATTGTAAAATTATTAAAAGTACAGTACAATAGTTTTTCCCATTTGCATTAAGAGTCATTTCACCAAACGTTTGAACAACTTCATTCACAGGAACACATCCTTCTCTGGCATTCAGATCTTCTGCTATAATTGTATGGTCAGATGCGCATCAGTGTTTATGTAATGTTGCAATGCCTTATAAATTGTGTCTGTTTCTTCTTTCTTCCCTTCTATAAGAGCGTAAGCTCCTATAATGTTCAGGTAAGATCTGCCAGTCCTTAGCTTTAATGTCACAATCAGCTCTAATATCCATGCGAGTGAGATTATTTTGTTCTTCTATTTCTATGCACTAATATATAAGATATAAAACATATGTATGAGATATATAAGATAAAAAGGATGTAAGAAAATCTTTTACATTCGAAAGAGTTCACTACTAGGGCACACTCAGTGAGAGTGGACTGCCAAACAGGCAAAGGCAACTCCGTAGTGCGGTAGCATGTGCTGGCTGGTTGAAATAATTTAAAACTATTTTCGTTCCTGTGCTTTACTAGAGAGCATTTTGATGACGAGGAATATAGTGGATGGATATCGCTGGAAATGGAAATTTCCATGTTCACGTAATAACTAAATAGAACAGCAGTCCTTCAATAAATGTTTCTAAAAGATCCACTATTATAAAGTATACTATAGAAAGAAATGCTTTTTCAGCCAAATAAGTGTTATATACACGAAATTTTTTGTTATTATTGAAATTTGAAAATGATAAAATGATTGATTAAATGATTTCTAATGTCACCTCATTATACGAAATATAGAGAGTGTGCCTATGTCGATAATAAAATATAAATATATAGGAGAGTCACTCAGTTAAACACCGCCTGTCCTTTTGAACTGTTGAAGATATTGCAATGCAGTTTTCATGGACGTTCATAAGAGAGATGGTTTAATAGTTTCATGTATTCGTTTCTTTCTTCATTTGTATTTTACGATATATTGAAGTGTTTTTCAAATGGAACTATACGTATAATCCCAACACGTCGGGCGTAAAAAGTGTAAATCAGTAATATTCACATTGTTAATAGTTATATTCGTACGTTTTATTTTAAATAATTGCCATATGTTAGATAAGAAGTAGTAATTATTAGATAATAGTTTTTTGAGTAATTTTCAGAGTTATTTGCGACTCGCGATTAACGGAAATTTTGAATGCACCGCCTTACCTTACTTACCTACTTACCTTACTTACTTGCACTAGTGAGTCACGTGGTGCTCCACCCTCTGTTGGGCGCTCGAGGAGGTGTTTGCGATTGCTGATAAACTTACTTCAAGTCTTCACAAAATTGTATTTTTTTCTGAACTCTCTTTACCTTCCTTCCATATTTTCTGATTTTTGTCATACGTCAGGATTGAAAGATTTAAAAGACTGAAAGTAAGGGTTTGTCATAACTATGGATTGAAACAAAATAAAATTGTTTCTTACTTCAACTCATGTTAATGCGTTGACATATCACGCGATATTAACAGGACCTTTACGCGTTAATGCGTTCACATATCACGCGATATTAAGCTTTACTCGTGCTAAAACTGTACACTTTGTAAATAATTGTTTTTAAAGTGATTTTTTTACAGTATGTCTGAACTTTAAATATCCAGCCACTGAACTACGCGTTATATCCCTGGGAGTGTGCGAGAATAAACATACTGAAAAAAGGAACCCATCAATGGCAACAAGGTTTCAAAAATTACACAAAACCTTGCTACGAGAAACGGAAACATTGTTGCTTTATTCCTTTCCCTGGACGCGACAGCATCTAAGGTAAACGTCAACTTTGCTGGACTAACTGGCTTGTGATTGCTGAAACGGTGATGTTGCCTCATAAACGGACCTGTTCCCCTCCTCAAGCCTAATCACGTAGCAGAGCAGTTACAGGTCACACCAGCAAGGTACCTTGATTAATTACGTATTGAAAATAAACATTTACAAATATTCAAAATCGATTTAACTAAATAAAGTATTACTATCTAAACAATCTATAAATTAATAAAGTAATGTTTACTATATTATCAGTAGTGTGTAACTGATAAGCATAGTTTTTATTTACTACATTAAATATATGTGCATATCCATATATTTATAATATTAAGTATATAAATCACTTTGTTACAAATTCATATCGGAAGTTTGATACGATAATTATGACTTTAACAATCGAAGAAATCATATTTGTCATTCTTACTCAAACCAGTCACAAATGTTGAGATAAACTTTAATAATTATATTATTCCCCATCTACACTGTTACGCAAGAAAATGTAAATGTTCAAAGGTAGGCTAATTACTTTGGGAATTTATAGTTATCATGAGATAACGTAATCATGAGGAGCCGTCGTCCCCATGTACTGATGGGGGGGGGGGGCAGGAAGTCTCTGTTGATGCCCGCCCGCGCTCGGCCGCCAGCAGAGAAAATGACTGAGACCATCAGATGCCTCATCGCCACAGCCTGGCCAGGCCACAGCTCGCCAGCATCTCGCTCTGTGCCTTCTGATAAATGATACTCGTCAGTCTTTTGAAAGCGATTTGGTGTGAATTGGAATCTGGTGGTAATTTCTTTAATTCGCTGCATTATGTATTCGAAGTGATAGTCGTAATTCAGTGGGAGTGAAAGGGATATTCGAATTTAGTGGCGATTAATTTCGTATTTACTTTTGTGAATATGAACATTGCTAGTGATTTCAAAAGAACTTGAATTAAATGATACCTACTAGGATTGCAGCAAGAATGAATGAATGAATTGACAACTTGTAACGTAACATTGAGTTTGTGGATGAAATTGTGAAAAATTTTAAGGTACGTATATATTCCTATCATGCATTGTAATACTATTTGTATATTAGGTTATGTGCAATGTTGCAATTGAGCATTAAACCAGCTCAAGGTAATATACATGTAAATTAATTGTAAAATTACCTTCAAAGCTCATGTAGAACAAAATAAACAATGATTTTGTTTTATATCATTGGTTAAAATAATATTAATTCAAATTCCAATGTTAAGAGGCCTTGGCCTCCCAACTCATTATTTTGAATTCATTTGAGCTTTTTTATTTGTTAAAAAAGTAGGTTATTTGATTACTTTTAAATACTCAATTATGCATTGCAAATAGGTATGTTTTCGGATATTTACTAATTTCCCAATTTATTGAAATATTTTTAAAATAAGACTTGACACGTCATTAGTGGCCGTTAGAAATTATAGAATTGATTTTTGCAGTATTCTTATATCTCCATTTAATTGAGGCTAGAGTCTGTCATGTTCTCTAAATATTTGAACCAAATATTTTATTTTTTCAGGTCATTTTTGACACGGGTGATGGAAATTGGTTTATGCAGATAATCATTGATAGTGTGGAATTCCGAATGCATATTCCATGCCAAGATCATGATCATGTATTTGATTGTTACTCCAATACATTACGTTAATTTTGTAGGTATCATGGTCTTATGATATACTGTTCATTCATATTTAACATTCATTAAATGTATATACATTAATGGTTCTATTGTGTAGTGTGTATTATTTTTGAACAGGCAAATGATTTTGATATTCTCATTAGGTAATTTAACTAATCAATTTGTGAGGTTGTGGTCTCAGATTTACTAAGTAAGAATAAGGGGAAAAATATTTCACATTTCCATTAGAAAAGTGTGAAACTCAAAAATGCTGGGTAACAAATATTGTGTGGATGTACGAATAACATTTCTTTCTCAAACATTATGCAATGATTTTGGACTCCTTTTTTGTCATCTTCAAAATTACCAGAGAATTAATGATTGATTTGTCAAGAGATAGCACTGAAAAACTAAAACTGTAATTTTGTTGACCTTGATAATTTTCAAAAGTATTTCCTCATGAAATAAAACAACTCGATATCACTGGACAGGATTTTCATGCACTTTAAAATGCTAAACTTTGCATACAAACATTCATACATGTGCAGTTTAATAAGGCAATACATGCACAATAAAATTTTAGCTTGGTATATTTTTTCTTTTCTTTTTCTTTGTCTTTTGCAATAGTGAACAATGAACTTCTTTTACACTTTTCTTGGTCAAATTCATCCTTTTGTCAGAAGTGAATGTTTTTGAACATTCTTCCTACATCACAAGTCATAATTGTAGCATACTTGTAAAAGGAAATCTGAGCCAATATGAGGTCAAATTCTGTATTTTCTGCTTTTGAATCACAAATACTTTTACTTTTTGGTAAAGTTTCAAGTCAGGATATGAATTTATCACTTTATATAGTTTTTCCTGTCACCAACATGTCCAAACACTAACTTCAGTCTACATATATATTTAGGACTTAACCTTTTATATAAGGTTACCAACATCAATGACAATAATACTTGCCAAAATTACTCAAAAAATATTGTTTTATCTGTCGATTCGAGGAGTCGATGGTTCAAAACCCGCCTCGGGCATGGATGTTTATGTTGTCCTTACCTGTTCCCTCTACAATTACCAATCACAAGTACCAATCAAAAGCCCAACAATCGCAATGGTCGCTATATGACGTAGAAGTTGAAAAGCGTCTTAAAATTTAAAAAAGTTAGAGTAATTATGATGCAAATATTTTTCGCGTAATTTTTTTCAAACCTATTGTTTCAAAGACAATTCAAATGAGGAATATGATTGCTAGTACGTTTTATGTATTTCAGAGATCTAGGACGCACGTGAAGTGGAAAGGTCAAGACGCAAGTGTTCTTCATAAAAAGAATAACCTATCAATATTTGTCAATCTAGTAATGACGTTACCAGATTCCATTACGATCACTTCTAACGAAACAGTAAAAGAATACGGTGCGTGGAAGACGGTTTATAGATAAACCACCATTTGCGCTAGTCAGCGTCCGCAGAATAAATACCCTAATCTGACAATTATTTGTGACAAAAAAATGTGAGCCTTTAACGAGAGCGCCCGCGAAGTCCACCAAAAAACAGATGCTAAAGGGAATTTTTAAACCGGCAGCCGGTGGGCGTCGATGCGTATCGTGGAATGAAAATCGGGCTCAGTTGATAATCTCCTCGTCAATTTGCAGGTAGGCGAAATTGGGCTGCTGTGCACCCCAGCGTTTTCTCTTCCCAAGGGAGAGAGCGGCGCCGGGCGGCACGGAGCGAGCACGCGGGGCTGTACGGGTGAGGAGTGGAGGTTAGCGCGGGGCGGGGAGGTACAGATGGGTGGGAGGGAGGCGGGGCAGGGGCGCCGCGCTGCGCGTTGTGTACCTGGGCAATGAGTATGCATAGCGCATGCGGCCGACGCCACAATTCGCCGCCCACCGCTTATCGTGCACGCCCGTGCCCCGACACACATTGCTTCCGCTCGCTGCCAATACGCTGGCTAACGAGTAGTTAGTGCGAGGTCAAGGGCGGTCTCGCTGCCCTGGACTTGGGCGGAGGAACGCGGAGGAGGGCAGGCGGATTTGATTTTGCCGCTATTACCTTATCTCCTTGCTCCCGTGGGATCGAGACCTCTGCGTGTTCGGTCATTTACGGGGGTGTTCACGTGTCGATTCAAAGCACCTCTTCAAGGAAGAAGGAAAGGGCGTGGCCCTGCACGCTAAATGGAACTACATGTTTGTTAATTAACATGAAATATGTGGCATTCTGTAGGTAATATTTTTTCTATTATTTTGCAGAGACAGAAACTGTTGCTTGATATCGAGAGCATTGAGGGCTGGTATAGAATATTTTGTCGTCCTTCATAGACACTGGAATTGTTCACGAAGGATTTACTCCTGTATTTGTATGGTAATTCGGGCAATAAGAATGACAATATGAAATAAGTTGATGGATAAGATGGGCAATAAAAGCAGTGTTTCTATATTTGCACACCCTTTCTCATCTCTCAGCAAACGGCTAAGTGATTTTATAAAATTAACGATTCTCCCCTACTAATATTTCAGATACCACGTAAAAAATTACCACCAAACAAAGCGTAGGATGCTAGAAAAAATAATTCATATTCATCTTATTTTAATTCAAAAGTTACAATGAAAAGGGTAACATGCAATTTCATTTTAATGAATGCTGATTTATTCTTTAACAAATATTAAAGAAAAAAGTGCCCAGACAAGGATTTAAACTCGAGCACTTAGATTGAGTAAAAAGTATCTTTTCTACCTCATAAATTCTTTTTATATGTAGTCTTTGAACTGCTATAATAAATCTTTAATATTGAGGCGAATCTTACGTATTGTTACTATTTCACTCAAAATAAAGAAAAATTTAGTTTTATGTAAACTAGTGGGGCCAAAACAGCACGCACTTAATCACCCTTATTTTCTCGCAAAATTACGTAAAAAGTACTGAAATTTTCGAAAAATTGAACATAACTTTATTTCAAAATTTATCTTTAAGGAACAGATTTTACTAAGAAAAATTCTCTATCTTTATTTTGGTTGTCGGAAGACACCAAACAATTTTGAACTTTTGCAATTTTCGAAAAGTCAGGGTTTAACGAACATGAGATCTGCACTGTTCTCTTAAACTTCCTTCACGATATTCAATAACAAAATTTAATCAAAATCGATGGTAATTTTTTTTCAAAATGTTCCAAGAGCTTCATGCAAAGTACCCTTCAAAATTCAAATATCGGTTTCAAATTCAAAGGGCGTGATATCAGCCAGATCGATTAAGGAATATAAATTTTGAAGAAAAGTGATTGAACTGTTTATTGTGTGTGAGTGTGAGTGTGTGAGTGTGTGTGTGAGTGTGAACTGACGGACAGACGTTTTGCCGTCATTCGATTTTTCAGTATCCCAAGACCCACAAAATATGGATTCTGTCTACACCACATGTTAAAGGACTTTTCCTCAGGAAGCCAAATGTGTTGAAGAAAAATATTTAGGATAAAAACAAAACATTTTTGGTATTAGAGACCCACAAAACTTGTTTTTCTGTTAAAACAATGACACTTCGTCATGAAAAATTTCATAACTTTCTCTACACGGAGAATACGATTTTGTAAAAGTACAATAGGTAAAAAAAAAGGTTGAAAAGAACCGTGAAGTACAAATCAGACAGAAAACGTACGAAAAGGAGGAAATATTTACGAATATCATAAACGTAAAATGACATTTCGTGGGAACTGATCGGCTGGTGAGTAAACAGGCCTACCGCAGTGAAGTACCCTGAGGTTACAGGATTATGCCGAACATCAATCTCTGGTATAATATTCATTTCTGACAGTCGATATAAATTCTCTAAAATATTTCTAAATGAATTCTTGTTAACTCGTTGTGTGAATTCGGTCAGAATTTCCATAAAAATTGAAATGCCTTCTAGCGTTGTTCCAGAATACACTGCACCGCTTGTGATATTGTGACATATTTGCGGTGGCTTGTTCGACCCGAGAAAAAATTAAAGAAATAATATGATGTTTTGAGAAAATTTTGATTGCGTATTTTTTACAATTGTCAAAATTTCGCCCAAACTACGCAAAAACTACTAATAAATTTGATAAGTGTACATGATATTTTTAAATAAAAGAGCTCATATACTGGTACAAAAGCATAAGAATGTAAAAATCTCGAAATAAACTAGGTAAGTACTTCTTTCATAATGTTCTAATAGGAGGGATTGGAACGATTTTACAATTTTCCAATATTTCAAGATTCAGTGGTTTCACTGAAAACAACATTTGCGCCATTTTTATAAGCGTACTTTGGTCTACTGAAGCCACTTTGGTTCATTTTTGAGAAAATTTCGAATATGTTCTTATGTTTTTTTGTATACAGTATGAGATTAAAGTATCTGGATACGTGGCTGAAACTGACTTACAAGCTCGTGGCGCCCACATTCAGTAATGCTGGAATTCAATTGTACGTTGGCCCACCCTTAGACTTGGTGGCAGCTTCCTCTCTCGCGGGCACACTTTCAATCAGGTACTGGAATTCTTGGGAAATGGATGCCCATTCTGAGGAGAGGTATCGATGTAGGTCGGTGAGGCCTGGCACTATGTCGGTGTTCCAAAGCATTCCAAAGGTGTTCTATAGGATGCAAGTCAGAACTCTGTGCAGGTAGTCAATTACAGGGATGTTACTGTCGTGTAACCACTCCACTACAGAGCGCGCAGTATGAACAGGTGCTCGATAATGTTGAAAGATGCAATCGCTATCCCAGAATTGCTATTCAATGGAGGGGAGAAAGGTGTTTAAAACATCAACGTAGCCCTGTGCCATGTTAGTGCCACATAAAACAAGAGGTGCAAGCCCACTTCATGAAAAACATGACAACGCCATAACACCATTTTTGTCGTGTCCGGATACTTTTGATCACAAAGTGTAGTACTCAAAAAGTAAGAGACCCTTTTCAAATTCTTGGGAAAGAAACATCAACAATAATCGATTGGAGAAAAACAATGTTGGTGAAAATCCTAGGCAAGTTTAGGCGCTAGTGTTGTTAACAGACCAATAGACAGACCGACACCACAATTTTGGTATCAAGGACGCACAAAACATGAACTCTGACTTCATTATATGAATCCCATAGTAATTTTTTCGGCCCAAGAGCAGAAAAATGCACTTCTCGTGTTCAGGGACTCACAATGTGTGCTTTTCTGTCAAAAACCGCGCACTTTTTCTTGTAGCATTACATAACTTTCTCTATACTACGAAGTGTGGGAGAATGTAATATTAAAGATCCTTGATGCCTTATTAATAATAGTAACTCTCACAGATTTTATGAAACCCTGGCAGTACCAAGGTCCAAATGGGCAGGTGCATTACCAAAGGGCGTAACCCACCAACTAATTTTTATATTTTTTTGGCATTTTCGACAATTTCGATGAATAAATAATTTGATATAACTAATGATATATATGCACATTAATTTTAACAAAAAAGCATTATACAACGTCTGGCTCTGTAAATGAACAAAATACCGACTTTTTGCATAATATTTATATTTAATGACAACCTATTACGTTATTATGTCAATTAACGCCGATGTATCTTCATAACATAGTATTGTATTAAGCTATATTATACTGAAACTCAAAGTACTACAGATACTTCTAAAATGTATTCTGACATCCAGTTTTCGAGTTAATGGTCCAGATTTTTTATTCGCAACCAAAGACTGTAATAACAAACTATAACGAACGTTTGTGACAATCTGCATCACATTTTGGCCAATACAAACATAATTAACGATATTAATGATTATGAGCTTTCGAAAATATTGAAACCTATAGAAACAAACAATACTGGATCTCTCACCTCTTCTCCTTGATATTGACAAGATTTTATTTATTTATTTAGTTCATTAATAGAGCTTACAAAATTTCTTTAGGAGCAAAGGTCTCCTGCTTCAGCTGGGTGAAAAGTTGGGTTTCACATTTACACCAAATCAGATTGCTTTTATACAAAATTACACAAAATAATATTACACATAATTGCAGAATTTTCCCCAAATGAAAATGTTCTTTGTCCCAAACTTTTCCGTAAGAGTCATCCACTGTCTAAGTCTCTCGCTTCACCTTTACTCTGAACCAATTAATATAAGTAATTGTCGAGCAATATGTACCAGAGAAAATTTTACAATTTTTTCTACATTTTAAATATAATTTCTTAATATATTTGCTCTGTAATGAAAGGAAAGTCCAGCATAAAGTGAAGATGTTAATGATGCTTTTACATGCGTATTTTATAAAAATAAGAATAAACTGCGCAATGCAAGTTTGCAAGTTGCAAACATTTCACACAGAGATTCTTCTAACCGCACTACGCTGTCGTCGCTCAGTTCATTTGCAAAACCCGGCGCGGCAGAGGGCGCCTCTGTGTCGTCAGGCGGCGCACGGAGCGAGCGTTCGACAACGGCCGCGCTGACACCGAACGCGGCAAAGAGCAGAAGCTTCCTGGCCCGATAGCGCGCTCCGCAATCACGAACACGCGCCCCATCAGCGCGTCGCAAAGCGCGATGAAGCCAACCCGCTCGCGGGGCTCGTGTATCGCTTCACTTTTGCCTGACAAAGCGACCCGGCGCCGCGCCCCGCCCTTGCCTGCCCGTGCCCCCGCCGCCGCACGCGCCGGCTCAGCCGCCTTGACCGCCCGTGCCCGCCCATCACCTCCACCGCCGACGCATCGCCTCCCTCCCACTCGTCTCGCCGCCTGTCCGCTCCCGCCCGTCCCCGCCCGTCCCCCACCGTCCCCCGCCCCTTGCCCTTCCCCTGTCCCCGCCTTCACCCGCCGTCCCCGCCGCATCTTTTTGCCCGTTCTCCTGCTCACCCAGCTCCCCTCCTCGGGACGAGAGGGCAGACGCCTTCGGCGTCGCTAACGCGCCCTAACACAGCCAGCGCCCCCGGGCGCCCAAATCCAGGCCCCCACGTGATCTTCCCCCGCGTCCCCACGCCCACCCCGCTGGCCTCGGGCCACTCCGCCCACGACTACCTGTACACACATCCGCCCGGAAACAAATCACTTCTGGCCGCATCGGCCTGGGCGCAGCGGAGCGCCCGCCGCCTACGCAACGTCCCCATCCTCCTGTCCTCCCCCGCCCCACCCCGCCCGCGGCGCCGCCTGTCCAGCGCTTCGCGCTGGAGTCGCGGCGTCGGGAAACTAATGTACGGCTCTAGCATGACAATAAAGCAACGCGAGATAGGCCATATGTCATCTACATTCTCGCCCCCGGCGCGCCCTGCTCCTCCGCGGAGCAGTCTCCCTGTCGGCCGCTGCGCTGTCCAGGCTGCTGGCCTGCCACGCTCTGGCCTGCCGTGCCGTGCCACTCCCAGCCTTCATCTTCCACCCCACTGCGTGGAGCGTTAATTCAAAACCTTCTATGCAAGCGTGAACGTCCTAAAATCATCGATTCATTCAAACAGTATGAACGTTTCCTTGCAATATTAGCCGTGAAGTATAAGCGCTCTGATTTTTTTGGCTGCGAGATATATTTTATCTATAAAACACTTCAGAAGGTAGGGTTGATTTTTTTCCTAATGTGCGAGTTTGATCCTGATTTTTTTCTCATTTTGAATCAACAATACTATAACAAATTTAGTGCAGTATTTTTACTAATAACTTGTATGATATACTATTAGATGTTATTTCTGTGTCTAAAACGAATTAATAATGAACTGGAATTAAAAAATTTTCTCATCTATAACTTTTGAGTACGTTTCTTAGAGTTCAATTTAAGGATTAATTCTGACCTAAATATTCGACTTCCCTCCAGACAGATTTTTCTGGTGATGATTCTGGTGGTGAGGTAATGTCTGGTAATTTGTTATCGCTAGCATTACCGTCCCACTTCACTGGGGCATTGAATGATATTGTAACTTTCAATAGTGAATATTCCTGAGTAAAACGAACCTGACTATTTTATTTCTTTCCGATTAGGGTCTCAATAGGATCTCATGTAACCTATTCACAAACTTTGTTGTAAATTATTATCGAAACAAGCATTCGTTCGGAGCAACTCATTACATACGACTATATTCTCATTTTTGTAGATTGAACATCATACAGGACGCATCCAGATAGCCAATTTCTCTACGCCGTCAACAAAAAACGCAATTCGTTTGAAAAAAATAGAATAAGATACAGAATTAATTTCACCCCCAATAATCACAACCCCAAACACAATTGAGACATTTATCATGCTGTGGGATGAACATTTGTATCCCCTTGAAAAGTCTTACACCTAGGATAGGTACCAGTGTTTGACAACCACCTGCAACTCTGCCACATTGATACGCGTAACGCTGTCCGGTCAGAGATTTCTTAAGGCAAAAAGGAAATATGGAAATCGCTGGGGGCGAGATCCGGACGAGAGTGGATGTTCAAACATCTCAGAGCTGTGGAATATTTGTTGTGAGCCGATTGATTGGTATATTGATTATTTCGTGTCTCCGAGCTCGACAACGCTAACAACAAGCGGGCACCGCCCCAGCTGGGGAAAGCTCTAAGCTCGCAACTGGTTTACCTAGAAATGTAGTAGTGTAGTTCACGTATGTAAGTCGGTAGGTATGAGACCAGATGAAGGGAAGGGAAGGAAAGATCGCGCGGGTTCCGCGTTAGGGTTTTGCTCCTACATTCACCTGGCATTGATGGGAGACCCGACGGAAAACTACCGATCAGAGCAGCCAGCCGCTAGCATTCTCTCCAGATGGTGACTGAATTTGACATAGATATCTGGTATCAAAAATCCGGTCTTCGTCGCTACTCGAACCTTAAGACCTCCCAGTAAGAGGCTCTGGAGTGATATTAGTTCATTCTCAGTCAGTGAGCTGTGAGCCGAGCCGCGTGTGGCCAGCAGTATGATAGGCTGCTCTGATCGGTAGAATTTTGTGTTTTCTTATCAATACCAGGTGAAAACCGAAGCGACACATTAACAAACTGTCCATAACACGCAAGCGATCTTTCATTCCTTATCATTGTCCCCACTCCTCTTCCTTTTCTACACACATATTGGACGCAATATACAATCACAAGGCCTCAATTGCCACAACTAAAGCATTATCTATGGTTGTGGGCGGGACGATATTTACATTACTTAGGCGATACACCCCCTATTGATCTCAGCAGTTTGCCCGAGTGCTCTAAAAAGGGGGTGGAAGCATGCGTGAAACTAACATGCATAACGCGGGAATGCACGCGGGGATGATTTTTAATTTCTGAATTAATACAAAAATATTTAATCTCAACTTAACCTATTTTTATATTAAAGAGGTGTTTTTCCGGACAGAGCACGAGTGGCAGGCGTTCAATGTTCTTGCCCGACATGGATGCAAGGGACATTCATGCCTAATAACTTTTTCCGAGCGACAATAAATGGCACACGGGTCGCCCATTAGACAACCTTGGCTTTCAGAATATGTGTATTTTGTGTTTTTCGAAGTCTCTGTATTGTCTTGAGATAACTTAAGAATGAGTTCTTTGAAGAAGTGAAATGTGGCATTTGGGTTTGTTGCCTTGTACTCTCCATCTCCGTTTCCTGAACTTAAGAAGTGAAACGTTTCCTCGGAGGAGTTTCCGGTTTCTCGATAAAACGTTTGCTTAAAGATTTTATGCTTCGGGAAGAATTCTCGGAAGGGTACGTTGACATTACGAAAAAATCAAACCAATCTGGGATCTATCCACATACACAACATGTGATGCTCTAACGAGTATATTTTTTTGCATTATTTGTAATGGTTGGGTAGTAATATAATTATACTTGAACCTTCAACATTATTTCGAATGACCAAATATGTCTTTTCAACTATTGGAGTACAACTCAGAAAAAAATTCATTACAAAACTCTGTATTTTTAAAAATTTAAGATCTTTCTTTGAAATTCTTCATTGTCTAGTTTTAAGGAACAGATTTCATTAAAACAAACATCTATTTTCAGTATTGTAGTTTATGGAAGATACGGAAACACTATTAAATTTTACAATTTTCGAAAACACGAGAGCTCACTGAAATGCAACCTGCACCATTTTAGAAGCATACTTTGCTCTATTAGATAATGAAAATCAAAGAAAATATTTGCAGTAGTTTTTGAGAAAATATATTTTTAATTGCCTTCATTTCACGTATTACGCGAAAACTAATCATATTTTCCAAAAATTGTATATGACCTTATTTAAACATCTAATTACTCAGAACAGAATTCACTAAGGAAAAGTATCATCAATATTGTATGCCTTTGCACTATTTTATCATTACTATTTTAACATTACTATTAATCTTAAAAATCACGGAAAAGTACTTTTCAAGCAGCCGGGCACTACCATTATCGACCCCTAGGACCTCTCGGTCCGAAGCGCGGCAATAACGTGAATTGGTGTGGTGATCCACCGAAGCCGGTTTAGTTCCCTAAATACGGGAGGGAGGAGAGGGTGCGCTATCTCTTAAGCAACGAGTCGCCGCTTGCGCACGCGGAGTGACCGGTATTTGAATCGCGATCCTTGATAGAAAGCACGTGGCGGTGGGCGGGAAGAACAGTCGCCACACCTTCGCCCGCCAGTCCTTCCGACCACGCAGAAAGCCTCGTCGGTGGTACCGCGGACCGTGGAAGGCGTCGAGTTCTTTCGAGGAAGGAGAGGCGGTCGTGTTTACGGTTAATTCATCCCAGGCTGCGTCACGTGGGAACAGCGCGCGGCCGCCCTTAAACGGAAGACCTGTTTGGCGTTTAAAAACATTTGCTACAGGCGGAGCGCTGTTGTTTTTGTTGAATCTGTTGGGTGGCAGTTGAAATGCTCTCGGAAGGAGGACGTGACCTAGCGGCTGGGGGTGGGGGGTGAGAACGAAAAACAACGCAGATCCTACTCCGCAGGGCTGGCAGATTCTGCATACGAACACCCCATGCCCACAGCCAGCCCCCTTCTGCTAGCCACCCCCAGCCCTCCCCAAGCCCTTCAGCCACCCCCAACCCTAGCCACCGCCACCGACTCGCGTCGGGATTCCTGCGTTTGGACTGCTCCTGCTCACGTCACTCGTCAATTTTCCAACTTTTTTCTTCGCCTCCGTGTACTCTCGTCCCATGCTGCTGTCTCCCTCTCCCTTTGACTCACCGTCAGCATTCTCGTTATCATCCAATTCTTCCCAGCCGCACCCCCTCGCCCACTTTCCACATTCACTCCTTTTCCCATGCACCGTAATTCCGTCACTTTTATGCACGTCATCTCTTCGCCAAACCTCAAGTTACTCGTAAACGCGTTTCTCATATGTCTCAAATCAAGTCTCAATATTCTCGCTATTTCATCTCTGCAACGTAATTAGTCCAGTCTCTTTCCTACTTTCAACGCTCTTCTCAATAGCTTCGTCTCCCTGCGTTATTATTCAAATAACCTAAATATTGTACGCTTATTTTTTCAGTTTCCCGTTGTCTTCTTGGTTCCGCTTTCGGTACATTCCTTTAATATCCGCGGCTGAACATACTCGTTTTTTAATTTCTTCCTGTAATTTGCGCAAACGCTTTTGCCATCTTACCTGAACGTGGCCGTCTCATTCTTGGTTGTTGTTTTTTTTACACACCCTTATGACCCGATACGTCTCTCCCCCCCTTTTATTTCTCCACAATGCCCAATCATCTCTCTTCCGTGGATGCCCCACGTGTTTGTGTGGTACAGTACTCGTCCCGCGCCATTCACCCCTTTCGGACGCCCCGCACTCCCCACCCCTATCGGCCCCAGTTCACGACCAGCCGCCCGCTTCATTACCACCGCCGACCACGACCGGGCCCGATCAAAAACCGGGCCCCGACCACGACCACCCCCCAAGACCGCCCCGCCCACGACCCGCCCTGCCCACGGACCGCCCCGGCCCACGACCGGCCCCGCCCACGACCGCCCCCCTGACGACCGCCCCGCCCAGACGCCCGCCCTCCCCCGCGGTTGTCCGTTGTCCTCCAGCGTTCCTGCGTCAGCCGCGTCCACCCTCCGCTCCGCTCCACTCCACTCGCCCCGTCGTCCCGCGCAGCCCTTCCGCCTTCGCAGCGGATGCGGGGAGCCGCTTTATCTGGCTGTTTGCCAAGCTTGCTCTCTGGCTTCCGTCAAGCAGCAAGCCAGGGAAATATTTGTTTTTCATTCTATAAAATAGATTTGAAAGCCCGCCACTGTTTGAATTGTTGGATTTTCTGCAGTTTCGCATTACCGATGTCCTACAGCCAGTCTTTTGATGCTCGCTTTTCGTACGGCTTGAATACAGCCATGCCATACCTACGCTTTTGTGTGAGCGTCTTCTCAAAGAGAAAAGAGATGCATCTGCCTCCACCAATCAGAAGTAGATCGTGGACTTCTTATCTGCGGTTTTTGAAAGGTCGCCGGAAGGCGGATTTTCTGATCTTCTGAATGACCTTCGCCGAATAGCTTTCCAATGAGGGTTTAAGAAGTTCGATTCTTGTAATTAAGATGAGATGCCGTACCACCAGAGTTTAATATACTTCACGATTTCTATTAGTTTAAAATGCAAGTAAATTTTAGTGTTAGAATTAAACTAAAAGATGAAAAATGTCATATATCAGATTTATCACAAGAAGTTGCGAAATTTTAATCATTATGTGCTGCCTTTAAACCATAATTTAAGTTGAAATGAAATTTTTTGTAATAGTTTTTCTCTCTTTTATTACAAATATCCAGATAATTCAAAAATTTTCCAACGAACTGGTTATGTGTAAAATCTTAACTTTTGCCTCTTGAATGTAAGTAGACATGTGACGTGTGAAAATGTCAAAAACCAAGTGTCGGCTTATAAATAATACCATCTTCCAACGGCGTGAAATCCTTAATCACCAATATCACCTATTACTGTAAACATTATTTTGGATCTCGAATTTCGGAAACACATGAAACCTTTTCAATATTGGTCACGAATATTCCCAGACTCCATATTCGCTTATACGCCAATGGCAAGAGAAACATTTCCTCATCGTATTGGTAGAAATGCGAATTAAAATTAAATTTTCTTCCAGCTTTTCCTAGTGTTCAATTGTCATGAAATTACACTTTTCTAATGACTCCTAAGATATTTTTTCCTAAAGGTTTATCGTAAAAATTTCACAATTTTGTTGTTGTAATGACGTTATACTACTTTTTAAATTTCTATATTACCTCTCCTATTTTGGTACCAAATTGTACCAAAAATTAAATTACATATTGTAAAATAAGCACAGTAGTTACACTATGCCTAACATTAAAACTAGGTTTTTGAAAGGTTTCTTAGCCCTCTCTCACCACCACCAGCACCACCACCACTCTACAGGCAAAAATCATATTTTTTAAATTTTATTTTTTCGTCAACAAGTTTTTTAGCTTTCTAATTGAATAAAATGTGAAAAATAATAAAATAATTTATACTATGGAAAACATATTTGTTAGTAAAAAGTTAGTAAAAAAATAAACCCTTTTTGCCCTTTTCTACCTTCAAAATCACATACGATTTTTATACACTCAGAAAATATCTGCAATTGTTCTTTGAATTTATTTTAGTGTTTATTTTGTGTAGATTGTTGTAGAAACTAATAATATATCTGACCTTGATATTTAGTTACAAATTATGTTTTCAATTCATTATAATCCCATATTATAGTATAAGCTAAGCTAAGGAACGTCACTGTTTTGGAAGAAGCCATCGACAAGAAACTGTGTGAGTGTGCTTCTGGTGGATAGGGAATTGCATCGCAGTGCTACGTACAACATATTTCAGACGAATAAATACAAGTTTGCCGATTATGACATCCAAAACAAATTATTGCATTACATATAGTCGTGCATGACTATGCGAAACGATGTGACCTAAGCCTTTTAAATCAGTTTAGCGAGTTTTTGAGGACGGGTGAGTTCTGGCTGGTCAGTTTTGGGGGGACGGGTGGGACACATGTGGAACAGAGGGGGAAATGCAGAAAGACAATTCGGTGACAGGTGAGTAATATGTAAGGACGTATGGGGAAATGAAGTGCGCCATGGATTATGTTCTTGTTATGTGCCTTATGCTGCTTTCTGCAATATTCTTTTACGACAAAATATGGCTTAGGTGGATATAGTGCGTACAGAAAACTACGTTTACTGGAGGTTTGATATTTTTGTAACACATAGAGTGAAACTTCCATGACACATTCTGTGTAGTACCTTAAAAATAATAAATTTGAGAGTTCATGACTTTCTGCCTTACAGAGTCCAAAACACTCTTTAAGAATGTTCAGTTCTTCTTAAAATGACGTGCGCTGATGGGAACACTCATTTGGAATCGTGTATTATAAATATATGGCAATTATTTGAATAAAGTGATTAAAATTACAAACAACAATAGGGGCAGGGGAATTGGACCCTGAGCTCCTAGCCCGCGGCCTCGAAGGGGCACTGCATTTAAATCGGAGTAGAGGAGCCCACCTGTGGCCTGAACGCTCTTTCTGGTATAAGCAAAAAAGTCCAGTAAATTGCATGCACGTATGGTATCTTTAACTCAACTAAGTCAGTAAACAACATTCTGCAATAATTACAAATAAAAATAGCTTTCTATATGCCCATTGTATACTTAGAGAAATTCAACGATACGTGGCTTAGTTATTTAGTGGTGCAATTCTCGCTTGCAGCAAACCTTGGCCGCATAAAAAAAACACGTTTTTCCCATCCTCTTCCGCTTGTTTGAACACCGCGACCGCCGATATAAAAAATGCGGGAAATACTTGTGAGCGGCCGCAATCCGTGACAGCGGGCACGCGCCGGAAATCCCTTCCGGTTTTGTGAGATCGCCCGTATAGCCCATTACTCCAGCGAGCGTCTCGCCCC
>BOPP01000004.1:22396227-22409396 GCA_017312745.1 Gryllus bimaculatus | reverse complement strand
CGGGCCATCATCCGGTTTACAACGTTCTCTTCCCCAAGTAGTAAGAAGTCAATAAAATATAAAGTACTCGGGTCGGCCAAAATTCGAAATAGAGTTGGGCAGTTGAAAGTGGAGCTCTCGCAGTAAAGGGACGACTGGAGATATACAGCAACAGTTCTCCGACCGCGGTGGGCGTCCACCTTCTCGGCCCCTTGCCACCTTCCTAGTTGACTTTTACCACTTTCCGCATCTCGCGGCGTGGCGGTGTTCGACCGGCTTGGTTGGCTCAGGAGGACAATTGATGTCACTGGAGTGTCTGTGACCGGGAAGTCCTAGGGTTTGAGTCCCGACGGTGGAAGGATTTTCGTCTGAATATACATAGTTAGGTCGAACTCAGCCGACAGTTCTGATCGGTAGTTTTCCGTAGTTTCTCTAATCAACACTAAGCGAATGCCGAAGCATTACTTTAATAAAAGGGGCCGCAGCCGAGCGCGATTTTTCCTTCCTCTTTCTTGTCCTATCCTCATCCCATACTAACACATACTTGCTCTCCACTGCATGTCGGGAAACTAGTCGGAAGCTGAAGCTCCCGAGTCGGGATTTGTCCCGACTGCAGGGCGCCCCTCTGTTGAGTTCACCTGGAGGGGAAAACCCCGCAATCCGTCGTGTAGTCCTGGCCGGATCTCACCATCCCGCAGGTGAAGAGCGTCACCACCTCCCGTGATAAAAAACCTATACACTGACAGGACTATTGGCCACAGCAGTTGAGGCACCAGAAATCGCGAAATAATCAATCAATCAGTTAATCAATTGTTCCCTTCCCACCTTGCTAGTCTTTTACCAGTTTTGGCATCCCGCTGCGTGGTGGCGGCGGCGGTGGTGGTGGTCGAGGAGTTCTTGATCAAGTAACGCCCTGTTCTCTCTTCTTAACAGGTGCACATCGGAGAGACTTAGTCATCCCACATCGTAGCATTAATTGCCTTCATTTGAATAAAAATTCTTATTCTTCTCATTCCTCCCTCTCTATCTCTCTCCCTCTTCCTGTTTCTTTCTCTCTCTTCTCTATCTATCTATCATCTATCTATCTCTCTCTTTCTTCTGCTTCTTTTTTCTATTAAAGGAAACATTTTGTCGGCCAAAACGGATACGGGATAGTACATGTGGAGCTATTCTTTAAACTTCTGATATTCGCATTGTTCGAAAAATTGACGTGAAATTCAATCACCATCACTGTAATTAATATTAATTTAAGTAATAAGTCAGAACTTATTTCAATTAAAACATACATAGACCACGATTAGCCTCGCCCTTACTGTTAGATGACGTGGACGGAGGAACTTTAATCCATTAAATGCCATTGTCTAAAATGGGACAGAAAATAAAAAAGGAATATTTCTAAACTCTTCCATCATTTTATGTGTGATATCACAAGTTTCTATTTCATAAATTTCTTTCATTTGTGTTTTTCACTTCAAACGGATGACATTGCGGTACATTTCAAATTGAATCGGAGAAGTTAGTAGATTTTGAAATTAGTTTTGAAGCGGTATGTTAAGCTCGTTTTTCAGGGATATTAAATAAAATTATTTTCAAGAAGACACTGATGACAAATTTATAAACGAATCACTGTTGTTGATAAAATCATTGTGTGCTGATAAAAAAATGCTGCGTCTTATTTTGAGTTAATATCAGAATACGTAAGTACGCTCTTTTGATACAACACTATGCTCTTGTGACGTAATTGTAGTGAAATAATCGACCTCCAGCGCGAGCTACCTTATTTACGAAGTATATTTATAAGCATAGTTCAAATATTTACAAACTCTGAGGATCCTTTGATATCCCAGCCTTCCCATACATATACGGCTACTGATTCGCGTATCCCGTGGCCATTGCAGCCACTCCACCCCGGTGCTTTACCACGCCGCTAATTGTGACAACCGATGCACCGCACGGTTTCGCCTCCCTGAGCGCGGTTCCGCGCGTTAACGTGGGGGTACCAGGAAGCGTAGCTCGCCTTGCCGGCCACTGCGCTGGGATCACGAACATACTGGCGGTCACGTGATCACCTCAAGCCTTCTCTGAGAGTGCGGCTATCTAGACATGGCGTGATATTCCATTGCTTCTGGTGCTACCGTACTCTCCTTGGGTTGATATTTTTAGCGCGTCTTTCTAAATCCTTAATCACTTTCATTTCGATGGGCCTGCCAGTGTATCTTCGGAAGCAAGGACGCACTTTTATTTGAGATTATCACATGTTATACGTTTTATTCTTCCTCTCTTCCCCTCCGCGTCTTTTCTTCCTCCTCTACTTCTCCTATTCTCCTCTCCTACCTCTCTCATTCCTTTTAATCTCCCATCCCGCATATTCTCCTCTTCTTTCCTCTATTCTCGTTTCCGCTTCGATCCTTTCTTCTTTTTCCTCTTCTCTTTCCCTCTCCTCTTCCCACCCCACTCAACTTCTTCTCCTCTTCACCCTTTTCTCCTCCACTCTCCATATTCTCTTCTCTACCCCACTTCTCTTCTCCTCCCCTCCCCCTCTCCTCATTTCCCCTCCTCCATCCTCTTACACTCCCCTTCCATCCCCTTCGCTCCACTTAATCTCCTGTTCATTTTTTTCAATGTTTCATACAAATGATATCATGTCATCCCATTCTCTAAAAATGGAGCGTTTAAATTTTGGTATTTAGAAAATATGTTTTGTAAAGTTTCCTGCATCAACATGTAGCACAAATTAAAACACAAAACAAAATATTAACACGAGTATGACCGTCACATTAATTATGTTCGGTAATGGGTTAAACAAACAAATTTATTTCAAATTATGTTGAATTTAATTAAATTCAAATAATTTGATGATTGACAGCATCTACTCCCTGAAAAACGAATTTCTAGAAT
Source organism: Gryllus bimaculatus (assembly GCA_017312745.1). Lineage (NCBI taxonomy): Eukaryota > Metazoa > Arthropoda > Insecta > Orthoptera > Gryllidae > Gryllus > Gryllus bimaculatus. The sequence continues at coordinate 22,406,519 of BOPP01000004.1, read as the reverse complement.
TCTCAAGAACAACTTTTCAACATTCCTTGAATTTGATATCTCGAGAATTATATAGGCAGTGCAAAATAGTCATGAAAAAAATCACAAAGTATTAAAGTAAAACCTTGTGTATGAAAAGTAAACATCAATAGATGTAGGAGTACTGCAACCATGTACCATGAACAATATCCGTTGGAAAATGCTCTGTAGATAACTGTTATTACCTATACACTCTGCATCACCTATATTGTCATACTGCTATTCATATAAGTTATTTCATGTTTAATTTAAATTAATTTGAAAAAGTACTACCATGATTTTGGAATGGAGGGCCAAATATCCCAAGTCATGAAATATTTCGAAACGAAATAGTATTCATTATCGTCGATTTATAAAGAATGAAGTGTGGTTGTTCTTAATTAGAGAAACCTAATGGAACGAAATGTTTATATTTTAGAGCATTATCTGTCAGAAAACATGCTCCATGTCTCCATGCTCACACCATTAGTTTGTCTTAGGCAGGCCGATTTATCTACAGAAAATATGTATCATTTAGTTTTAGCAATTCATTTTTATGCGAATTGAATTTATCGAGTTTTTTGATGCCTCAGTAAAATTTAATCACCTGTTATAGATGTCTAAGGATATAGGCGCAGGCCTAAAATCGCAATGAAATTTTGTTGGACAAACGTTAAGCAAAGAGAAACTATGAGCTCTTTTGCTTGGTTTTCTTTCCAATAATTTCCAAAGTTACTCTCGTGTTGATACTAATGATTCGCCGTTACACCACGTCTCGTGGAATACATTCACCTTTCCGTTTGGCTCATTTTCTCACATTGGTCGTCTGGATTCATTTGAATAATTGTACTCCTCAATATTTTCATTACAGATGAATGCGCTTCATTCGGATTGCTTGGTTGTACAACTTTATCCTCTGCACCACTGGTCAACTGCCTTCTTATTCTTTCTCATTGAAAATGGATCTCTCACCCTCTTCTCTCTTCATTTTTCCCTCGTCCGTCTCTACCTCTTTCATTCTCTTCACTCTCCTCTCTCTCTCTATTAATCTCTCTCAGCTAATTTGTTGTTTTTTTAACTCCAACTCGCACTTACTTTATTCATACAATCCCACCATTTTGCATTTATTCTTGTTCAACTCTTTTTAGACATGTCACACGCCTTTGCCGTGAGTTACTCTTTTTAACTTGCTCGTTTTTCTTTTTTTCTTTGCAATGCAATTCACTTTTGTTCATCTCTTCGAGTTTCTTCTTATCAGGCTCTATCATTTCAAGTTTGCCTAATATTGATCAATCTATTGCACCGCTCCTTCATTCTATCCACGTTTTATACGAACGTATTGCTTCATATTCTTCCAACGGCATCTGCTCTTCCTCCTTCTTCCTCACCTGACCTGTCGTTTTGTCTTTTCTTTTCACGCTGAGACCTACGAGTTGAGTAGAGTAAATATGGTTCTTACTTACAAATTAAATTACCTTCCATGAACTACCAACTTCAACATTGCTGATTTTAAAATGTTTCTCAAGAAGTGACCTAAGTGTACAGAGAATTTTATATATTTCGTATAAACACAGAGTAGTTTATTAAAGTTTGAAAAAAAACTTTTGTCATTTTTTCTCGAAATTAAGTTCCCAGATTGTTTACAAATTATCGATTAAAGATGATATGCTACGTTCTGGTGGGGGTAAAGTACATCACAACATCTATGACAGAAGAGAATATATACTTATTCCCTTCTGTTTGAATCGCTTAAAAGAAGAAAAAATAAATCCATTGTGTTTTACCAGAACAACGAAATCAATGAACTGTAAGAAAATCCAATACGTCACTCTTTTCAATGTACAGGTGTTCCCTTACTATTCCACATAGGAAATTATGAAAAGGATTGTGTAGCAGTTGGTCATATCTGGCAATAGGCATCGACGAATGAATGTATGGACCACCTATTGTTCCGGGGGAAGCAAATCTAGAATTGACATTTACATTATGCCAGTTAATTCTCTACCGTCATTTTGCCAGTGAAAACTAATGGTTTACCATATTCCATCTATTATCTCTTTTGCTTCTGTTTCACACTTATTATTGTAATCTGTTTAACGAGTGAGGGAGAGACGGTCCGTTAAAATCAGGGTAGAATATCGAATGTATCCAATAATTAATTTATAACGACGTGATTTAATCATGTTGCCCTGAAGCCTTTACAATAACAAATGATGGTGGAACATTTGCGACACTCGCTTCATTACACACGCTCATAAATTCCGAATTACGTACGTAAGACTTCGTTTTGGTTTAACTATCAACAATTAAAATTGAGGTTAAAATTGTAGATATGGATCATAATCTTGATTGTCATTGTTTGAACGATTATAAGGTACATATATGATATTTTGAATATTAACAGTCGCATACCAATGATATTACGGTTTCCCGAGAACACCAATGAGAGGTACTAATGACGGATCCCAGAATGAATTGCAAAATAATTGAGGGGATATATTCTATACTTTAGAACTAATGCTACACGTATTAAAAGTATATTACATTTAACTGCAAGCTTGTTAAAAATATTTTCAGTTTTTCAGGTGTTGCAAGGGCATTTCAATTTTGACAATTCTCTTGAATTGACCGTTCTGTCTGCCGGCATACTTATGAGCACGTCCGTTTTTCAATATCTAGATCAACACAATATGTTTCTTTGAGTCAACAACATACTTCGACAGGAACCTCTATTTCGACAGGAACTAAAGGAAGATTGCAATGTGTTTATGGGCACGCCTGGCTGTTAAGAGAACTTCGGTGTTTCGACGAAGCGATTAGGCGTGACGACGGTTTCGAATTGATTTGTAAACATCCCCTAAGCGTTGAAACTGTCTCCGAGGGCAGTTATGTCAAGGTCGATGCCACTAACGAGAGGCCGTGACACGGGTAGCACGACGAAACCACCCTTCCGCGCAGTTGATCACCTTGCCATAGGCACAGTAGACACAGTCGCTATGAACGCTTTTAAACTTTACACACTTTAAATGTTTGTTGTTATTTTTCATTTATATTTTTAATTACATGTTAACATTGTTGCCTCAAACACTGTAGTAAATTTGATCTTTTTTAACAACGTATGGCATCATATCATATGGAATCTGATGTTACATCCCATTGGGTTTTTGTTTGTTATACGTCTTTATTTGAGTACACACTTAAACATTTTGCATGTACACCAGTATTTTCATACAGGAACGTTTTCTCCCAATGTGTAACAAAATATTTCAAATCCCTGGAACACCTTGCTACAGGTTTCGACAACGCCATCAGTATCGGAAAGCGGCGGGGCACTACGGATAGTTTCCTTTGGCGATGCTAGTTGTGTTGAGAAGCAAATGGCGTGTCGCGGTGTCACCAAGCGTGTTTCTGCCACCAGTAGGGGATCGTCACATCACTTACTTAGGGTTAAGGGAGGTTGTAAAAATGAACCAATAAGTCTTCACTTAAACAATGATGTAAGGGGAAAACTACCCTGATTCCGCCGTTGACCTCTCGTATGCAACTGTTAAATAGATGAACTATAAAATCAGATCTTTGTCAACTGTCAATTTTTAATATACTTATTATTGCATCAAAAACTGTTGTCATTAGCAACTCATTTATTCATTCATTTATTAAAACAAAATAAGTTAATACTTTTGGAAAAATTCAATCATCTTTGTTTAAATGTAACTATGTAATTTCACTCCAGCAGTGGATAGATCAGGACAAAGAAATACAATGATTTATCATTTGTTAATAATTAAGTTAAGTTTTTGTTAAACTATGATTTCACGTGATTTGAAATTATACGGAGTAATCGGTACAGATTTCGGCTGTGTCAGTTCTATATTTCTTGGTTTGTGGCGGAACGGCGTTCCCGTACCTCGGAAACAAATACATAAATAAATGAAAAGTAAATTAGAAATTAAAGAATGTTTTACTTAACTGTATCATTTCTACGAAAGTAATAAAATTATTAATTAAAAACATTATAATACCCTTATAAACTTTTTTTAAACATTTTATAATTTTTCTGAATATTATTATTATTAATATTATTATTTATTATTATTATTATTATTATTATTATTATTATTATTATTATTATTATTATATTCACATAGAGCCATTTCTACCACGGTTACTAATTGTTATTAGAATGATTTATACTTATTATGTTTTATTATAAGTATATAACAATTTCTAAAACATTAATAATTAATTTGGCGCGCGTTCCGGAATCTACCATTTTAGAAATGAAGCACTGCCAGAACCTAACCTAATCTCACTACATACCTTACGCGCATTTCCAAGGCGATGAGCCTCCGACCTTCGGCCTTCGCGATTTGCAAAAGCAACCTGGAGTCTGTTCAGTGCATAACATCAAAGGCGTTTTGTACCAAAATACTTTCCACGAGCACATAAGATGATTTAAACTCGAAACCTTACTTTAGTCAGTGCCAGAATTAGCTGAATAATGCGGGATAAATTACCGAGATGTTCAAAACGATCCTTTCATCATCTTTCATATAGTTTATCTAAACCTTTTGACTGATTTTCGATATAACCGCTCGAACTTACGTAGCCAGGTTTCGGTCTTTCGCCGTAAGAGATCTAGTATATCACACTTACATATGATACTACTTGTACTTTCCTTTGTGACACTCTACTTTGCAGTTTCACTTCACTTCACGTCAAAAAAAAATTTTTGTTGGAAAGTCTTAATTCTATCATTTGAAGTAATATTCTCGGGTCTCAAAAACAGTCATTCTTGAGTTAAATGAAGATATATATACAGAGCATAGTCTATTTTTATGACTATTTTTTATAAAGATAGTTTGCAAGACAGCCTTTTGGAGGTATTTCAATAATACGAATTTTCCTTATACCACGATATTATCATGTAAAGACAAAGAATTTAAAGTTAGTACTAATTCATCTTCTCAATCATCAATTACATTTCAAGAAATCGTCATCTGAAGATTGGATTCATTAAACCTGAATACTGTTCAACACATGTACATGAACATAAACATGAATATTAAGGGAATTTACGCGATCTGCTTTCATGGCGGCCACTCCACTTCCCATACATGTCTGTTTTGCGTTTAGAAAGCGTAATTGAAGAGAAGCGATGTGCAGATGTTGCAAACGCAGGTTTCACATTCTCCCATGCTTGAAATGCTATTTAACTTCCAGTTTTTTACGAAAGTTTTTCCTTTTGGTTAATTTTAGGAAAGTATTCTGCTTGAAATTCTTCTGCTGATTCTGCTTGCGATGATGCTGTCGATTTTGCTTACGTTTCTGCTGCTGATTCTGCTTGTTTTGTAATGCTACTGATTCTGCTTGCAAACTTTCTGCTTCAAGAAAAGATTCAACTATTTTCGTGCATTCGTACAGCATCTCTATTTTATTGTTGGCTTCAGATACAAACTCATCACTGTCAAAGTCACTACTCAGCCTTAGATTTTGATGAAGCGCAACACAATCCATCATCATTAAAAAAATTTCTTCTTTAACATTTTTGGAAGATTGACCACCTGCAGTAAATATTCTTTCTTTCCTTTTCTCCATTTTTGTAGCTATATTTCATTAAACTAATAATTTATTTCTAACTCGGTTTATTATCACTCAATTAGCCGGCAACTTCACGAAGTTCCCATTTCTGTTATCTTAGCGGGGAAATTATAGGCTTTGAAAGAATGTATTGAATAAGTGATAATTCTAATAAAGATTAATTGTAAGAACCGAAACAATATGTCGTTTTTAAATCAAACTTCCAAAAGTAACCTCTTGAAGCGTTTACAGTATGACGTATTGTCAATTTCAGTGCTAAAAACTGAATGGGATATGATAAATAGTACCTGCAATTGTAGAAGCGAATTCTGTTGTACGAACAATAACATAGAAACGTACTAATTAACTGAACACTTATGAATGATTGTTTCTAGTGTGCCAGCATGGCGAGGTTCGTATTTCTCACTATGAAATGTCAACACTTTAATTTACATACGCTTCTTTTGCTGTCAGTATATATGAGTGTGTGAGTATATGCATTTATAGGTACATTCTTTATGGATTGTCATCACGGAAAGGTCAGCCGCAGTGGTGCAGAGGGTGTCCATACATTTATGCGATGTAGAGGCGATTCAGGATAAAGCAAATTGCGCGTTTACGACGTACAAGATTCAATGCATTGCCATTGAAAATTATGGATATTAGTAACATCAGTTCTTACCGGAGAATGTCAACATTTTCTTTCATCTGCACTTGGTAATAATTTTCATACAAATATTATAAAGTAAATTCCTAATATACATACAAGTGACTGTTGCATTTATTCGTTACGCTCAGTTATTTGAGAATCTGGAGAAGTGTTAATCTGTTGTTTGAAGGACGAATGGAGAAATAATATTGGTTGAGCAGTAAAATTTTATGATTGTATCACAAATATTACTTTTTTGGACTGAAATAAAACAAAAAAACATTTCACTGCAGTATATTATTAGCAGTATTCTTAATTGATTTCCTCTAATGTATTCAAAAAAGAATTTCTTTCAAGAAAGTGAAAATGTTACGGCTAGTGTCCAAATCTGTCTAATTTGCGAATTAGCCGGTGAATATTGATCTTAGTCAAAATGGGATGATGAAGTCAGAAGTAAGAACAGCATCAAGTACTTCGGACTTGAGCCGGATAATGAGGGCCTTAGCCAACATGAGGTGGATACGATTGTTGAAGTGTGTTACGAGGACGAGGAATAACACATTATGTAATAAGCAGGAATAAGACAGCTAGAGTTAAGTTTCTATGGCCAGAGAAACAGTGTCTAGATTCGGGTTTCACTGTGTCTGTCATAGATTTTTATTCACACGTTGCCACCTAGCATAACTTTGCTATGTATCGTACTTCAGCTGACGTTTCACTACGCATTTTCGGGTTAGGACTACAAGGATCCGGCCTTCGCTATTTACACGAAACAACATTGGCTATCTAAAACGCATAATGTTCAATGCATTTTATGCCAAAATGCTCCTCGCAAACACCCAAGACTCCCCAAACACGGACAACGACCTTACAGCGTTCTGTGGCTAATATGCAAATTAGTTGTTCATTCAAATGAACCGTTCATTCGTACAGGTTTATCAAAATCGTCTGGCTGAGGTGCGAATTATTGAATATTAATTTCAGATTTCAGACGTAACAGGTACATACGAAAAATTAATTATTTACATATTTAAAGTCTATTTTAAAATAATTAGGTTATGCCTACTTTTAGGAACTCAATAGGTTTAAAAACGTTCTCAACAATTGAAAAAAATGGTCGAGGGGTAGTTATTAAATTGTAATTCTATAATGTTAATGGCACAGAATCTAAGAAAGTTCTCGGCATTCCGCGACCCCGAAGCACGATCAAGTCACTGGTTTATCAAAACCTGTGGCTAATGTGCGAATTACCCTGCTTATGTGCGAATGTGTTTTGCAGCATTTACGAACACGTAACTGAAAATACTGAACACAGAAAAATACTGAATGTGAGCGTTATTTGCCAGATGTCAAGTTTATGGTATATTGATTTCAGTAGACACATCAAGTATCATTGTGGGAATAGATTTCATCCAACATATGTCATGATATTGTGGCTCTTTTAATAATATGTATTGAAGGCATAATTTGTTTTAAACAGTTTCTCTAAACATTCATTTAACAGAAATACGTTTAGTAATATCTGTCTCACTAATGTTATCCCTTAAATAGATTCAGAAATAAGAGCATGTTAAACAGTTTTCAAGTCATGTTCCTCCCTCCAATGGGCGTGGACATATTTGAAAGATGTAATAAATTTGAGACACTTTGCTACAATTAATTCATTTTTTTAAATTTATTGATCGTTGTTTAACTTATTTAGTCTTTCAAGGGCTTGCATATATACATAATTGTTTTCCATACTGAGTTTATCCATATGGATATTACATTTTTTACATTGTCCAATTAACTTGAACATTTCGGAGGTTAACCGTTTTAGGGACCTCTAACAAACATACATTAATTTTTCTATTTTTTATATACATTTAATAATTTGAGTTATTACATGTCTATAATTTGAATAATTATGTACAAGGGTTGAAATTATTATCAGCAAATCATGGAGGATATAACAACGCTTTATTTTGACGGGTTTCAATTTTTGGTTGTGGGTAGGCTGATTTTGCGAGAATTTATTAGTTGCAGGGTAAGTTAGTATTGAATTTTGATGCTAATTGAGTTACCCAAGTTTTTAATGCTACACCAGATAGTTATTGATGAACCGATGAAATTTATTTTGAATGACTTGTTTTTTTTAATTGGTCAATTAATTCTTGTTATTTTAGAGAAATTCATGCCTTATATTTTGTGGTGACAGAATTCAAAAAATATCACTAGGGAATAAGATTTTTATCTCCTCGAAGGTAGAGTACGCAAATACCCAATTTTACACGTAGATTACGGATATCACAATAAAAACGTCATAACATGCCAAAGTTTTTAAATATACCGTATCTTTATACCATACCATACCGTATTTTGCCAAATACTTTTAAATTGCACCTGTCAGATATGAAGAATCAATACCCATAAAATCTATTTAAAAATATGGTTGCGTAGGCTTCCGCGGCCGGAGTTTATGTTGGCTGGGCTATCCGGGACGAGCCGCGTCAATGTCATGGTGAATAACGTTTCGGCCAGCGTATTGTGGCCTTCTTCAGAGCGTACTGCACTTTGCAGCAGTACGCTCTGAAGGCCACAATACGCTGGCCGAAACGTTAGCCACCATGACATTGATGCGGCTCGTCCCGGACAGCCCAGCCAACTATTTAAAAATAAAATATTTGTTCAGTTCATCTATGCCTCTTTCATGAGATATCATATCATTCATTCATTCATTACACATGAGTTTCTTAGTTTCGTTTCGTAGACTTAGTTTCGAGCATGCCTGAAATTAATATTGTGTATAATGACACGGAAGTAATAAAAACGGATCATTTAAAGTGGAATGAAATCCAATATTATTTCATGTAACGTCTGAAAATATTGTGATTATCGAACATCATGGAAGCAACTTAAACGTTGCAAATAAAATGGGTTTTCATTGATAAATGATGAAAAAACAGAAACTTACATATGGTTTTACAAAACGAAAATGATCCTCGCTAATTTCGTTCGATGATACGGCGCGTAATTAGTTTATTAAATATTTGTTACTCCGGGTGTGAGTATGGTCAGAGTTCTATTTGATTGTTCATTAGGAGGAAAACTGAGCAAATTGAAAAAAAACTTTGCAAGCTACGCTTATTCGTTCATGTGTCAAACTATTCTTTTCAATTTGAGTCGAGAGATTGCCAACTTCGAGGCAGCCTGAAACGTGTCAAATAAAAGTTGTTGTCTGCGGTGGAAACTCGAACTGAGGAGACAATTTTTTTTCGTTACTTTTGTTCTGAGAAAAGGCTAAACGTCTAAGTCTATAATTTTATAGTGTTCAATTAAATACACGAATGAATTGACTGTATCGTGAGAAAAACGTGAGTTTATTACTCGCATTCTGTTTTTCAAAGTACTGCTATTTATTAATGAAAACTCGTTTTTGGAAACGATTAAGTGGAGCTTTACATTTTTTATTAATATACAATAGATGGAAAACAAATTGATTATTATATTAGACTATGAATATTAGTGATTTATAGCATTTCTTTTCAAATGGTTCCCAAATACGAGTATTTCTAGACAAGAGCCACATAAGCTGAACTAAATGATTCCACTACGACTACGGGATTAACCTGAGCTACTGCTAGATATTTTGATTGCTTTATTTTTCATCATCAATTTAATAAATTTTACTTGAGTGTTTTTCCTTAATTTGGTTGAAAATTTTATGGTAAGTTAAATTTGTTTTATTTCATTTATGGCGAAAAACCTCATGCAGCACCTCAAGTGATCAATGTTGGTAAATATTTGGTAGAATACATAGAACGGGTATCTATTCTTAATTCTGGATTTATAAGAAGTATTTTGTCCAAATCTATAAAGTACTGGGGATGATATAAAAAAATGGTTGCTGAAGAAATTGAAAGTTAAGAATTCAATGTGATAATTTATGGTTGTTAAGTTTATGTCGTGTAATTGTGGCGTCCCGTCGGCAGCTCCGATCACAACCGTTCCTCTCAATTCCATTCGACTGTTCGCACGGTGCGGCCCGCTGCTGCATCACACCCGGGCGGACATGGAACGCGTGTCT
>BOPP01000004.1:22348337-22363443 GCA_017312745.1 Gryllus bimaculatus | reverse complement strand
GCCGCGCCGCACCTCACCGCCCCGCGCCGAATTTCATGTCTTCCCCTCGCGGTTGCCTTCTGTCTTCGCCCCATCCCCGCCCCTTCGCTCTCACTCCCCCTTCCTTCACACCGCCCGACCGTTCCTCGCCGCGGAACTCCGCGCTCAGCTACCTCAGAAGCTGTGGCCACATGCACTCACGGCCGGGAGAGGTTTCCTAATTATTATTGCCTACGTTCGTACCTTGCCCATAAAGGCGCGTTTATCATCCTCCGTGCGCACTTTGTTACTCCGGGCATCGCGTACGTATACTCCTCTTTGGATCTAGCTGATGTCGGGGAACTTTTATTGCTTTTTTGCTTCTTTCCTGATCTCGGTTTTTATCGGCTGCATCAACAAGGATACAGTGGTAATTTCGTCATTATTTCTCCGTTTCTGCTTTCGCTTCTTGACGTTTTTAACTGTTTAGTTTTACGTTTGTCTTTCTGTCTTATTTTACTTATCCTTTCCTTTCATTTCTAATTTTGAATACATTTAATTTGCGGCTTTCGTCACAAATATTTTTATTACCGCTCATTAAATAGTAGTGACGTAACAATTGCGCTATCACCCCGTGCATGTGTAACCTATACTATTTTTAACACGCAGTGAGCAAAACTCTTCATGATCGCCTATGTAAAATTACTTTCACAGAAGTAAACGGATTGGAGCCAACATAGTATGTTCTTTTTGTAACACACTATTATTTCACATTTGACATGTTTCACACATTATTATTTATAATGAAAAGAATAGCTGTTTCGCACCATGATTTGCGCACAGCGCATTAAAATAGTCTCAAATTTACTACTAGCTTTGTATTCGTCAGATACAGTAATCTCTCAACGTCCGTAAATTCAGCACTCGCCACCAAAGAAGTTCAGTGGGAATTTCAATTCTGAATAATAAATAAACACAATTGTAAAATAATTCAATTCAGTTGAATCAAATTGGAAACGAGGGCTTTTACGACGTAATCACAAAAAGCCATTCAGGATCTTAGCAAATCTCATGATAATAACCTCAGTGAAGGGAAACTGAGCTTCAGGAAATCATTGGCGAAGAAAAGCTCCTTGAATTTAGCAAAATCTAAATCTAGGGTGATGATGAAGTAAATTACAAAACTGCGTCCTCGAGCAACTTCAAGGTCAAAACGATTAAAAACATTGTAACATTTCAACAAGCTCTGGTGGAAAGGGCATTCAAACGCGATCCGAACATGGAAAGAAGTTGACATTAAAGTGAAAAATAGAAGCAGAAACACTTTTGTATTTAGCGATTTTTAAGTCTAAGGAGTACGGCGAGACAAATAAAAGAAAACAAATTTTGTTCTGAATCGCTGTCAACTTTGAAATAATTTTAAAAATTGTTTTATTTCTTTTTGGGGATGTAAATTTTAAATATTGTTGTGCTTACTCACTCAATACTACTGCAATTGTTTGTCAGATTTTTCTTTCTTTTTAAACAAATTTCCGAAATCTATAAATATAACCCATCTTTCTCCAATAGAAGACAGGCTCAACATTCGCGATGTTTCTTCGAAGCTTAATTCTCATAAATGTTGCGAGATTACTCTTCTATTTTAGAAAATCATTAATCTGTACAAATTAAAAGTATTTATTTTTTATATGAGGAAATAAAAACACGCTCTCTTCTAATGGTTGTAAATTGCACGTGTAAATAAGACGTTGGATCCTGATTGCTTGCTTTATCAAGGAATGTACTAAAGATCGCACGCATTAGGTGTTCAACGTTAATTTCAGTAAACGAATTAGATTTTTAGACTTTTTATCGGACCAGTTAGTTCATTATACGTACTTCTCTTAACAATCTGTCTTAATGGTTTCACGTTAAAATTTTAATCGGTATATTGGATCTTGAATTATCTCATTTAAATTATGAGAACCTACACGATGCAATGTGCAGAACAGAACAGACTGAACAGTAGAGATAATAAACGAGAACATAGAATCGGGTGCGACACAAAATACTAAAAAGCTATTGGTTGAAAGTACAGAACCACATATCAAAGGTAGCACATCATTCTGACTCTATGCATGGAAACGCTTTTATTATGAAACGAGTTCGGCTGCAAGCTAAAGCGAATCCCCAGAGACCTGTCACTGCTGTAATAATAGGAGTGTCGTTTAACTGCGAGATGATACCGTATCTGGAAAATATGCGTATTGTAAATAAAAGGTTTCTTCGATATTTTATCGCTCATTTCAACTGCATTATTTCATCCTGAACGACCGTGTTCACAGTTTCAAAGAAAAAAATATGATATCCTGAGGGAAAGATATGCGCTGTTTGTGTGCCGTGTATTTGCAGTTAGATGATGAAATGTACGAAAAACGTGGCTTGTGGCTTTCAAATTTGGGATATAGTCGTCAAATAGGTCATGTGCTTGTGGTCGGGAACAAAAATACACCGATAGAAAAAACATGATTTTGTATTTTGAAGCCTATTCGTGTAAATGGAAAAAAAGTTCATTAAATATGTGACAGTGCTTTTTTATGACTCAAATAATGTAAGGAAATTTTTAAGCATTGGACTTCGTTTAGTTTAAAAGAAAAATTGTTTAATCTTTATTAAAAGTACATTTTTCAATTTCTTTCGTTATTTAATAAGCAATCGTCTGTTTTTTAAATTCAACACCCGATCTACAAAAATTTATTTCTTATGAAAAATTTGCGGTTAAGGAAACGTTGTGGTGTTATTTTCGCCGAATTTGCCTCATTTTCGTGAACCGGGATCGCTTCATCACTTTCTCATCGCATCTCTATTATCCGTCATTATTCTCTATTCAATACCTTCATCCATCATCATCGACTTAACATGATCACAAAGGTGGTCTTTCAGCGAGCACGATTGATGGACTGTGGGCTCGAACTCGCCGCCCTTCAGTCTCTTCCCACGCCGTCGACTACCGCATTGGGCGAAATAATGGAGGATTAAGTTGTCGATTTTCTAGATTATATAATCGTTTAATTCTAACCAAAGGAAATCACAACTACTAATGAATTATAAATTTCTTCAATAATATTTTACTAACTGTAGGAATTGTGTGATTTAATAAAAATCACGTTTTCGTGTATTAATTATCATCACTTATCTTTCGAGTACCCATCCTTCAAAGGCTGAATTTCCTGAATATATTATTTAGTGTAGTAAATTGCCTTTCTGCCATTTCGAGGAAGCATGGCGACTATTCATCCCGAACAATGAGACTTTTGCAATGGTTTTCACGACCAATTAGCGCGTTCCGTTCCTCCCCGATGGCTGTCGGTTCTCTTCCCTATCGTTAGGCGCGGCCGCGGCGAGGGCGGCCCCAAGGGCGAAGGTGGCGCCTAGTTGGCGCTCCCGAGGGCCGCTGCCCGAAGGGTCGCTGGGACGGAGGATCGTGACTGCGCGCGAGATCGATTGCTGCTCGCCCGTCCACCTGCTCCAGCGTTCGTCCGCCCGCCTCCGTCCGCGGCCTCCGTCCTCCGTCCATCCGCCGCCGCCGCCCTCCCGCCGCGGGCGCACATCCGCGTCCGATCGCCACCCCCTCCGCGTCCCCCCTCGGCCCTGCCGTCCACTCCGCTCCGCTCCGTTCCACGTGGTTCCGCTCCGTATCCCATCGAGATGCCTTGCGATGCACTGCGCTCTCCCCCTGCTCTCGGGCTGTTCCAGCCATTCCCCGTTCCGCTCCGCTTTCACCTCCCGGACGACTCGCCGATTCGTGGAGTGGGCGGTGTCCAGGAAAAAGCCTTCCGTGTTTTTGTGATTTCCCCGTGGCTTTTCGTTGTGTTGACAAGTTTTGGTCAAAATTCTAGAATCGGGTTGCGATAAAATTAAAATGCAGTTTTTGATACAGATACAATTGTTTTTAATACTAATCCTGTGTACTGTCATTTCCCAATGAGCCGCTTTGCGAGACTTTGTAGGATCATTAAATTATTTTGCTGGTTTTATTGAGCGCTTACTTGCTTCATAAAACACAGCTACGTTCTTCACACTTTTGAAACGTAACTTTCTGTTTCTACGTACAGTAATTCTTGAGCTGAACTACTCCTCTGGCCAGATTTATATCACCGTTTCTTTTCAGTACAGTTCGTATTTAATTTCCCCCTTTCTGTATTTTTTCTGTGTCATTTTGTCTTTTCTTTCAGTCCTTTTTCTCCTCCATGTTATACCGCCATTCTTGGATAACGCCATTCACGTCATATTGCATATCTACTGTCGTCGCACCTTTTGATTTCGTTCTCCTAACCGCATACCTTACTCCGTGAAATTCGTTCTCTTTGTTGTCAAACTCGCATCGCTTTGGAGTCCTGGGCCAATATTGGATTTTTCATTTCTGTTCTGTCGTGTGCGATCGGCAATGACAGCAGAGATGTCATAAAGGCTGGGAAGTCGAGCGTAAGTGCTCGTAATTACACAGGGGCATGCATTTTTTCGCCTCCGACCAAACACGGTGTTTTCTATTCTCCAGTCTTGCACATGCGAACTAGTAATATTTTTAATATTAATTTAAGTGAAGCTTTCTAAACGTTGCATTTTCTTGAAACGAGCTTGATATTTTAACACCACTGTTTCTTTTATTATTCGATAGTCTTTATCATTTTGTATCATTCTGCAGGATTATTCATAATGGACTTTAAAACGAATGAATTCCATATATATATATATATATATATATATATATATATATATATATATATATATATATATGGAATTCATTCGTTTTAAAGTCCATTATGATATATACAAACATATAATAAACGTTATAGTGAAGGTATTCGCAGATGAAAAGCTCTTCATTTCAGAGTCATCGATCATACTTTACAACGAAGAACTTTCTAAATCTATACTTCCAGTCACTTTGGAATGTTCTCATGCGGTCAATGAAACATATGCTGCGATGGCTCTGGTTTAGATCTAAGTGTAATGTTTTCTTCATGAAAAAACTACGTACAATTTTACTTTTTACCTTCTGTTGATTCTCCGTTCTCTCTTCTCTGTGAACAGCCACTTATATTTTCTTACACTAAAAAAATCTCATTCTCTCGCGTCATCACGCGAACGTAAACATCGGCATTTTATTTATTTCAACTACTTTCAACTGCTTTTAGTTGCAATATATAGAGAAGAACATAGAGGTTAGAACTACATAGAGGTTCTCTTAGTTGAAAAATTACGCTAGTGTAACGAGTTATTTCAGAAGCATTGATTTGTAGTTTAGGGAAATGATAACGTGTGAGCAAAAATTAAATCTTATAGATTTCCAATAGTTTTCTAATATAACAATTATTGTACTCCATGATCAAATGAGTCAGTAAATGGCGAATGCGAAGTCAAATAATCCGAATTTATTTCTTTTGGGCAGAGACGCATTCAAGAGTTTTCGAGAGGGTGGTCATACGTATAGTGTCAAGCCGATGTGATGTATTCGTCTAAAGAATGTTTTATATATGGTGAATATACAATAAGATGTATGTATATTTCTTGACCTATAGTTAATATTTATAACGTAAAGAATTGATACATTGAATGACTTTCGTTTGTACGATTGGCTTCTGTGGAGAAGACTGAAGCCCATTAACCCCCTCATTTGGATGGATGTTTTTAAGTAAGAAAATTTGATTCGATTTATGTCAGTAGAGAGTATATGTATGCTGCGACAAAGAGCCACACATCAACACATTTTATGTAGTTCTCTACGTGTTACATTTTACGGACGAGCGAAGTGGGCCAGTGCTTAGCACGCTGACTTCGCAATCGGGAGCTCCGGGTTCGACCCCCGGGCTATCCTGATCCGGGTTTTTCGTGGTTTCTCTCAGTCATAAGGCAAATGCTAGTGTGGTTCAAAAATGCCACGATTACTTTCTACCACCCGTAACCCCCCTTCTCCACCATCATCCTAGTCCTTTCACCCTTCATCACCCTGTAACTTCATTCAGGATTTCCTGCAAAAAATCAGGAGGCCCTTGAGCTTAATGGGATCATATTTGGCTAATAATAAACATATTAAAAAATAATTGTAATAATATTAAAAAATAACTATACAGAGGAATAAATTTTAACTTTTTTAATGGGACACTGTGACCCATTAATCGAGTCCTGGCGGCGGAGGATTCTTGACACTAGGCACGTAGTAGATCGAATTCAGTCGCTGTCTGGGGGGTGGGATTCTAGCGGCCTGCTGCTCCCATCCGTAGTTTTCCGTGGTTTCTTCGCTCAGTTCCAGATGACTGTTGCAGTAGTACTCTAGTAAACGGACCACTAACCGATATTTCCTATCTCTTCCTTACCCTATCCTCTCCCCTTACACACACACACACACACACACACACACACGCGCGCGCGCGCACATTAACCCACAATCTGGATCTTTAAGTGTGTCCTGCCTGGGGCGGTGGCCCACTGAGGGAGATATCTAGAGTGGAAAATTCTCATACAGCAGTGTGTTGATCGGCGCCAATTATCACCATTCAATGGTGGGGGGGGGGGGTCATCACCACCTTCCGGAATAATACCATTCACTATACTATCGGGACTTGTGAGCAGCTGAAACACCGTCCTGAAACCTGTCCGGTAATACCAACAGTCAGTTATCAATCTTTTGTGAATGATTAATGTGCTTCCTTGGATACTGTGTACCAATAATTAACTAGCCTGAATGTGCTGGAGATTTCCTGGTAGCGTTTTTAAACACTGTAATAGTTTGGAGAAAGCGCTCACCATGTTCATCTGAAACTCTTCCAACATTTTTCGGAAAAACTTCAAATAGGAGAGTTGTTGGATCTTACTTAATGAAAACCCATTAAACATTTTTTTACAATTTTCTTGTAATTTGCAGCTGGATTGTTTCACAGAAAATTGAACGTAATTCTCTAAACAATTGCCATGCAATTTTCTCCGTATTTGATGTGAGTTTGTCAAAGTGTTTATTAGAAAAACATTGCCCTTATTATGTGGTCTGTGGATATGTCTTCTTTTACTTGAGCAATTTTTAGGTTTCGACATTTTGCGAGTAAATGTCTAAGAGTAAGTTTTTCTAATGTTTGTTCAAAGTATTTCATTTGTCATGAATTCATTTTCTGAAAGGTGGGAGCTAAGGTTTATTAAATTCAACCAATGAATACTTTCGTTTTACTTTTCTTCAAAGAGGTCAGTGCTTCCTCTTGATTTAAGCCATTTTTTCTAGACTCTCCCATTCACAAAGGAAGCAGTTGTATGCAATACATACTTATTTAAGTTCAAGAAAACATCTTTAAATCACTCCACATTTGCTAAGTAAATGTATTGTAATTAATATGTTTAGAAAAATTCTTTGTAAAATGGTATGCCTTTTTGTAAATTTACTGCGTAACCTGAAGAAATATATCACCGCTCATTCAAGTAGAAGTGTTCTGAAGATCAGAACTTACAAAGACAGAGATTCCATTCTTAGGTAGAGTAACATATATTAATGAATTCTGTTAATTCTACGATTTATCAGAGCACAATATCAACTCTCTCCTGGAGAGCTCCTAAATACTTGTCCAAAGTCCTGCAGAGCGCTCAAGGAAATATATAGCTTTGAAGAAGTTAAATTATTATCTTTCTTTAAAGTTTTAAATAAAAAAAACTGTCGTAACTAACTAGTAAAGTAAAAAAGTCTACAGAACGAAGAGGGTGTTCGTATTAGAAATTAAGTCTTTAAAAAGAAACTATTGTAGAATACGCCAAGAATAACGATCCCATAATAGAAAGGTCAATGTGGTATATTACCTTTAATGTAAAGATTGCGAATTAACGTACGTGGACGAAACAATTTGAAATTAAATGAAAGAATTAGGAGACCGAAAAAAATATTCTAGTGATCCAAATTACACAAAATTCAATTCAGATCTGCTAGTGGAGGAAACTACAAGAACTATCGTATCTATTCAAGCATTTTTTATTATTATTATTATTATTATTATTATTATTATTATTATTATTATTATTATTATTATTGTTATTATTGTTATTATTGTTATTATTGTTATTATTGTTATTATTGTTATTATTGTTATTATTGTTGTTATTGTTGTTATTGTTGTTATTGTTATTATTGTTGTTATTGTTATTGTTATTGTTATTGTTATTGTTATTGTTATTACTATTGTTATGATTTATTTTTTTAGTCCTCTAAAATGTGTCAAATTTGTTACTTGCTTAATCAGCACAAATTTTCAACGATTTATGAATATATTCATTTATTCTATTCTTATAATGGCTGTAATAATGAAAGGCTTATCATAAAATATTGATGTTTTCAGAATGTGCAAAATAACGCAAGTAGTAAAAATTATATTATAAACTTAATTGTTGCAATATGTGGTAATTTTAGACATCTTCAATTAAATGAAAAGTTCTCGCGCCCTCCCTCTCCCCTGCGGAATATTAGGCGCGTGGTGTCCGCGGGGCCGCTCGCCGGCCATGCGCTCGCGGCCCTCGGCTTGCTGCCGCTTCTGGGCTGGCGCCTCCGGCCGATCTGGCGCCAGGTGGCGGGCACGTGCTCGGCCACGCGAGGGCCGCCTCCGCCGCTTTTGCTGCTGCTGCTGCTGCTGGGCGCTCAGGGATTAAAACTCCGGAGCTCTAAAGGGGGCCAGGCAGAGGGGGAGCGGCAGGAAAGTGCGTGGTTCGGGGGAGGCCGGTGAGGAGCGCCGGGGCAGGGGGCTGAGACGGAGAGGATACACGGTGGTGGTGGAACACGCTCGATAATATCAAGCACCGCCTTTCTGCGGACATTCCGACCGCGGTCCTTCCTTTGAAGCCCGACGAGTGCCCTCCGCGCCCTCGCGTCACGCGCTCTCGCTTATGAGACGAACGGCGTGATGGCTTTCTCACCGGACGAGTAGGCGTTTTGCGCGGTCACTGCACTGCGCGCGTATTCCGCCGTGTGTCTATGGAACACGTTTTCCTTCTTGTCTCCACTTTCAAAAATGAATGCGAAATGAACCTTAAGCACAGAATACGTCTGCACTTTCTTTTGTTCCTTTAAAAAGTAGCTTTAAGTTTCCGGAAAGAAAACGTGAAGGTCTCGCAAGGCAACGCTTGTATTCTGTGTTCTGAATGACGGTATCTTAGGTTTCTTTGAGATCATGAACATACGCTGGTACTTTGTAAGTCCATGACTGCTTGGGAAATTTCAGAATATTATGTTTTTAAGTATAGTTGTTCGAAGAAAATAATTTCTCGTAAGTTGTCGAACATCCATGTACTTAAAATTAATAAAAATATATGGATCGTTTTGCAAACGTATCAGTACATATCATGAAGTGAAAATCAAATGTTCCGCGTGAATTTCTCTTCGAAATTATTTAGTACGAAATATGTTAAAATAACAGAAATTATAGAGATAAAAGTAAATATTTTCTTACATTCTTGATAGAAAGGAAACAGTTGTTCTAATGTAGTTGAAAAGGTTTGCATTAAGCTGGCTAAATTTTATGATATGGGTTCTGAAAAATCAAAATTTGAAATATAAGTCAAAAAAACGTAAATCGCCATGCATCGACAAAAAATTTGTGTGATGCTCTCCAACATTTCATTCGGTGCGTTGTAGAGAATAACTACGAATTTCATTCATTTCGTGAAGAATATTAAATTTCTACATGATTGTAACAGCAATGGACAAAGCTGTCCGATATTTACTTGGCATGTGGGTCAATAAACAGACAAGCAAAATGGACGGTTGTGACAGGTGTAGCTCTCTGTGTTGTTCCCACCCATGTACAGTATAATAAAAATATTCAATATTGTTCTCAATGCACTGGAATGGTGTCCATTGTTATGACATATTTGTGTATCTGCAATTGCGATCGCCAAGCGTGCGTTTTATTTTCTCTGGTTAGAGCGGTTCACGCTGATTCACATCACAACAGTCACAACAGCCCGAAGCTACGTTCAATACAAATCTAAGGTATGATGTTCCACGATGCCGTCTGCATTCATACTTTTGTGATTCGAGATTTCATATAACTGTTGTATAGGCCTAACTGTTCTAAAACCAAAAGGTTTCTTAACCCCGCCCCCGTGCCCAAATAAATAGATTTATTTTTTCTGCTGGTAGATTTGTACAATCTGGTGTCAGAACACTACAGTTTACATATTACATTTAGGAATATTAATACAATGTAATTTTACATAATCGTAGGACAATAATGATAGTAATATTAGAATTAAATACATTCTTGGCTATCCGGGATGAGCCGCATCTCGGTCAATTGTGCTGACGTTTCGGCCACCTTGCTGTGGCCTCCTTCAGAGCTATACTGCAAGCTCATCCCGGATAGCCAAGAATGTATTGACTCCGACCGCGGAAGCCAACGAACACAGAATTAGCTACATTTTATGGCTGTCCTGTACAGATATTTTAACTAATAAATGCACTTTTTAAATACATTGCACTCCACTTCTCTTTTTTCTTCTCTATTGCACTAGACTTTTTTTGTTGCGTCTACATAGAAGCAACGCGTCTCCAATCTTCTTGGGGGGCGTGGAGCAGTTTTCGCTTGGAGTAATCTTCCATTAACCATAATCATCGTGTCTCGTCGAAGTCCGTTTTCTGGGGGACCGCCAAGTAGCATCTTCGCGTACGTGCCTCCTTCTACGCGGACCTGCGTCACTACCCAGGGGTCACCATTGGGAAGGAATTAGGATTGGCGAAGGGTTTAGGACACTTCACCGGCGTTGGACTAGCCCTTGTGAAGCAGCCAAACAGGTTTTGTTGGAGTAATTTTCACATGAGATTGTCTGGGATTCGACGGGAATCGAATCGTTTAAGGCGAGTGATGTTGCTCTGGGCCACCAGATGACTTCACAACACAACCCGTCACGGCGCCCCAATTCTACTACTACTACTTTAAATATAATTATGTTTAATAAAACAATGCATTTAAAAGTAATTATCACAAGACTAATAATAACAGTAACAGTAATAATAAAATAACTATTTAAATAAGCATACCTTACCAATTAATGAAGTTTACATATATCATTAGATAATACACTTTTAAATCTTTTTACGAGTGCTGTGCAGGCAACTTATTCCAGTCAGTTATTGTTTTATTTATGAAGGAATATTTTCAAACATCTGTTCTCTGTGGCTTGACATGAATTTTGTGCTTGTAATACCCTCAACTAAAGTAAGTGAGTCTATCGAGTTGGATGTACATATTTTTTCAACTGGATAACTGGCATACGTTTTGTACAGGGCACAGAGTCTTGCCCTAACCCTCCTGATTTATAGAGACTCTCATTCTCCTTTTCTCCTATTGTTGTAGATAGTAAGTTTACATGCTCTTCTCTCTATTTTACGCAAATATTCCCTTTGTGAATATCTACAAGGATATCAAGAAATCGCGAAAATAAATAAGCTAATTCTCTCGCTTCTTCTCTCTTTTTTAGTATTCTCATAGCAAAATGCAAAGACCGCCAGGCTTTCGCCTCGACAAAGTTTAACTGATTTCACCAACTCAATTTGCGATCAAAAATTATTCCCAGGTACTTACAAGACAACACTCTTGGAATATTTCCGTTGCTTAAACGATATTGAGTTACAGTATATTTGCGGACCCTACCAACCGCTTTTCGAACTTATTGTTATGCTATTCTTTTCCACTCAGAAATGTAGTACATCTAGATCACCCTGCAAAATATTCTCGTCTACTTTTGATTGAATAACTCGATATATTGTAGAGTCATCTGCAAGTGATCATTCTAATACTTCTATGAAAAATCTCTGATTTAGCGCAGCAAACAATATCTATTTTTCTACTTGAATTTTGTAAAAAAATCGTTGCTTTAAAAAGTAAAACAAACTTTATTGATCTTCTTTTATTTTTAATAAACTGGAATATATTTCTTCTAAATTGATTTTTTGACGCTAATATTGACTATAATATTGTATAAGCAAATGTTTTCTCAATTCGATATTAGTAATTTGAAACAAATAAAAAATTTAGAAATCGAAAGAAATCTATGGATGTTCCGACCATGCGAGAGGTGTCTGTAGGTATCCAGAAACTCGAAAAAACCTAAAAAATAAAACAAACAAAGAATGCTGCTTTGATTTGGTCTGAAAAATGGTATACTACCTATTCCAATAATGCGCGTACCCACTGAATTCTAGTACTCAGTGCTTCACTTCTTATGACAAGCTGACATCAGGCTGCAAGGATGAGACCTTTCACCATTAAATATTTTCTCTTCACTGGTTGCGCTGTGGAATAACAACTTTCTTGCTATTCTGGATTTGTAAAGAACCGTTGTATTGTACACACACTCCACTGTTAGTGCAATATTCGTGAAGACTGTTTACGTTAAGGCATTAAATTTATTGCAGTGTTATCGCAGATTGTCTTTTAGTAGTAATTTTGCCACTGGAGGTCATTAATATAATATATTGTCTTATTAACCTGCGGAGTCGTAAGAGTGTAATAACAGTAAAATATATTCTTTACATATTTATAATATTTTCGTATTAACTGGCTGATGATAATTACGAACCTGTGAAGTAGTAAGTTGTTTTCAGAATTCAAAAGATTTTCTTATAATTTTCTCTTCTTGAAGACGATATCCTTGTTTATTTTAGTATATTTAAACTAATTAGGTTTCAGCTCGCTCGATATTATTCTGAGTCGTTAATGCCAATTTTAATAATACAATATTAATAATAATAATAATAATAATAATAGTATAATAATAATATAATAATAACAATAATAATAATAATATATTTTCACTATCACAGTCACCATATCATATACATAATTTGTGTGCTTTAAATAAAAAGGAAAAGTAAATAACAAAGAAAAACGTTTACGTAGGTCACACTGTTTTATCATTTAATTGACTCTGTAACTTCAACTTCGAAAAATTACGTACGTCTCTGCTACAGGGTTGGTAAATTGATGGGTTTTCACAGCAATGTTTGTTTTTCGCCGTAAACTGATTGCTGGAGAAATCCCAAGAACCGCCTTATTTGAAAAGAATCTCAGGGGGTTGGGTGGGAAGAGGCGGTGTGGGGGAGGGGTGAAGGGAACCGGAGAAGGAGAGCGAAGGAATGGTAGCCATCGCGCACCATTCAGTTCAGGAAACGAATTAAACTCTGTTTCTAATTTGAAGCGCGAGTAAATGACAGGAGGAAACGAAGTAGAAGGGTCATTCCCAACTAGATAATTCCACGTGCATCTCCCGGTCCGCAACCTTGGTTTACTGGTAGGTCTACAATCGAGTATAAATGTTAGATTCACAAGTAAAAGTTTGCAAGCAACTTTTCTTATTTACCCACCCTAATAGTCTCGGCGAGCGCGAGCCCTTCCTCCCTTCTCACACAGTTCCAACTTCGCTGGGTGATGGGGTGAGGGGCGGCGCTGCATCAGGGCGGAAGGGCGCGACGGGAGGGGTTCCCGCGGTGCGAGGCCCTCGATGGGCCACGGTAGCCCTAACGGCCCCAACGGCCCCAGGTCCACGACCGCTTTTCTGTATTCGAGCCCCTGCCTCCGCAAGTAGACCAAGCGCCCGCGCGTTGACAGGTGTGAAGTTGTATTCCCCTTTGCGTATATTTGGGTCTTACTTTGATTGTGTTAATTTGTTTATCTGATTGTTGGGTGGATGCGTGTTTCTGTTTGGTTTTGAGGATGCACGTTTCCGTTTGATTGTGACGATGCGTGTTTTTGTTTGGTGTTGTGGATGCGTGTTTTTGTTTAATTGTGTTCGTTTGTCTGAAATTAAACTTGTGAGATAATACGTGTGACCACGATCCAATTTTTTTCTTTTATTAGAGTGTTTTATTTTTTACTTGTAAACGAATTTGAATGTAGACTTATTACTCTATAGTAATAATTATAAAGGTAAAAAATATTGTTTCTAGTTCGTATTATATATGCTTGCAGCCTGTGCGAAGAGAGAAAACGGCATTACACGTATGCTGCAATTAAACGATGATATTTCTCCCACACCAACGTAAAGGAGATCATTACACATTTGACTCCCCCCTCCCAGATTAAATAGTATTGGACCAGTCCCATCACTGGACACGCCAATTGCCAGAGGATATGGACGTCGACGAAAGCGCTTCCATTGTTCAGGAACATAGCATTTGAACATGCTGTGCCCCTAGGACAACAAACATTATCCACCCTCTAGGGCTTTTGGAATGTGATTTAACTGCGTCCTTTTATTGGATCCAAAGAGAGCTAATGCATTGTGTTACGGTACGTTATGGTCAGTTTTTTCAACGAAAGGTGCTGTGAGTGGAAGTTCTGAAAAAATTGAAGTTTAATATTAGTTTTATTTATCAAAAATGAACGTTAATTAAATTAGCGAATACTAGAATTAAGCCACATTGCTTAACTAAATTGCGTGGAACACTATCTACTTGTCTTTCGGCAAATAGATATTGATATACCTGAAATCAAATAGGTAAGGTGCCATTGCCAATCCAGTGAGTAACGTTTCTGAGTGTGAATAACTCCACGGACGGAATCCACAATTTTTCTCTCGTGTCTTTGCTTGAGGAAACTTTAATTTTGTTAATCTGTGTGTTTATGTCTTTATTACATAAATGTTCATATGATACATTAAACATAAACAATGTCATTACGAAATAGAAATTTCGTAAATGTTCATTGACTTCCTTTCTGCTTTAATTACACAACGAATGTAAAATAACCTGACCTCTAAACAAAGTAAAGATTGGCGACTTCTTTAATGTGCTCACGCGTTTATAACAAGTGGAATATTTTACATTATTATTAAAGAATAGTTCGGCTAATAAAAAATAAGAGGCAAATTTTTTATGAATCCTACAATAATTTAAAGATCAAACACGTTACAGCTAGTTTCGTAACCTCCATTTCAGATGAAGTGTTTATGAAGAGAAGAATCTTCAAGCAATAGCTTCACAACCCCCCCACTCCGAAAGTAATTTGAATGAATATAGCATTTTCCGGGAACAAGGGTGGATATGAAAACAGACTTGCCGGTCAGTCATGCGATTCGGCCATCCTGAAAGGGCAGGAGTGGCCGGGGCGACCGCGGGGCGCAATTCCACTCCACCGGGGCGCGT
>BOPP01000004.1:22329614-22348131 GCA_017312745.1 Gryllus bimaculatus | reverse complement strand
GTCATCTCCCGCTTCTCACCGCCCTGCCCGTCACGCTCTGTCTCTCCCGTTCCGCATCACCGCCACCACGACCACCGTTGCCGCCTCCGCCACCGCCACTACCACCCACCACCGCCACTTCCATCATCCGCGCTCCCAACCCCGCCGCCGCCGCCGTGGACCTCGCGCGGCTCCACCTCTGCGGCGGCTTGCTATAAATGGAAGCTATCGATGTACAGCGGTGTACCTCCATTCGCCGCCGCAGAACGCGTTTGCGTGTCTCGTTGTGCGTTTTTATACAGCAGTCAGCGTCACGACAGAGTGAGCGAACGCGGGGTTTCGTCAACGCGTATTTTTAATCTGTCGTTTTTAGACTTTGCCCGGCGATTTAATTATTAGTATTTATTAAATATTGGACTTTTTGCTGTATGAAGTTGAGTATAGAAGAATTTTTTTGCGGTGTTCGATGTAGAATGTCATGGATATTAAGTGTCATCTGAAAAGTCCGGCTATGACTGCTTTAATATTTTCTGAATAACACCCGTTCGCTTTTGTGAATGGGTGTCATCTCACTACACTATTCGATTTTATTATGTTGTGTCATTCTTTTATTAAGTTATATCATTCATGATATTTGACATTGGTTTTACGATGAAAATTTTGGTAACACTGTAGTCTGCGGATAGTTAGAATGAATAATATGTAGGAGGATGGTTAGTTCTTTAGCATTCATTGGAAGTGCACCAACAGCTAACAGTAACCCTAAAGCTGAGACTACGATAACTAAGCTATCACAATAAAATTACAAACAAAATTATTAATATTTCTAAACGAAAATCTTGTACTTTGCTGTTGTCAATTCCATATGTGTCATACATTCTATAGTTTCTTTCATGAACGTGTGCAAATGTTACAGAAAAAATATGAAGCGGCATTGTTGCTTGATTTTAATGACGAAGGCGATAAGCTAATGCCTTAAATTGTATTAATATTATTAAAATATTTGTGTAATCGATGGGTAATTGTAAACACTTGTACGATATGTGAAACACCACAAAATCGCGAGAACAAAAAAAGTGTTGTTTGTCACAAGATTCTTGAGAATTATCAGGGTAATTGATGTAAGGTATTAACTGAAGCCCCAAAATGAAGAGGAACAGGTAATGCACGTCAAAATCTTGACCCTTCGCGAGGGGCGTTGCGCAAGACGAAGTGCTTCGCTCAGACGTTCCCAAGCGCTCGAAGTTGCTCCAACTGCAGAAGTTTCCCCCTGCAAGAAAGCAGATGCTCGTAGCCCTCCCGCCGCGTACGTGTTCTTTATGGCGGGGCACGCTGAGAATGCGGTATTGCTTATGCGGCCTTGCCCCGCAAGAAGACGTTTTTAAGAAGTATTTACAAGCCCCCGTGGCATTTATTGTAAAATACGCGCCACACGTTACTGGCGGCACTACCAGACCCCACTCCCTTTATATTGCGTTTTCTGGGAGCATTCGCGTAAAAAAATTGAAGGCGAGGGAAATATATTAATTGCTCTTGCTTGAAACTCGACAACTTTATATTTTATGCTTAAACGCCTACCTAATGTTGAGAGATTGACTACTTCACTGGTTGATATGTAACAGTTTTCTTAGTTGTGGCTAAGACTCTTTCCGCATGGAATAGAAACGTCATTTATAAATTATTACGAAATACAGTCATGGAATTTGTTTTTCGTGTCTTCATTTAGACAAACCAAATATAGTGTGCAGGGGCTGTTAGTTTCCAACACTTTATGATTGTTTTTTTCATTTTATTTTCTCCAATACCATGTACGAAGAAAATTCGGGGTTGCTTAATTCTGCAAAAACGTTGATGCCTGAATTTTGACAGAAATGCTACCTTTGGGAATTTTTCATTCGGAAAAGTGTTTCTGTGCGCGCGTCAACCAATCCGTTTGAGAAGAGGATTAGTACCTGCTATTGTAGACAGAGTTTCCCCAATATGGGTATTGGAGATCCAATGAGATCGATCTAACCGAACTCTGCGATTTTAAAAACCTAGGGTTTCAATAAAGCAACTGAAGTTTCAAAAAATGCAAAAGTTCAACTTTTTTCACAGTTACACATTTCTTTTTAAATGCAATATCTTCCCTAGTATTGTATCTTTATATCATTCTAAGAACAGATTTTAAAAAATGAGTAGTCTGAGGAGGAACTGTGGAAGCTAGAAACTTACAATTTGGGATATAGCTTCCTATTTCGATGCATGTAATCTCCAGGAAGGAATTTTTCAAAATTCATTTTCGAAAGGAATGAAAATGTGGGTTTTGTATAATTTGTGATTTAATATAGCCTGCAATGTACCTAGACATTACCACTTGCTGTGCGGTGGGGAGTGGGGCGAAGGAAGGAGGAGCGGTGTATGCAGAACACGACGAGGCGACAAAAACAATCACAAATCTCTCTCATATACAAACTCTACAACAATATATAAATCTGTAAAATAGCCAGCAATGCTCTACGCATGCATAATACGGACAAACGCATCCTTTACAAACAACAAATCACATCTGCAGTTCGACGCAAAAAAGGTTTCTATAACTCGGAATCGGAAATGACTTTTTTTTAAACCAGCGGAGCGTACCATCCCGGAAATGGCAGGAATTTCAATGGAATGTCTTCAGTTTTACACAATTGATAGGGTTCATTCGTTTTCTTCACTAAACTATGATTGAAATATGTATGTAGGAGTGTGTGATTGCGTGTAATACTGCTTAATAGATACGAAATTATCCGGGCATCGAAGGGTCACTTCAATTAATCCAATACATTAAGAAACGGGTATAAAACACTATACAGAATTGATATTTGACTTATAACAATTTCTGATTTCAATGCAATGAATATGTGATCTCTATAACCCGCTACTGTCATGCCCAGAAAAGGTTGCAAAAAGAAGGTATTTCCCAAATTGAATTGGAAGGCTGCAGATTATGCTCCAGTGTTGCACATAGCAGAATGTCCCTGGGGCGCGAAGCGGGTTACACATTCTGATTAAATTAACCGCGGCGACGCCGTCGAATCTAAATAAACGCCGACTGATGGCATTGGCGCATCCGCGGAGAAGCAATTAATAAACAGTTGCTTTTGAGGGACTCCGCGTTCAGCAGTCGCAAACACGAAGCTTATTTGAAATGCATTATGCGATTTGATTAATAATTAACGTTATTTGTGTCGGCTCGTGTTCACGCGAGATCAACCACGCCTCGACGCATTTTCTGCGCGTGTTGGAATGAAAACGAAGGAAGGCTTCGTTCCCCTCTCGCGGAGCAGGGGGGGGGGGGCGCAGGGGCTGCCCGCGTTAGGAGTTTGTGTGCTCTGCTGCTTGTTGAGGCAGTGGACGGGCTTCCCGCTGCGACGCACGCTCCTGCCGTCCTCCCTCCGCCCCCCCCCTCAACGCGTCCACCTTCTGCTTCCTAATTGTATCTTGTGCATGTGTACGCGTTTCAATGGACCTCTACTCCCTCCAGCTCGTGCTCTCTCCTTCGAAGACATGCCTCTCAGACTCTCTTCTCACCTTGCTCCAGACTTCCAATTCTCTCTTCAGTTTCTTTATTTCTTATTTCTGCGTATTTTTCTCTTTGATTCTCAGCTTTTCGAATTAATTGTATTTTCCCTCCGTGGATTCTTTTCTGAGTATCAATTGCTTTCAACTTTTCATTTTCCCAAGATATTCTTGTGTTTTATTTTCCGTTTATAATTACATCTAGTACTTTTTACTTTCTTACTCTCAATACTTTGTACTTTAGCATCCAGCTTGATCTCTCATTCTCTCAATGTGCCATTTATCGTAGTTTATTTCGTTGTAAACCTGCTGCGTGCCTCCTCATCTGTGCCAGTTTCCCTGACACATTTGAATAGGGTAGGCCTCGTCTAGTGTCTATTGTTCACCTGTTTTCCTCCCATTCCCTTCCTAACACTTTTCATGGGGGCGAAAGCGCATGGGGGTGCAAGTCTTATTTTTATAAATAATTTTAAGTCCAGAAATACAATATTCAGTTTAAATACAATATTCAATAACTGAATATGGTATTTCAGAACTTCATTCTATTATTTTATAAACTTAACTTTGACTTTAGCCTTCATATCTATAACGCGGTGTATCCAAACATTGTTTCTTTCAACTCCACCCGCTGGCACATGTTAGTATTTCTCATTCTGCCCCTCCATTCTCACATATCTCGTATCGTTTCTTTATCATTTACATAGCTAGTGATAAATTCATTTTTTCAATATCGAATAATGTAAGAATGTACAGAAGGGAATGTGGAAACAGATGACAACCCGTGCCTAAGCAGAATTCATGCTCAGTTACATATATTCTTTCTTTTCTTTCTTTTCTTTCTTTTCTTTTCTTTCTTTTCTTTCTTTTCTTTTCTTTCTTTTCTTTCTTTTCTTTCTTTTCTTTCTTTTCTTTCTTTTCTTTCTTTTCTTTCTTTTCTTTCTTTTCTTTCTTTTCTTTCTTTTCTTTCTTTCAATTCAACGCTGACCACCGGCGGATGGATGGAAGTACGTATTAATATTAGAAGATAAAAACTAGCGTTGTGAAAATGATATATGAATTAGGTTATATTAATAATAGCCATGAAATGTTTTAATAGGCATTTATGAAGATAATAGTTTATTACATACTACGATAAATATAAATACAAATCTATTTTATTAGGAAAACAAAATATGTTATCTCGTAAGACTCATAGATTTTATTCTTGTATTTTTCTGATGCGTTCTTCTCTGGTGTAGATTCTATGCAAAAATGTTCGGAAATAAATTAATATCTTAAGAATACAATGAAAGAATTGTTTATCATGTATTAATTTTTCGTTTTATATTTCTTTTTCGTTAATTCCGGTAAAATGTAATATTAATTATGTAGTATTATAAAAACTAATCATTTCATTTAATCTATCTAACATATTGTAATAACAATCTCATTAAATATTTCTAATGTAGCATTATAGGAAGAAATGTTAGTATTCACCCTTTAACACTGCGCAAGGGGTTTTAAAGTGTTCACGTCAGAAGCCGGCCCGAACAATTAACTCCCTCCCTCCAGGAGCTTTAACCATCTCTCCTTGTGAATAAGAGGCGACGAACACACATCCATTGAACGCACTCCTTTTGCGTGCTGTGTGCGCCACAATGAGCCTCCCGTCTTGTTCTCTTCCAGCTTCACAGCGGTGGGAGGACATTGTTGAACATCTCCCTTACATCTCCCTTGCGCCTACGTTATTGAGGGAGTCTCTCTCCTCGGAATTGATGAGTCAATAGCAGACGTTCGAACTCTTGTGCTCACTACAGTTTAAAATGTGTTGTATTTTATTTTAGTGATTTTCTCTGTGATAATTGTTTTCAGAAATTAGGTTTTAAATGTGCGACTGAGTGGGTTTGCTCAATGGAAGTTCAAATCTCTAACGGTCCACTCGTAGACTTCCTTAAGATAAATAATATTGCTACCGCTTCTCATGTTAGGTATAAACAATACTTAATGTAACTATTAAATTATCGTGTTACATTTGAGTGTGCGTTATACCACTTCTGAAAAAAAGAATGAATTATAATGCTTTGAGATTTGAATGATTCTTCCCATGCCTCTAATATTAACAATCTAACATCATTCTCATATCAAAACTGTCTACCTCCTGAAACTCTTTTGCATAAGAAACAAGTGAATATCTCAGACGTGACAGTACCTGCAACTATTATAACTACGCCTCAGGACTTATCAATTGAAACGGCGCTTCTAAAGTACTAACATATGTCCATTGAAATAATCCAATTTTTATATATCTTTTATTATTTATCAGCCTCATTAATTTTATTCAGGGTACTGAGTAAATTTTATGAGGATAAGGGATTGAGATTATGGTTGAGAAAACGTAATTTACGCGA
Organism: Gryllus bimaculatus; assembly: GCA_017312745.1. Lineage (NCBI taxonomy): Eukaryota > Metazoa > Arthropoda > Insecta > Orthoptera > Gryllidae > Gryllus > Gryllus bimaculatus. Next base: position 22,342,222 of record BOPP01000004.1, on the reverse strand, counting down.
TATTTCTCAGATTACGCCTTAGAACTCGGGAAGACAGAAAGATATTTAAGAAATGGTTTTGGATCCAGGAACATAGAGACCTATAGGATCTCTTGGAAACAACTTTGAGACATTTGGATGATTGTGCCTTTTGAGGAAATAACGTCAACATATATGTCGCTAAGTAGCATATATTTGGTAGGCATCTCCTTCGTATTTACCTATTTAATATATATTGGTGAGATATATACTGAATAATTTGGACGGTGCCACACATTCGCGAAGTCACCGTAACTTGGTAGATGCGTAGGCTGCTCATCGCTGTATTCTTTTAGTAAAAATCTTCCAGACGTCCAGAATCACTAACAATGAGCGCACATGGTGTTCTGCTTTGTTTTCGCTAGTTGTTTTAGAAACCTTCTGTAATGACTCAAATCTACAGTGAACTTTTGTTTTTAGTAATACTTTAATGAAGCTCATTTATTTAATGATTGATTAATGATTTAATGATTTAATTAATGATTCCACTTTATTGCAGTTCACGCATTATAAATTGGTACCGCAATGTTATCTTTTATTGAATACTACTTTTAAAAAACTAAGAATCACTGGATAAATACAATAATAGCAGCCAATGATTCCAGTCATAAGTCACAAATTACATTTCAACGACAGGCGCACGGAAGAGGATCTCGCAAAAGGGATAGAAACGTCGGTGGTTGAAATAGAATTTTTAACTTATGACTAGAATCATCGCCTGTTATTTACTGAATACTACTAGATCTTGTGAGTAACAAAAACTGAGGTTCCTTCCAGTCTGCAATATACATCACGATGATGTTTTTAAATTTATTTTTCCTTGATATATAGACTTAATACTGGTTTGGATTTCGTCTTGCTTCTCGAATCTAAATGATTACTTTCTTCTCTCCCTTAAATAAAAATACAATTAATAAATGAGGATTCTATGAGAAAAATTAAAACCATTATTTATTAAAAATCGATTCCATTCAAAATCATGCGGAAAACGTTTTCGAATACATTGCCCCCTCCCCCTCCCTCCCAATTGGCCTCGCGCGCCTTGGGAGATCCACTGCCGGTAGCGGCTGCCCGGGCGATTCGATTAGGGCGCTGGGCGCGTGGGGCGTGCGCGCGAAGACCCTGACGATCGAACGCGTCATGATAATGCGCACTGAAGAGCGCGCGGGGCGGCGAGTGGGCCAGCCGGCGTGCAGGCGGGCAGGCAGGCTGTCTGGCAGGTGCTCGCCGCCCGTCCCCTGCGGCTGGTCACACGTCTCGCACTCATTTATTTACTTGTAGCTCGTAAACCGCTAGAGCGGCATTCCGCGGTATTTGTCGAGTAATCGGATTAACGCCGCTCGGATAATTGCGGGGCCGAGGTGATTTAACGTCATTTGCAAAAGAGAAGCCCAGATGGAGCCGCGATGATGCGGCGGTCGGCGAGGCCAGGCCGCTCATCTCTGGCCCCGTCGTCCTGCGCTGCATTATTGAGTGGCGCTCCGAGGTTTCGAAGTATCTGCCTGCGGCGGTGCCGGTGACGGTGGCGGTGGCGGTGGAGGCTGTGGGGGCGGCTGCTCGATGGCAGCGAGAGTTGTGCGGGGGTGGAAAGGACGGGGCAGAGGACGCCCGCGGCGGCGGTGGCGTCCCACCCCAGAGGGAGAGGAGGGGACCGCGACGATCCCCGCTGCACCGCTCCTGCTCTAACTCCCTCGTTCCTTCCCGGCTGCCACTGTAAATAAAAACAAAGGCCGAGAAAAAACACAATTCTCATGAAAACTACATTGTCCTGATGAAATTACACAACGCACCCAGTAATTCAAAACTTTACAATCGCTTTTTCTCTTTTTTTTTTATTTCGGAACTTTCTTCGCGGTTTAAAATGTTCCAACTTTGCGGGTGTTGGATATTCCATTATATTTCCTCCTCTAATGAAAGCATTGTTGGACGCAGCGGAAGTTGGTCGCAGCGGTCACATGGCCGGGTGCGGTCGGCGCGCGGATCCCTCGGTTGCGGCTTGGGGCGGGGGAGAGGGGCTGGGGGAGGAGGCCGCCCTGTCTTTCTGCCCAGGCTGATTGCGGTGGCTGCGGAGTGTCTGATATCTGACCCGAAAGACCAATTGTCCTCGCTTCCAATGTGAGGTTCTGCGCATTTTGTGTGATTGCATTTCTTGCTGGGTTAACTCAGCGCAAACGGAGGTCCCAATGTTCCTAATTTTCTGAAGTGTTTGGGCTGTTCTGGCGTTTCCCCTTTTTAATGCACTGCAAATATTATTTTCTACAAACTATCTCTGAAAATGAAGTAACTTCGTGCCCATTGTTACCTACGAACTAATTTCTGTTTACGTCCGCGAGCGTTGGCATTTTAAATAGTTACTCCAAACTCCAGTCTAGAGTGCCAAGGATTTGGTTGACATATTGTAAGTGAAATACAGTATAACGAGATAACTGATAAACATATTTTATATTTGTTCAATATTTTTCCATCTCTGATCTTTTACTTTACTTCCGAATTTTGAAAAGATGTTTTTTAAAAAGCTAACATTCGATCAAAATCGATCGAGTAAAATTGTTTGTAGCATATATTAAAACATTAATCCGAAAAATCCCTCAATAAAACGTCCCTCGTTTCGATTTGCTGCTCTCGTGGAGTGTATCACGAACTCAGACTTACTTACGCCAGTGTTTCGTGTCTGACGCGGATTTCGCACAAAGCTTCGCCCGCAGCCTCATGGAATATAGGCCGTCCACTGCCTGCACATCCTGTATAAGGCTACAAGGTGGGAATGGGAGGTGGTGAGGTCAGCTCAAAAGGCGACGCTGGCGCTGAAGTTCGCGGAGCAGACAATGCGAGAGACTGACGAGACTGTTGTATATTGAATTGGGGACGGCTGAGAGGTAGGGAATTTTCACCGTCGAAACCCTCTTAAACTCCATGGGACGTCTGTTGGCTCTAACAATATACAACTTAGTTGTAAGTAGCTGAGAAGATTCTCAGTCCTTGCCCCTCAATATTATTTACTTTCTTCTGAATTGGTTGGGCACACGATCACAGAATAGATGTCTCCCCTTGTATATTTTCTTTTAAAAGTAAATTTTCTGTCTGGTTCAAGGCCATTTTGAAAAATAATATTATTTCACGTCCTCTTTTGCTTATTGTTATTATTATTATTATTATTATTATTATTATTATTATTATTATTATTATTATTATGCTAGCGAATAGGCCGACTTGGACAACGCGTGCGTGCACCCTACCTTTAACGGAGGTCAGTAACACGATCTTGGAGGCAGGTGCATGTAATTTATCATGAGATCAGCATTTAGCTAGATACGATTTTTGGGTTGTTGACCCTGCAGGTACGCAAGATGAAATGATGATAGTGAAGGGTGAATGGATGACGCACACATCAGACATACACAAACACACCCATGGCCTAGACGGGACTTAAACCCGCGATCTTTTGCTCCGAGACCGTTACAGCACTACTACCTTAACGGTATCCGTCATCTGATCGGCCATTATAATAATAAGAAATAATAATAATTATTTATTATTATTAATTTGTATACCCGACTCTTTTAATTTTTGTATTGGTTAACATGTTGTGAAAACATCCTTTCAGATGGAGAACTTTATCTTTTGTTGAAAAGCGATGATTTAGAGATTTGTATGAAACCTACACCATTTGTATGTGGTACCTTGTTCACTAGGGGTAAAAGCAAACTTCTACACTATTTGCAATTGCACGAGGCATTTGTATTAAAACTCCTAATAATATTAATTTATATTAGGAATTCCAACTTTTTTGTTTTTTTATCCATACTATTAACGGAAGTAATTGAATGCGGAATTACATATCCTCTGCGATTTTGTAGAGAATGGCTCACGCATGCGTAAATGCAATCGCATCTCTCATTGGTAGACGCGGTTGATGACCAAATTTATTACGATGCACACAATGCCAGTGGAAATTGCCACAGAAAGAGATCACGCGTTGGATAAGCTGTGAATAATTATCTCATAAACTGTGAACGCCATGGGTAACTTATTTTGAACGCAATATCTGATGAAATATTCAGTGATGACCATTTACTGCTCAAATTCCAACGAATCATTTTATTGCTCATGTTTTTACCATTTCATTCCCATAAACGTGTACCTGAATATTTTCATACTAGTTATAGTATTTTCCTTTTATTGCTGACACATGAACACCTGTTCTGACATTTAGATTACATTTGCTTAATAACAGTAACATATTGTATAAACTTTTAAAACACAATTAGCTGAAGCGTGTAAAAATGAAAACGAGAATAGTTTGTACTTGCACAAAAATACACATTAATGAACTAAACCTGCGTTGAAATGTATTGTATTTACTTTGTGTCTTCAAATCATAATCGATGGAATTGGCTAATTGCTTCATTTTCCGAGATCTTCATAGCCCCAGTCTCAAATTTTAAAAAAATTCAACAGAAGGGGAAATTTTTATGAAAGTTGTTGATCAGAAAATGTTCCAAAACTTTCAACGAAAATACATATAAAATATGGTTTTCCTTTTCCCTTTCATCAAAATTCTTTATTTTTACAAATAAGTTATGTGTTCAGAAAGTCTGTATAAAATTTAACGAAATAATTTTTTACGTTTTCAATTTTGATTTATGTATATTTTTTCGCAGAAATTCATTAAATCCAAATTTGTAGATAAAATGCTGAAAACCACTACTATTGACAATTAACTTTCAAATGCCAGAGGACGGATTAGAGACGAAAACCAGTGTAGTATTTCTCTATTTTTGTTTAGGTAAGACAGTTTTACGAGTTAAGACATTTATTAATAGAACCGTTGTTAACTTTTAGTGGTAGTTTTGTCATTCAGTGCCTCTCAGATGGATAAATAAAATTTCCAAACTTTCGCCATTTATAAAACAATTCAAAACTATTGCTTTGTAGAAACTCTGGTGTTCTTATAAAGTCATGCCTCCCAATGAACAAGTTTCTATCGAATTTTAGTGTCTGTCTATGAAGATAACAGTTGTAAAATCGGAGCAAAATTGTGAATGTTCTACTAGTTCTTCAAAAGAAATGGGCGTGGCCATCTATGTTCTGTTCTCACGAAAAGTACCGCATCTATAGATAAAGTTCACGATATATGTTTTTCATACCTCAAAGAATTGAAAATATCACATCATAAATTTGAATGTATTTGGCATTTTAGGTCGATAGTCCGCCTTAGCCGGCCTCGTAACTATGTCCCTCGTGCCTGGGCCTAGTTAAATTCCCATGCCTGAGGATAAGAGCGACATGTGGCAATCAGGACGTATTCCCTTCACCGCAACTACCAAGGTCCGCCTGCCTGAGCTTTTCTTTCGTCACACAGCTGCAGAAACTGGGACGATTTTATAGGAAGGCTGCAACACTTATTTTTACCTCGACTGGAAATCGAACCCAGGACCACACCTCGGGAAGGTGGTACGCTGTCCATGAGAGACTAATTACAAAAAATGATTGTAATATATTTCTAAACAAGCAGTAATTCGTAACACGAGTACTCTCACGTTAAATTCCGTTCAACGCACTCATTATGAAGTTTTCTTTCTTTATTATCATTAATACACTTTTCGTATTTCTCTGTTTGTATTATAATTGATTACACCATAGAAAGAAATATAAATGATTACAAATCATATTTGAAGCATTTATTTTACGAATATTTCCGTCACTCGCCCGGCCGAAGTATTAAATAGATACTAATTATTTTCATATTTTTGCAGATTGTTCTGGAGTCCACTCACGATTACTCGCACGCTGGACTACGTCGTACGCCCACATTATTTAGTTATCTACATTTTCTAATATTTACAATTTTGCACAACAACGAAGAGAAACCATAAACATAGCATTTGAGATATTGAACTATTTCATATTAGAGAACCAATTACATTTTGATCAAGTATGCAAGAACACCGTTCCATACGCCAGTACTCGCATGTTGGATTCTGTTAAACAGGCACAGCAATTTTACTTCAGGTTATGGTGACACAGTGCATAACATATAAGTTTATCGACACCCTCCTCTAATACAGTTAAAGGAATTGACGCATGTTTTTATTCGTGAAAAGCTAACATTCCTTTCTCAACTAGAAAATAAACTACTGACTCTATCCAACGACTCGAGTGACGAAGTATTAAATCTATAAAATTTACTTTCATCTATTTTTCAGTTTATTCTGGAGTCCATCAATGATCCCCGCCCCATTGACCTTTTCCGGGTACCGAAATGGTATTGATAAGCGACCCTCTGTTAATTACTTTTACTTTACATCAAAATGTGAATCGTCCAATGAAAGGAACTTGTTATTTTTATTTTTTTGGTGTGCTATTTATGTATTTGAGTACACAAACGTGCACATGCATGCGTTTCTATAGCCATGATATTTTCATATCGAGCAATTACATCAATACCTATTAATTCTGCAGAGCATTGAAATGCATGTGTACAGTGGCAATCATTACCAGGTATTGAACCAGAGTTGAATGCTTATTACTGATAACTGATTTCAACACGATATTTTCCTTTTGCGCTACTACTACGTCAGTAGTAAAGAGAAAGTATTGTAATCGTGCTGCGGAAATCGATGAATTTCCCATAGAAAATGTTTGAAAATGAATTTTGTCGGTCTCTGGTAACGAAAATGTGGATAAATCTTGCTCCTATACGTAGCAAATTAATTTCTCTTACACGTTGTTTAGTGAGAATCAATGTTATGAGGGTTCTTGATACCGAAAAATCGTTTGACGGCAAAAGTGCATCTGTCTCGTGTGTCCGATTGTCAGTGGTCAACGCTAGCGCCTAAACTTCACAGATGATTTTCTCCAAAATTGATAGTAATTGAAGTATAATTTTCGTTTAAGTTTCTAATTATTTCAATGTTGCAAAAGCTGCAAGAAGGTTTGAGGTTTCCCTACAACACATCCTACAGAAAAACTCGATTTGCCTGTTCCTGATGTCGAAAAGTTCATATATCTTTGCAGTATATGAAGTACATTACTTCATTTAATTTGTAATGAAGCCAGAGTACACTTCTGAGGCTCTTAAATACCGCTAAATTGGTCTGCAAGACTATGGACGACACTAGCGTCTAAATTGTACAGACGATTTTCTCCAAAATTGTCTTTGCGCAAATTGATGAGTAGTAGGTGCCGAAAGAGATACACACGAATAGAGGGGGTTGTGAAAGGTTGGGTAGAGAGAGAGAGAGAGAGAGAGAGAGAGAGAGAGAGAGAGAGAGAGAGAGTAGAGGGGTTAAGGGGGAAAAGGTTATCAGAAGGAAAGATGTGCTAGATGGAGGGTAAGGAGTGCAAATAAGCGATTCTTTCGCAGAAGCTACTTCTCTTGGGGGAGGGGGAACGCAATGTGCGCAGGTTTTTGAGCTTTGTAATTTCTACATTAGATCTTACACTTTATTAAATTGAAGTACGAATATATATAGCAATGAAAGTTTTTGGCAAGATTTGATATTTAGAAAATATTCTTACTCGTGTAATAAAAGCCATTTCCAGCTATTTCCAAAAGTTGGTATTTGAGTATTTCTATAGTAATGCCATAAAAGGAAATACCCATATTTAAGAAACCGATTAAATAATAACTTATTTTCAGTGAGGTTTTAAAGACTTCCCTGAAACGAAATAACAGACACTTATCATTCTGATGTATTATTATTCCGTTTCAAAACATCTCTTTATTTACTTCTTACATCTGAAAAATATGTGATCAAATTCACATGAAATACAGACCAAAGTGCTTGCTAGCTTCGAATGTCATGTTGGCATTTAAGAATAATGAATGACAAAATGATGATAGTACTGTCATCCTAAATTCTAATTTTTTAATAATTTTCAATATGAACACTTGCTTATAGTATAATATCAGATATAAATGCTCCTAAATTTAATTGATAGCATCAGTATTAGCATTTGTCTCATTACGATTGCAGGTTATTTTCATAGAAATTAAAAACAGACAAACTGAAACGTTTGATATACTGTAGTGTCCTATTGAATGAAGGTTAATTTTGTAAATGGCACTTCATCATACTTCATCGTCAACACCATATCAATTATTATACATTCTATTCAATATCAATCTATTATCATTTCCCTAAACCGTGAAAAATAATATTCTGACGTTTTTATATTTCAATTATTTTGTTTATTAATATATCAAGGGTTGTTATTAAAAATGCTGTTTTCATGTAGAAGGTCAATATTATCAAATATTGAATACTAATACGAAGCTGGCCATTTATTTTTACGTTTTGCCGTAATACATTCCACGACAAACTTATTGTTCCCACGACATTTTTCTCACTCCTCTCCACTTTGCTGTGGCCATAACATGATCTTTTGTTTTCAATAGCGCATTTAAATACTAATTTGGTAAAGTTGTATACGTGGCTCTACCGATATGAAAATGATGAGAACCAACATGGATTAACTTAAGACAAAGAAAAGAGTTTACAAAATGCCAGCGTACCATGAATTTGAAACTCATCGTATTTTAAAAACAATTATTGTAAATGCCAATAAGTATTCCGCTCATGATATGTTACCACACACAGAGAAATATTATCTTAAAGTGATTTAATTCTAGTACGAATACCTTGAATAAAATTTCAATGTTGGTTCCAAACAACTTTCAACTCCAATATTATTTCAGGAAGGTAACACGTTACACCTTAATTTATTCACACAAAATATTCTTCTACGCAATTGCAGAACTTTACGGTTAAACGTTGCACTCTCTTCCATTGTAGATAATATAGTAATAAAAACACGCAGAGTTCCTTTCACCGTAATCCGTTCTTAGCAACGACCGCCTGATGATAACGGGATTATCCCGGAACGCTTCATTCAGACGCCTGAGAAATCCGCGCGACTGTTTACGTGCCTCTCCTCAGATCCACGCCACACTTCCCACTTTTTCTGTCCCGGAGCGGACCGGTGCGGCGCGGCGCCGCGCGGCGGTCGGAGAAGGGGCGGGGCCAACCCCCGCGGGATCCGCCATCTGGGAGTCGGCGCACACGTGCGTGTGTGTGTGTGTGTGTGTGCGTGTGTTCGCGAGCGCTCAACTTTTCGTTAGGGAATGCTCGCTCCGGCGTGCGCGCCCAGGCGTCCGTTCACGCGCTCGCGGGATAAGTCGCATTGTTTGCGCAAAGCTCGAGGGCGTTACTTCGAGTGCGCGGACAGCGCTCGGAAGTGGGAAATGCAAAAGGAGCCCCTCCCGACCCGTCCGTCTCCCACTCTTTTTTCCGGATCCCTTTTTTTTGTTGCACTTAAAAACTCGGTCTTGTTAAATATGAATTGGGTGCGGCGGCTCTCGCACACTGCGGTCGAATTAGGTTTCCGCTTGCGGAGGATTTCATATGACTGCTATGGATGTTGCTAGATGAAAGAGTAGATTAATGCAACACTGTGGATTCGAAGAGGATATTTACTCGTTTTTAATTGAATGAATATTCAATTCATGTATTATATTTCTTCAATTATGTTTTGCATTCATTATGTGAATATATATGAAATAGATAGTTCGATAGAAAGCGAGTCGAGTATAAACTCTTTTTTAATTATGTCCAGTAGTATTTCCTTGTTTCCCTCGTTTTGATAATTGTATAGAGGTATTATTGTAAACACTGCGCTCTGAAAATAAAATTCGTGATAAAAATGAAGTCGCAGTTTAAGCCGCAAGAGCAAATCCATTATAAAATCTTTTTCCCTAACGAAACGAAGCTAATACTGAAATTACTAAGTGTTTCTAATTGTTGAAACTCATTTTTTTGTTTCTTTACTTTGTGATTAACGGTTGCTTTCTTCCGCCATTTTACTGTAATTACTTTCGCAGTCATTAGCACACAGAAGTTTTGGCTATTTTAGTTGAAAATTTATTGTGGAAAATTGGAGGTGAATCGTGTTTTTATATAATACATTGCATTGACTTATTAATTTTTTGAACATTGTTTTACGTTCGTCGAATGCAAAATGCTGAATTGAAACAATGAGTAACACTTCGTAGAAGTCAGAGTACACACGTACGTTAAAGGGGTAATATAAACCAATTTTCTATAAAGTATATAAATAAACTTTATTGTTTGTATGTGTCACTTGCAGAGATAGCTTGCTGGTCAGAGTATACCTATTGAAATTTTGTCAAGCCCCCATTATCAATTCTTTACACTGTGCACTGTGTAACATGTAAATACAATTTATAAACGGCGATTTTGCTATAATATTTACTGCGTCTCGATTATCTGCTGAGACTTATTTTATTAAACATTGAAGATATTTATCTATTTATTAATTTGACGCTAAGAAATCTTGACAATTAAGTGTACCTATGGATAATGATGAGTGTCATCACACCGTACACTACACACTGCTCCTGACATCTCGTTCATGAACATCAAGGGATTCGTTGAAATTAATATGTAATCCTAGGAGGGTTAATATTTCCATTTTCAAAATATTTAAGATAATAAACTTCAGGGGAGCCTTATTATATTATGAAAGAAAAGGAATTGCGAGGTTGTGTATATGGTACACATCGAAAAATTTGAGACACATTTTGCAGTTGAGCTGAGGCACATCCTCATACATTCATACATAGTGCATGACTGTAAGAGTCTCTGCGGTCACCTTACAGACAGCAAAATGGCTACCTACAAAGAGGAAAGGTTGCGTTTTTGCCACTGTGATGTCACTCATTTTGATATGTGAGACAGGTACAAGTAACGGAAAGTGTTGGAAACGGGACAGAAAAAAAACTGACGAAAAAGAAATTGATTTCTCATATCGTGTTAGGTTCTGTCTTAATCTCTTAACGAACTATGCTATTTCTTACATTCTCAAAAAAAACAAAAAACTATTCCAAATCCTAGGCTACCTTCTTATCGCGATCAATAATCTCAAACTTCTTGCATAATGATTTGTTTACGCTGGACTTACACCGTATTTCAAGTCTCTCACCAATTGTCCACGCTCGTTGAAATATTATTCAACTTCATTATTCAACGCTTGAAATGATTCGTTTGTTATAAAGCATAATACAATGTCGCAATTCCTGAAGATTGAGGGAACGTTGTTCCTTACGGCCGTATTACGTCGTCAGACACTAGATCAATAGAGTTTAAGGATGTCTCCTTGCACCTGGCGCAAAATCTTTGCATTGCTGTCGATTGCTATAGGCTAATCCGTGGTTAAAGTCACTAAAACACACTCATTAAACCCACATTTATCAACTAGTATATTGGTAATTTCTCATTTTTTTTGGGTTTACGGTAGATGCACTAAGAAAAATATTTGTTTGCTAGTCCTTAAATGTGTATGTGATCAGGAAGGATATTTAGTTATTGACATCCTCTCCAACCAAGATTAAATCAAATAAGAAAATTGAGATATTTCATGATGTGAAAAGAAGTTCTCTATTTTGTTGCAAGCCAGTTAATTTCTTCAACGTTGATGGTCTTAAAAAGTGGTGATTTTCCTTCATTTTGTATTAAGTTCGTTGTATTTTAATTTCTTATCATTACAAAATAGTTGTAAAGAATCTCCTAGTTTTATGTCATTACATATTATAACAAAATCTGTATTTATAATTTAGTACTGTTCTAAAAGCAACTTATGTTTGTAAATTACAAACTATTTTCTTAATGTATGAAAAACATGATATACATGTTTCCCTGTACATTTGAAGTATTTTAATTATTATTTGTAAGTAAAATTTAGCCGGCAACAAAACATATTACTTTGCTACTAAAAAGCATGTCAACTTTCGTACAACATCTACTCTCGCATTGAAGAAAAGTTGCGGTAAATAAGCAGCATAAGGTTTGAGTACTTAGTAATGAACCGAAGGTTAACCAGAGTGGAAAGTTGCGATGTTGCGTATATCACCAAGTTTTATGGTATCCTATGGTGAGATGCACGTCTAAGATCCTATCGTCAAACCATAAGATACATGAGAACGTATCATCGTAAAGCTTGACTTAGTTGAGAGATATTATCTTTCCGTAACCATAAGCAGGGTGGCTGTTTGATAGCGAAGGGGAGAAATCGAATAAAATGTATAGCGTGCACATATGAAAAATCTATGCGAAACATTTTCAAAACAAATCATTAATTAAAAAAAATTGAAAATTCGAGTTTTTAAATTATTAATGTGCATCAATCTTCAATCAAACCCCTTCTAAAAACATGCGATGACAAATGCCGTAATTCATTGGAAAATTTGAGAGATCATATTTCATTTAGTGTCGTGTCTTCCTACCATCTATCGCATTTACCAACAGGTTAATTTCTCCCGAGATATCAGCAAGCGTCTGCCAAATATCGAGGCCACCGTCTCCACAATAGTGACTTAATTAACGAAGCCAGGCCATTTGTTGTCGCGTTGCAGAGAAACGCGCATGTGGCGCGGCACCCCGAACGCTCACATCTCCGCTCGGTGACACAAATTCAATGTTTCCGCAAAGCGTATTGCTATTAAAAAGTTTGCCCCTCGTCGTGCAGACGGCAGCGCTTTCGAAGGGTGACGCGCCGGCGCTGCGAGCCGT
>BOPP01000004.1:22317568-22329606 GCA_017312745.1 Gryllus bimaculatus | reverse complement strand
CCACCCCCGGCCGGCAACGGCGTTGCTTTATAGTCGACTCTTTATTCCACGGCGGAAGCAGTTTATCAATTGTGTCTTTCTCTCAATGCATCGTCACGCCTGTTGCACAATGCCCGAATTCCGTCTAATGGGAGGGTGTTCTACAATATTAAATATTGATGCTAGGACGAGCAGTTTGTTTTACGGGCTGTTGTTGAAAACACTGCGAGAGCTATTCCGCTTTACTTTCAACGCTGAAAACCAACGCACATTCAGAACATCGCCAATATCGATTTTCGTAAATAACGTTGGGGAGTTTGGCGCGATTTCATGTGTGAACATTTTTACTTTCTCGTACACTAATATACGGCGTATATTGGTAATATACACAAAATAATGCAATCCTGCAAAAATCGATTTCGATATTTAAACAGAAATACCAATACCGAAAAGAGTTATTTTTTTCGAAAGGTATGTTCGACTGTTTATGAACCATACAATCGCCTGAACCGCACATGCTGATTTCAAAAAATGAATATTTTCCAAACAAAGTACTCAAATCTGAGTCCATTCAAAATTTAAATGAATCTCTTTATTTTTTGTGTATTATAACAATCTTTTTTAATTTTTTTAGAATGGAACTTAAGTACGCTTATAAATATAGTAGTTTCCATTCACATTGAAACCCCTGAAATTTCGAAAATTTGCAGTTTTTCACTTTTCCTGAAACACTTGAATAGCTTTAATATTGAAGCTACGTATTGGTTCACGACGTGGTTCAGATGATATTTTATGAAATTTCTCAAACTCTCTGTAATATTGTAGCATGGTTCAAAATGGTACAAAATAAAAAAAATATTCGAGATTTTCTTGACTTCAGTTTTTCCTCGAAAATTTCCATGTAAAGATACAATTAAATGGATTTTCTGAGATATTCCAACATGTTCAATTGAACTCGAATTATCCGAAAACTTAATATTTAAAGAACCTGTACACAATATTATTTAAAGTTCTAATATTGAGGAATATACGCCATTAAAAATGTAATAACTTTAACAACGCGGAAGCGAAAATGTCTATTTTTCCAATGTTCCTAATCTCGCTTTGTTGGAACTTCTATTCATCCTTCAACTATGTTTAGTAAAAGGGTTGGAAGACATTTTGGATCTCAAGATAAGGTACGCATATTTTATCTTTATCCGTACGTCTCATTCAGATTTTCTTTGTCGAAAATAAATCGAATCAAATCAATGTAGGTAAAGCAGGGTAGTTTTAAATTTTTGCAATTTTCAAACTTAGTGACGTTTTAATGAAAAGGGATCTATGCTGTATTTATTAAAAGAACTTAGTTTTATTCAATCAAAATATTAAAAAAAACTACTTAAAATCTTTTATAAATTGCTGAGGATTCACTGAAATTCGGACTTGCACCATTTTTATAACCGCACATTGCTTTATTGCAGTAGAACATTGAAACCGTAATTTAAAAAATCGAAAGGGTGATAGATACTTAATATAAAATACTCCCATTTATTTAACTAATCCCTTTCAAAATTCGAGATTAAGTGACATCAGTCACATCAATTAAGGAATATGAATTTTGTTGAAAATCCTGTGTAAGATTTAGGTGCAAGATTCTTCCTAAATAAACGTACAAGGCATATTATTTGAGAGGAACGTCATTTTAGGTGACCAGAAAGTCGTTGTTTCGAAGTAGATTACGTTGACAAGGAAGAAATTGGCTACGAAATTGATTACACAAGAACAATTCATTTTTCATTCACAGAGATTCATAGAGCATACTTAAGCAAGTGAAACCAAGCGCCAATACTCTTACGATCTGTAATGTGTTGTACATTTGCAGTGGTAAACACAATGAATATTCTTAAAGTTTGATCTCTTCGTTGACACACAGAAAATCAAAAGTGATCAAACTTGTGCGTTATAAAATTTGCGTTACATCTATTTTCATGTTGTACTGTTTACAGTTAATCGACAGGAACATCACATTTAGTCGATGTAGACTGATATATACACTGTGCTTGCGCTTTAAGTGGAACCCATAGTATCCATCAAAATTCAGTTAACGTGAGTTCGGACTTCGTCGTGTAAACTCAATTTCCTTGACTTGGAACGGTGATGCCTCGTTGCGGCGATAGCTGCTTCTTTGAACCATAAACGTACGCTGAGGTTTAACATAATTGCAGAACGTTTCTCTGAAGCATACCTTTCCCGCTTAACCCCGTGATGTGCCGGACCGTGGGAGAAGTTTCGTTTTTTAAAACTTTTTTGCCCGGGCGTTTTTGGCGGCTTGGTGGTCCGAGTCAGGGAAGCAACTTTTATTTGATGTCGCATTTGTAGTGCTTCCTCTGCAGACTCGCTCACCTCAGATTTCTGCTGGCGGAGCTGGGAAAGCTATGGGCTCCTCGGCTTGAAACCCAGGTGCGTGTGGGTAGTGGGGCGGGAGCGGGGCATGGGACAGTGGCGGGAAAAAGGTGGAACGCAGCGGTCGCGGTTGTGAAGGTATCCAAAAGGGGAGAAGGAAATGGCGTTCGGAAGCAAATTCCGGGATGAAGAAAATAAGTTGTGATTTGAGAAATATGAAATAGAAGGAGAAATCATGAAGTGGAATGGGGATTGTGCTTCTTGCTTATGTTTGTATGCAGAGGCTCGAATTTGATATATACGGAATGGGGAGGAGGTAGTGAACAAAGGTAGTATGTTCCGTACCCAGTGTCGAGTCAAAGCACCCAGAAGAGACAACGCAATGCGGTAGAAGACATATGGTGTGGAAAGAGGTTAGAGAGATGGAAGGCAGAAACGGAAGGGAGATGGAGGGCTGGTGAGGAAGAGACGAGGGGGCGTGTGTGGAGCGGGACGTAGCGGCCGGGTGCTGGCGTTTTAATGAAAACGGACTTGGAGCTTTGTTTTCACGCGGTCGCGGGAGACCTGCTATATGTTCGTGTTTGATCAGCTCCAGTAGTTTGCGGCCGAGGTCCAGTAAGCAAGGAGTCCTCCGAGACCGATTTCGCACAGAAGCTCCGGGAATACCAGCCCCTGGCCAGCAGGTCGCGCTGCCGTAAGCTCTCAGATTTCAACTTCTCCCGTAACTCATCCCTCCAAGTACGAGTAATCTCCCAATTAGATGAGAAAGTTTACTCCCACTTTACTCCATAGAAGTTCTTGTCTCGTGTTTCGCGCACCTTTCACTAAAATATTTCCAGGGGTAAAATGATAAATCGTCTTTTGACCAAATGAGGTGTACTTGCTCTAATCCTACTGCGAGTATAATGTATCCTACGTATACGGATATATCCTACATATTCGTGGAAATCGGATTACCTGCGTGCGTTCGACCGACACTCACGGTAAGACCCTTTACAGTTCAGCGTTTGAAGCGAGAGATGTTATTTGACGCGATTCAAACTATAGGCAGAATTTTTTGTTTTTGTATTTTTCGAGAAAGTTACTATTATTTTGTTTAAAAACGTAGAAAGAAAATTAGAGCAGATGTAATTGTGAGGAGAGTGAATACCGGGAAAAATATTAAATATACACGCCTTCCAGCTCACCCTTTTGGAGGAGTGTGATGTCAATTAACGCGTCTCGATTTCTGGGTGGGAAATTCTCCATTTTTGTGTTCTTTTTACCCAATTCAAAAACCTCTATTAATAAACATAAAAATACTTTTAAACCTGTTTAATCTTTAGAGAACACTAGTTATGGGAACGGGTTTAAGTTACACTAAGATAGTAAATAATTTTACACAATATGATTCATGAAAATTCCTGAAGTCAAAAATTGAAATAATGTACGTGTGGATTATAAGACTTAATTGGGGGTATGGAGAGTTGAAAAAGAGTACAACAAAATCTAACCCTGTGTATGATTAGAGGTTTCAGTTTGTTTGGAAGATTTTGGATTTCCTTTGGCTTACAGAAGAGCACCGTCAATAATTAAACCATTATGATATATCGAGAGAAAAATATTTTGTATTCAAAGTTTGTACATTTTTTCTGATATTGTTCAGTTTTTCATGTTTTCAGGGACCCATGATGAAGCCATTCATTGCCAGGACACTGTACACATCACAACATATATTTTCTTTAATCTTCCATTCTAACAATATGTAATTACCACCATTACATTGAGGATGTCGTGTTGACAGTGTAAATATTATTTTCATTTGTGAACTTCAGTACACATTTCTCCTTTATCCATGCCTTCCCATCGCACAATAGAACCACAAATTTATCCGCAACAATAGTCACTCAACAAATTGATTAAGAAAACGTGCGCGGACTGTACTTCCCGAATAAGTCACATACAGCTTTTACTGTTTCTTTACGATCAATAAATACGAATACATAAACATCGTGATTGACCAATAAAACTTACATTGAAACGAATGCAAAAATTATTAATAAGGAAAGTGAATCATATTCATTACTTCCATGGTATTTTAAATAATGCTTCTCAATACAATTTTTTGAAAAATCACTCAATTAAAGTTGTTTAAGAATAAAATCATTGCACTTATGAAGATTTTCCAGTCGAGTTTTCGAAGTTGATAATCGAAAGAAAAATACATGAGGCATCCATTAAAAAATATCATGCCAGTGTAAATCTTTTTACCATAAACGTGGCCTCAACCCAGCGTATTTCAACTCGCATAAATACCGATTTGAAAGAATTATTTCACGAATAACGGGGAGAGATAAATATCGCCCGAGTTCTTCACATCGCCCTTCCGTAGTCTACCTCTGAAAAGAGAAGCTACTAAGAATTTAGACGATTCGTTTGCCACGACAGTTAACTGTGAAGGTTGCAAAGGCAACAACTTTCAGTGCTTCTTTATGAATGTCCTAAAGTTCTCTAGCCGGGTGGGTTATCAAATAACTTTACATTTTGCAGCACAGTAAGTTGAATTATCGATCGCGATTGCGATGTTTTAGTTAGTATTTCGAGAAGTACTCGTACGCATTCTTATCATATGAACATTTTCGAATTTGTCTTTCTGTTTCCTTCTACACCACATCCTGTACTGCAAAGTTAGGAGGTTTAAAATGTTACCCAGTAAGACTTCCTAACATCGCTTCTATGCAATATTTTGAGCAGTTTTGAGATGGCTTCCCTTTATTTTCACTGACGGCACAGTATGCCCCTTAAGTAGACGCGTGTGTAAAATGTAAATTCCCGCGGTGTTCAGAGTCGCTATTTTATTTGCTTGGTAATACGATTAATAAAAATTAAACAAATCAATTGAAGTAATACATTTATAATAATAATTATTATTATAATAATAATAGTTTTTCAATTACAGTTTTAAATGTGCACAAGCATTTTCTTTAACTAAACAAAAAGGTAGGAAAAATTATAAATTAAAAATTTTCATCTGAATTTGTCATTTCTTCAAACTATGTAATAAACTTGTTCCGGTGTTCTAGAAATTTGCTTCTCGGGATTATTTTGCATTTCCTAGTTTCTTGCTGCACGATTTATTGTTTTTGAAATTTATTTTAGAAAAGTATTTTCCATTACTTTGAAATGTCCCATCATTTTATTACTAAAGTTCGTGTTCTACGATTTTGGGCTTCAGATATCTGGGCCCCCTGCTCTAGACATTAATTAAAAACTTTCAAATAACTGCCCATCTAGTGCATACCTTCAGTATTGTATTACATTTTACCAAATTATGTCATTTTATTAGATGAGAGTGGTAATAATGGTCGAGTTAAAACATTGATATTTAAAATAAAAGTGGATACGGATTCAATACGTCTCATTTTAAGTAATGACCACACCAAATAAGGTAGCATGTATGAACGCCAAATATTTCAAGACGAATAAGTTTCGAATAATCTTGGCCCAAAATTTAAATGAAGCTTCTTTCAAAATTAATTTTCTCATCCGAAATTCAAATTTCATTCATTCAAATCTCCAACGCACACGAAAAGAGTGCTCGTCCGGCACCACGCGGGCTCCGTGTGTTCCACGTTAATTAACTCCTTTGTGGAGCAGGGCGCGCCGGAGGCTCCATCACCCTAGCCGGCGGCCGGGGCAGGGCCCGGGAGGGGGTGGGGCGGGGGTGGTAACGAGGGCAGTTCAAGTCGGCGGCCACCGCGCCGCACCGCGCCATGCCGGTGTTCGCAACAAAAGTAAGAGGCAGGAAATCAGTGATAAAACTGAGTAATGATGGAGAAACAACGAATAAACTGCCTTTCTTGAGTTGTGGGGTGTGGTGGAAGCAGACTGAAACGGATTAGAGTAAAGCAATACATACTGAAATCAGGTATATGGGAGTGGTCAGTAAGAGCAAAAAAAAGTAACACATGATCATTTGCCAACGTTTAGGAAAATGTATTTACATCATCACCAGCAGCAGCAGCACCAGAGTACACACATACAAACTGCTGATCACTACAAATCTGACTTCAGTGTAATACTTATGGTCGTTAGAGATTCTCCAACTGGGCGATACATTTTGATTATACAAAGGAGTCATAAGACGAAGATGAAATTTATGGCATTTATGGACCAAGAAGTAATGGCTGGTATGGGAAAAGGAACAGAGGAGAGATGACCAAAAAGAGAATAATGAAAAAAAAATTAAAACGTAGGGAGAGCCATGGGCAATAGGGGAGACAGGAAGGTACTCAAAGAATTATGAGCGTTTCGTAGAATCATAAAATACATAAACAAGAGAGTATCAGAGAAAATGAAGAAAAGAAGGATTATCATAAAAAAATTATAGGTAATAATGCAGCAAAGTTTCTAAAATGGCATATGTGCAAACAGCTTCTCGAGTTAAATTCAACGAAATGTCCAAAGAGGAACGAGTGAGATGGCTATAAATAACGAGCAGAGTGAACTATATGTGAAAGATGAAAATGATGTGAGCGGAAGGAAGCGATCCGCATACGAGAGGATTTCCGATCACGGGAGAGCGACGGCGACAAGCAGCGAGCGCGGGAACTGCGGGCCATCCCAATGCGCTTAAAAAATGCACGTGCGAACGCGCCCCGACCAGGCGGACGGACGGACGGACGAGTGGCGGCGGCGGCGGCGGCGTTAGCGCCAGGGGCGGTGGCCAGCAGTGGGCAGTGGCGGGGGATGGCGGTACGCGACGTTGGCATCGCGGCCACACTCGCTGTGCGGCTGGCGCGTTCCATTCGCGGGAAAAGCCGCACGCGCGTTCCGCCTGGCAGCGCGGTCCACCTCTCCGGCCCACCACCTCGGTCCAGCAGCCCTGCCCGGCCCTCGCGTGCTCCCTGCCCCGCCTGCCACCCTCCCGCGCTGTTGGTTTTGCGGCCGTCAGGGATGACGAGTGAGAATGCGCTCGATTGGCGCGATATCGCCCGCCTACCGCCCACGGGAATTCGGACGGTGATGGCCGAGGCTTTATATGCCGGCGCTTATCTTTGGGTTTACCAATTTTACTGGCAAGAGCGGCCGGGAATTTGTGATGTCTTCATGTGAAGTGATCTGACGCAAACTGGCTGGGAAGATCGACGAGAGATCGGGGTGGCCTGAATTAAAATGCTTCACTGAGCGTTGTAAACACATTCGTGATTTTGTCCTCAAATTAGAGTAAACTAGTGGTTCTATATCAACACATACTTTTTCGCATTATTTCTAAATATACAGTTTTCTAAAATTGAGAGACGTCAACGAATATGATATCCGCACCATTCATTTAAGCGTCCCTTCTTCTATCCTTGAAAAAGTGAAAGGAAAAAATTGGAAGGATTTTCGAGAAAACGTATTTTCATTAATTGCATTAATTTAAAGCCTAAATTATGCAGAAATGCTAGCTTTTCGAAAAAGGCTGTACATTATCTGTCATAAAGAGATGATTTTTTGCACAGACTTTATCTGAGGCAAAAATTCTATCTGCAATTTCGTAGTTTTGATATGTTAAATATTTTAGAATTTTAGAAAATATATATAGTTCGCCGAAAACGGGACTAACAGCATAATTTTACTATCTCTTGACCCATGCGAGAATACATTTTAATGAAAAATTTGGTATTGTTTTAGTGAAAAAAATGTTTTAAAAAATGTAAAATTGCCTATATTTTGCGCAAAATCCGAGAAAACTACTCATATTTTTCAGAAATTGTGAATGGCGATTCCTCAAGATCTGTCTTTAAGGAACAGATTTCGTTCAGGAAAAATCTTTATCTTCAATATTATAGTTGTAGGAAGATGCACCAAAAAATTTCTCTCCTGCAATTTCCTAAAAATCAGGGTTTTCAACGAAGTTGAGATGAGATGTGCACCATTCTCTTAAGCGTAATTCACGATATCCGAGGCCAAAGTTTAATAAAAAATGGAGTCATTTGCGAGAAAATGTTGAAAATGTTCTTGGTGCTTCATGTAATATATCCGGTCATACAGCATTGATTTTGTGTAGATCGATTGGGGAACATCAAATTTGAAAAAATCGGCTGAATGATTTAGGCGTTAGCGTTGCCCACAGGCAGACAGACAGTTGCAGGCAGCAACAGGATGTAATCCACTTCTTCGGTACCAGGGCCCGGCAATAAGTGTTTTTCTGCCGAAAGTTCGCCGTATTCCGGCGCACGGTTACATAACTATTTCCTCTTGCGAAGTAAGTGCGAGAAAGTAAAAAATCGTAGTTTGGACAGAGTATGACCAGTACGGACATGATGTTGCCATAATTAACATAATTTGTGTTACATGATTTTACAAATTCACGTTTTTCGAATGAGAATATATTAAAATTGTTATTGAATTGGCTTTTGGAAATATTATTGGTCACTTTTATATTTTTCTGGCAAGATTGTAATGCAGTAGATAAATTTTTCCTTTGCCGTATCGATTTCCGTTCAACACACTCAAGGAACTGTAAACGTTGGATTAAAACGGGCGATCATACAAGAAAGTTTCTTGCTACTGTTCGTATGCATCATGCATGTGAATCATGCGTTTATGCAGGCCTCATAACCCGTTTAATGTCCGGCTCTTCCGTTTATATGCGATTTTTTATTGTATTGGTGTTCTATTGTCTCGGCAAACAAAACATTCCTCATGTAATCATAACAGTGAAATTACCAATAATCTATGGCAAATAAAACCTACAGGTGCTGATTGTTCTACACGGTGTGATCATTCATGCAGTCACCGGAAAATTTGGTACATGAAACTCAGATCACGCAATCAGTAGTAGCTCTGATTGTTTCTTTAATTACGAATTATTCGCCAGTAGTGTTATGAAATGATTCGCCGATAAGTTTCTCTCCGATTCTGCTGAATGTTAAGTATTTTGTATGTAACGGAGGAACAGATACATATGTTTCTTTATTTTGAAGGAAATAAATTACAAAGGTATGAAATCCTTTATCAAAAAACCGGAACTTAATGTAGCGATATTTTAATGACTTGCTTACAAAAATGCAATATTTTCGAGCAAACAGAATTACACAGTTTATATGGAAGGGACGCATTAGAAATCTACTTTAATGCATTTTTGTTATTTTTTATGAGAGGTAAACTGTTTCCGCAAATAAGGAAAATTCCAAAAATGGTGCCATATGTAACCACGTATAAGGGAGCCCCAAAGATGAATGTATTCCTTAAAACGCTTCCTTAGATAGTAGAAATAGTATTTTTACATTTTCTCAAAATCATGGTTTTGGGAGCGGGGTGACTCTCATTAAACCTATCACGCTGAAGCAAATTGCTCTAGCGTAATTTTCTTAAAGCTGATTTACGAGTTAGAGGAGCACCATCACGCTGTTCTTTAGAATTAGCTTATTGACGTGGTTGCTTGATGACGCTGGGATAGAATATATAGTAAAACTTGGATAAAATTATTATTTGCCCTCTTTGTAATGCTTAGTCAAAACAAAAAAGGTTCTATTCGTTGAATTTAAAAACGCAAATGCGACAGCGTATTCAATGTGGTATTTGTAGTAGAAATGTTGCAACAATTGATGTAACAATAATTAGCCGAATTGAATGCGCATCAGTGTGTGAATTATCCTTTGAAGTACGGCAGTCACGCTGCCCAGTAAACTGTACATGCCATATTCTGGCAATTAGTTTTGATAGGGGACAGCGTGCATTAATTCCAAAAGCGATATCTAACTTTATGGGAAATTGCTTTCGTATTTCTGTTTGGAAAGTCGAAACAATTTTCTGACGTTATAATGTTGCTCATTCGGTGGCCCGTCCTCATTCACGACATGTGCGTCGTTCTTTCATCGCCTTATTGAGATCTAATATCGTTACATTAAACATTCATCTGGAACCGGGGAGACTTGATTGGTAAAAAGAACCTTTCTTCCATCTGAATGAGACCTCTTATAAGTTTAAAACTCAGTAGACGATGATTATCGAAAAGTCTCTTCGCTTCTTATATAGTACAAATAATTTTTCGGAAAAACTCTCTCGTGCAGTTAGAAATCATCAACTCTAAGTAGACTGGCAGGAAACATTTTCAATAATATTAATTAATCTCTTTCATAGTCTCCTTATACATAGCGGGTGTATAGTGAAAATGTATTGATATTGTAGTACATTTTCAATTTGAAATTCATATATAGTGTGTTTTTTCGAAACAGGATTTTCACAGTCCCTCAAATAAAGCAATATGTTTTAACTCCCGAAAGGTCACAGGAATGCAAGCAACACCGACTGATATATACGTGGGGAGATATCTTACCTCAAAGTCTAGAATCAAACAGCACAATACAAGGTTACTGAATATTTATTTAAAATCTACAGAATATTGTTTCACATATAATGAATGTTGATGTTGCATGGAAACACGCATGTCTATTTCATGTTTTTGGAAGATAGGTTTATTGCATATTTAAGTATTTTTTGCCTGTCTTTTTGTCTTTCGGCTATGGGCATACACTCCATTTCAAACACTGAAGTATTTCTACATTGCTCTTACGCTTGTGTATACTTTTATAGAGTGCGTAGTGAAGAGAATCAAGACATTTAAAAAACAAAATAACTGATTTAGATTTTAATCTTTTTGCGGCAGGAGGAGACTTTTATGTGAAAACTCAAATCGAATAACAACACATGTTCTGGACAGAGCCTCACCTCCAAGGAGAAAACAAAATTTCACACTTACCATGCTTCATTTGTTAAAACTGCGAAAGGAAAACAGAAGATATGAAAAAAAGACATACTACCTCTATATCCATTCTAGGATTAAAGAGTATAGAATTGGTAATATGTAATGAAAACAAATTGAAAGTCATTTTTTTATCAAGCAACATACAGATATAACCTTGACGGTTGAAAATTTGGATAAAAATGCTTTTCTACATATGTACCGTCAAAGCAATTGTGCATGCTCAAATTTCCTTTGAGAGCAGTTCTCGCATAAACCCTGCCATTGATTATTAAGTTAAAATGAAATTCTTAACTGGAGTCTCTTTTTTCTCATTTTTTCAATACCTTATATTACGCTTTGGTAAAATTGATCAGAATATTCTTGCTTATTTAGACATTCACAATTGCTTCATTCACTATTGCGGCTTATTACAATACGTAATTTAAGCGACCCTGTTTTTCAATTGCGGATATTCCAATTCCATTCATTCCGTGACTCAAGGTGGTTGGACGTCAGACCTTGCTCTCCAAGGAAATCAACTTTCGACCTGTAAGACAATTCCTGGCTTCGCAATTTTTTGGCCCTCTTCTAAAATCGGCAGTCGTTCGCGCGGCCGAGTCTCTGAAACCCATTGTAGGCAGTGGGAAGGCGTTGCCTTGCAATCTGCCGGTAACGCGGCGTAGAGCGTGTTTCCGCCGTATCATCTGCGCGCTTCGAGGCGACGCCATTTGCGCGCGCCGCGTCTCATCTCGCCACACGCGCCACTGAATCGACCGTCGGAAATAATCCCGCGCCGGAATTCGCACCTGAGACAGCCAACGGTGCGCTATGCGCCCTCGCCCTCGATCCCCCTCTTCTCCACCTCGCTTCCGCTCCCGCGGCCTCTCCTCTCCCTCTTCCTCCCCAGTCCTCGTTTCTCCTCTTCCGCCGAGCCCCTTCCTCCCTCGGCCAAACTCACTAT
>BOPP01000004.1:22303264-22313988 GCA_017312745.1 Gryllus bimaculatus | reverse complement strand
CCCCCTCCGCCGACTGTCCGCCGCCCCATTCTGCCGCCCACACCCCGCCCGCCACGCATCACTCGCTGCGCGCCTAGCGCTCATGCGACCTTCTCCCACTGCCCACTCCCTCCTACTTCCGCAATCGCCCTTCCTCTCTTTTGTACCTCGCTCTTTCCCTCCTATCCATCTTTTTTCTCTTTCCAGCTCTATCTTTTGCCCATATCCCCTTTACTTGTCTCTCTTTCTTAAGTCTCCCTCTCTTCGTCGCGGATCTTTCGTTCACTATTCTATTCTCACTCTTACTTACGCTCTTATATAACTTCACATGTTACTGCTTTGAATCCATCCGTGCTTCATATTTTTCTCACTTTCCTCTTCCGTAGAACTTTTAATTTAATGGCTGAAATGTGTTACACTTGACTCTGGTCTGCATCTTGAGTGATACAGTGAATTTGAGAGACGTGTCAGTGTTTGTTTCTGGAGAGGTCAATGTAAATTTTCATTTCCCCAAACCTCACATGCAACTTTTTGTTTGATGTTACTATGATTATTAAGATCGTCTGCTTTGAGAGCTTTAAAGGGGAATAAATTTTGATTTAATAAATGATATGCGGTATGTGACAATTCACCAATGACTTGCTTTTCACATTTATCAACTGAATGTATCGAGACGCGGGAATCGAACTCCGCCACTCACTTCGCGCAGAACGCCCGTCGCCACAACAATTAGCGCTTCTTAGGTCAGCTAGCACTGTATATGGTCCTTAATAAAATATTTGTTATTTTGAAGTTTGTCATGTGTCCCTTTCATTCTAATCTTGGAACAATTCATCTAAGTGAAATTTGCATTCTCTTAAATATTCCCAATTTTGTCTCTTGAGTTACTTTTCTTTTTACCCAATATTCCCAAAGTATCTCGCTGTTTTTTTCTGAGCTTTCTGGATATTTCAATAATTTTGTTTTAACATTTTTTTCATTTTCTTTCTGTTCTTAACTCATCTCTTGTCTACTTTAACGAACTAAAACTTTTCTTTAATTTTCTTCCTATTGAGCATGGAATACTAATTTATTAGTGACTTTTTGACTTGCATAATTCTAAAATGAATATGGATAAGGAAGATAAAGTTTGTTTCAATTATTTATTTAAAACCAACTTAATGACCAATTTCATTCAAATATGAGTAGCATTAATAAACCTTATCTTTTTTATAATTCTCCATTTTTATGTCAGTAGATTTTGATCATCAACTGAACTAAATTTTCATTATGTGCCCTTGAAAAACCATTACAAAATTCAAGCAAATTTAATGTCCACCTTGATGGTTACATTAAATTGGAAAATTCACCAAAATATTTTTTTGTTTACTTGATTAGACCTGTTCTAGTATATCGCCACAATGTGACGGCCGAAACATCAAGAATTATAAAAAGGTTAATATTTTTAATCGGCTATTTTTAATCATGTCTGCGTATAATTTGCTATTAAGTTGTGTGTACATATGATTCTAAATGGATGTGCCACTAACAACTATTGCAATAGGTTATGACCCAGAAACCGATCTCCATCAGCGACCGTCAATGCAATTCGCTCAGACCGTCAATGCGATTCCCCCGATCAATTGAAAGGCTGAAAGGCTGACACGCAGCACTCGTGATGTCGGACAAACGAACTTAATGAGACTTTACCGGCAGATAGCGCTCATGCGAAAACGCGTACAGTGAAACTTTTAAATGCTCTTCATCGGGGTGTAAGAGGCCGCGGACCGTTGGGACTTCCGGTACTGCGCGCGACCCTGGATCAACCCACACCGTTGACAGGAACGTGCCCGCAGAAGTGGAAAATTGAATTCCTAGTTGCCTGGGTTCTAGATATCAAATTTAGCGTCGTATTTATTAACATGCAACGCATTACAGGCGCGGATACACGGGGTGGGAAATAAGGGAAATCCCCCCTTAAAATTCTTCAGTAGCTATTAATTTTAACTTGTTACGAAACTTTCAAGAAAAAATATTTTTGGGTAATCATTAAAACGAATAAAATCCTATCACAGCATGACGTGAGTGTAGCCTGCGACATTTTGCAATATCTGTAATACGACACATTTGACCATAACATTTTGAATTTCCCCTGCCAAAATTTGTCTCTGGATCTGCCCCTGCATTTCGTACGTGATATTGTTTTATAATATACAGAAAATTTACCGTATATGATTGGTGTCGTTGTATCGCTGGTTTAGTATATTAACAGGATAAAGAATAATGGAAATTTCCGAGTCCAAATGTGAAGTGATTTTGACTTTTAGGAGCATTCACTAAATTTCTCTGTAGGACTTTTCAATCCTAGTTGTTTGGAAATCGATACTAACAATTAATATCTGTCCAAACGTAGTTGCAAACCTGTTTTCAAAAGGGTTATTACAATATCGACAAAAAGAGGACTTTGGAATGCCCTTATGTTTACGTTACAAATCTAAACTGTTACCTTCTAAATCGTTTGGATTGACCCTTCGCTTAGGAAGAAGCACCCGCTTACGACCTTCACCTCCCCGATTGTGTGCGCCTAACGGCCAATGATCACCAACGAAATTTACTATTTTTGTTCATAAATCGTTATCTTATTGTCAAAAACACTGAAAAATTGACTGTAAGCATTTTCTGTTATACACTATGAATTGGTAAAACACGAGTGATCAACATCATGAGTTTTGCTTGTAAAATTATTCCTATTTTTTTTTTACTTCTGGACATTAAATGAAGCTTTTCTTCTTTCCAGGATTCTCATAGTTTTTACTACTATTGATGCTCACTGAATAAGTCAATAAGTGTGAACCCTTCCCTCCTACACCATTCCTCTCCCCAGTTCTCTAGTCATTTCTCTCTCCCGTTCTCTCATTCTTTCTCTTGTTCATTTTCTTACCCGAGTTTGTTGCGCCATCCGTCTTTCGCCCGTTCTTTTGACAACACGGGAGAGCCCGTATCCTCCCCCATATTACGTTATCTCATCCGTTCTCTCTCCTGTCTTTTTATGCGTCATCCTCTACCTCTGCTGGCCACCCTCCTGTCCGCAACTCGTCGGGCCTGTACCGGTCGGTCCGCTTCTCTCAACTCGCTGGCCACAGCGCATCCAGTGCCTGGCCAGGCCGCCCGCCTATGGGCCTACCCGCGCGCTCGAATCGCAGGGCATAATGCAATTCGTGGTCTTTTATGCCATCCTCGCACCCGCTCACCAGGTAACGCAATTTCGCGTGGCGACTGCGTGGAGGGTCGGGCGAGACGCGGCGCGCAAAGGGGAAAAAACGCGGCTGGCGCAATCACCGGGCCCCCTTCCCCCGTATGACCCCCCTCCTCCCGCACTGGCCGCAGCATCACCTCTGCCATCCCAGCGCCCGGAGTTTGGTGACTGTCACCTTGCCCAGGGCGGGGAATCACGGGGGAGCGCTGACGAAGTTATGGGTTGATGTGCATTTTTGAAAGTTCTCATAAGGTTTTGGGACGGATTTTTGGTAGTTGTGAGAGTGTAGGGGAGAGTGAATCAAATCTTTAGTAGTCATCAGTAGTGTTTAACTTGCAGCG
Source organism: Gryllus bimaculatus (assembly GCA_017312745.1). Lineage (NCBI taxonomy): Eukaryota > Metazoa > Arthropoda > Insecta > Orthoptera > Gryllidae > Gryllus > Gryllus bimaculatus. Next base: position 22,310,433 of record BOPP01000004.1, on the reverse strand, counting down.
TTTGCCATTCCTTGCACTGAAGCTCACCCAAGTGCGGGAAATGACGTTGGCGCATTGTAAACAGGGCTCCTCCACCCAGAAGAGTAGCAACGAACGGAACTGATTAGTAAGTGAGTCGTTAGTGTTTGTGCTGGAAGATAGTCGACAAAGATAGGCTGCGAATCGAAAAATAACTGTTTGGCTACTCTTTTACAATCCTCAAAATAGTAAAACAAATGTCCGTTTCACGCTGAAATGAGATATGTCAAAAGTATGTTTTGGCACATTGTGCTTTCCACTTGTCGGTGTCAGATACGCCATTACGAACTATGAAAGTAGAGTTCCAGTTTATTATTGTCTCAGAATTATAGAGAGTAGACCGTTATCACTGAGAGTCAACCCCTTTGTTATCTGTCGTCAGTTAATGCATAGGGTCGAGGAAAGTTTCAATATGGTTCATGCTATTGCATGACTGCACAGCCTAAATAGATCATACTGTTAACTTTTACTTTGTATCTTTTTATTTATTCATTTATTCATACACCCTCAACATTCAAAATACTGTGTATGACGTATGGGGCACAATTGCAATCTGTACACGTTTTCTTGAACTACTTAATCCCTACTCTGGCTTTTATATATAGTCTATATTAATAATTTCCAATACACACAGAAATGGAGAGAATACTATTCAGCATCGGCCATGTCAGAAGTGTCTATGATTTCATTAGATACCCAGGAACATAAACAAAATCTAAAAACATCTATATTACTAATTTCCAGCGTGCAGAATTTGAAACAAAACTATACAACCTCCGCTCAGGGGAGATGTGTCTATTGGTCTCGTTAAATTCCTAGGAACTCGGAAAAAATCTAAAACCGTTGAAAGAGTTTCAATTTTAGCTGAAAAATGCAAATATTTAATTGTGTTATTCCACCTGTTCACATACTGCACGTACCGACTGAATTTTCATACTCATTACGCCGCAGCTGCCATCATGCTCACACAAACAAGCCGCCCGCCATTAAATATGTGCTATTCATATGTTTGCGTTATGAAACAGCAACTTTTTTATATTCTTGGAATGTATGGACACTCTTGTACTATAAGTCTGTCTACGCATCACGGCATAACATCGTCCCCAATACAACCCAGTATGAGCAGAACGGGTCTGTTGGTACTGGTGACTGTGTATGTACGGAGCCGCTATGGCTCTATGAACATCAAAAGTCTGAAGGAGTGGGAGGTTAATGAGTAAGCGTCGAAGTGACTAAGAGCAGGAATAGAAATGAGCACAGGGATCATCGGTCTGAAGAATGTTAAGCCCGATGATATTGTCTTTGTACGTTTCTGCTTACAAAACAGTCAGTTAAAGTCATGCGATGGGGGAGAATAAAACTTTGGTTTTCACGCTTTTAGTGTTCCAGGACCGCATTTTTCGCACACTCGATAGCAATGTTTTTCTGGTGTACGTCATTAGTACTATTCTAAGAAGACAATAGAAGTAGCAATGAACTTTGTTTTTACAAAACCTGATAACAAATGTTTCCTGTGTATTAAAAACTATTTGAATCGTCAATCAGAAATGATGACAAGAAAATTTTGGATTATCAGTATGCAGAGTAAGCTAAACGCCTATAGACAGAATTGACTAGAACATCTACTAAGTATGAATTACATTACCGAAACAGGTATCATTACAGGCATTGTAAAGAAAGAACAGTCCGAAGATCGAAGAAAATATTTTTGAGACAACTTTGTCTGAACAGGGAAGATTAGCCTAATCTATTCTCCGGCTGAAGATTATAATGATGGCAGGACATCTAGAATATGACTACCTTGAATTTGTATCACTACGATGTGGATACTGCCCCACGATGCGTCCAAGCCAAGATCTGAAAAGATGAAATGAAAGGAGCAGAATCTATCCCTTTGCATGCGATATCCGTGTGTTCGATCCAATAAAAGAATCACTTACAATACAGTGATGTCTCTCTGCTAGGGAAGTTTATATTGAAATGTGAAAATCCTTAGCGACAATTGCTTGGAATTCTTCGAACAACGTAGAAAGAAAGTTATGAAGTTCGTTGAAGGAATTTCAAACAAGTTTGAAGTTATGTAGAACATTAATTCTTCTGCTGTTGTTTTTTAATTTAAATCTGTTAAAGATTATATCGACCTCTTTCTTAATAAGATGGCAAAGATTATATTGATTAATTGATTAATTATATCAACAATTAATGTAGACATTGCCCTTCGTGTAATTCTTAGAACATCTTTTAATAATCTGCTTTAAAGAAAAATAAGTCCGTTAAGACTAAGATGAGATTCTTTTTCGTTGAAACTCGTATTTCACTAAAAAACAGCGAATCAAATTCTACTCTGCAGAACACTCCATGTATTTTCTAAAATTAATGTTGTAGTGCCACTGTACTTCAAAATCAGGTTCGAAATTATTTTTCTTTCCTTACTTCCTGTTAAAAGAAGATAAACTGCTGTAATATGCTGACCTCAGAGTACTTACCTCATAAAGGACTATCGTTGGAAATATTGTTTAATTGATTCATTAAAAGAACAGATCCAGAAATGGTTTTTCGTTCCTTTATAAAACACCAATCGCTAACCATGAGTTCTGCCTTGCATCATTCCCAATAATGATGTCTCATACCTATTATGATGGTATTATTTATTTCGTTGAGTTACTATATCTCGCCGTTAAGGCCAGAATCCGGAAAGAATAGTAATTCTAGAACTGAAGTTAAAGTCAAACTTTTGCAAACATTTTTTTTCATTTCGTTTAAAAATATATAATTTCAATATTATCAGTTTTCATCTGCTCGCAGTGATATTTTTGGGGAAAAATCGCATAATTAGTGTTGAGATATTCCAAAAGTCACACGGACACGCTTCACGTACATAAGAATAAATATATCTGAATTCCGAAAGTGATTATTTTACAAAGTCTGAATGTCTCTGAAATGATAATCGATTTTCAATCTCTATATTTTTCAGACTGATTCATAAATAACAACCACAATCCAAAAGTTCTCTTTCTATTTTCTCGCTCAAAACAGCAACTGGAAAATATGAGAAAATACTCCTCCATCCTGCTCCACAGCAACAGCCGCAGCAGCAAGCGGCGACATCGGCGGCAGGGACAGCAGCAGCAGCAGCAACAGCTGCAGGAACAGCCTCGCTTAGCATAAATACATATCCTTCATGAAAAAGGAATGACCGACGCGGAGGCCTGAATCACCACGGTGGGTGAGGGCGCGGCCGATCAAGATGGCAGCCACGTGTAAACTCCGTTGAAATACGTGACTCGATTCGCGGCGGAGTTTAAGGAACACTTAAGTTTCGTGAGGAGGAGAGAAGGCGGAAACTCTGTGCCTCCTTCGAGATTGCGGCGGTAACCACGTGCGGCTCGGAGAATGCTTCTCACGGAGGCTGTGGCTCTCAATTGGGTCTCGCTGTTCTATTTTGGAGGAGGAGGGCGCCATGTGTCATAGTCGTTGGTCATGGGGTAGGTGTGTTTGTCAGAAGCGCCAGGACAAATGGGAACAAAGAAGTGATGACTGTGATTCAAGATGCCTGAATCATTGAAGCGGTTACCACAGAAAAGTCGCTGTGGGATGACAATTTTTTTAACCTTTGTACTTTTGTACTGCTAGTATACACACCTTCCTTGGGTTTATCGTGTTTATCTGAATTTTTGTGATAACTACCTACTTGAAGCGTTCTCTGTTTAAGTGTCTGCTTGTGGCCTTGCTCGTTGCAGAAGTGCGGGGAGGATGGTGAAGCAAACACCATACTCTAACTGTACATATTTATGTATTTTAAAAATTAAACATGCCGATCCGGTGGCCGAGATCGCTAAGGCAGGAGTGCCGTAGCGAACTCGGACCGAAGGATCGCGGGTTCGAGTCCCGCCTCGGGCATGGTTGTATTGTGTTTCGTCCTTTCACCCCCTATCATCATCATTGTCGTGTCAACCCACAGTTACCATACAGTTACAAGCAATAGTGGTCGCTAATAACCTAGTAGTTGATGCGATCTTAAATAACAAAAAAAACAACAACAACAACATGAGATTACATTCCCAAACAAATGAATAGCATTTTAATAGCACAAGAACGTTTAATTCGACCATTTCCGTTGTGGAAACTGTAATTAATTTCTTAGAGTACATTTTTAATCTTTGCAACAAATAATACGATAACATGAATGTGTTTCAAATATTTCAAGTGTACTAAGGTCGAAAAAAAGGAACAATTTCCAATTCATTGTGTCTTCGAAACTGTCTTTGTTCTAGTAACCTACATATTTGTAAGCAATTATAATTCCTTGTGTTGGTGACGGACATTATCACACGAGAATCGTAGGTGAAAATTAGGAAATTTTAAAGGCGATGTGCTACTTAGTTGCATCGCAGCTTGCTGCGGAATATGCAAATACACCAGTTCATTATCTTGCAGTTGACCCTTCTTTAGTGCGACCGCACGTGACTATCTTCAAATTTCAATTTCCGTTTTACAAGAAAGCGAATTGAAATATGAAAATAGTGTCTTATTAACCGGATTTCTGTTGATTCATAACAGTGAATTCAGAGTCGTGTTGACTTACGAAATGAGATAGATCGTTAATTCGTCTCTGCCAATAGATAATACAGAATTACACCCACACTTAGCACATTCGGTTCTATCTCAAAATTTAGTCTGCAGTCTTAAAATGATCAATATCTTTCGTTCTCTACCACCAGATGAACCCGTCCATATTTTATCCTTCATTAAATGTTATTAGAATTTGAAGTCATCAAATAGCGAAAGTTTAAGGTAAAGAAAGCAAATCTTCTCAAAAGTAATAATTAAAAAGTAATTAAGCGATTACGGCTACTGAAATGATTATTTTTCACGTCCTTGTATTGATCTAACAAAGTACTTATTGATTGTATCTCAATTAGACTCTACTGACTAGTCCCTATTAGTCCCTGTCAAGTATTCATAATGTTAATATTCTTTATGTATTTGGCCGAAGAGCCTTTTCCTTACTTCTAACTTAATAGGAAAATCGACTATAGTACGGGGGCGGGACCGTCTTCGTGAAGTTGCCAAGTGTTGATAGTTCGTGACCGGAAAGTTAATTCTCGTCGGCCGTAGCAGGCAAGGCGACAGAGGAGACAAACAGGAGCAAGAGCCTTGATGGAGGTGACAAGAATGTCCTCCGCGGAGGCGGGGCGGGGCGGGGGCTGGTCTGGGAGCGGGGCTGCCAGCCTGCCGGCCGGTGGCGCGGGCCCGGTCCGTCGGGTAGCACGGGATCCGGCGGTCAGCTGGCGTCTGCAGGCGGCCTGGCTGTCCCGAAGCCGGTCGCGCCCCTCGGCGCGGCGTCAGCACCAGATATCGATCTTAGCGCATAGTTGGAGCTAATAACTGCTGACGCCGTTGCGGTCGCGGTGATGAGTCGCCAGCGCCGTCGTATCGACAAGGCGCAGCGTCCCAGGAATTCGGCCCGTTCGCCGACGGCGACTCGGAGGGCGACGGCGACGACGCCGGCGACGACGCCGACGACGGCGCCGCCAGCGAAAGCGGAGGGCCCCACTGGGCCTCGCTCAACTCCCGAATCAAGCCTTTAAGCTTCTTCCACTAGTGCTTTAGCTGAGGTTTCTCTGGGAGAAGGTTTTCTAGAGTGCAGTCAGGTATCCAAATGAATGTTCTCGCGGCAGTAAGTCAATTCTTTTACAAAAGCCACGATGAGGGGATAACAACAAAAAATGTTCTCTTTTCCCTTCTGCAAATAGTTTTTATTACATGGAAGCTAATATTTTAGATCAATTTTCACCAAAAATGCTCGTTTCTGGCGATATTCATAATTCAACTTGTACGTGAGTTAGGATAGAGATCCCCTTGTATAAGAACACTTGCACAGAATACGCTTCTCTCCATAGTACATCATACAATTTTTAACTGTTTTGACGGTGTATAAATAAATAAGACTCGTATTTCACGCCGAAAAGCAAAAAGATCGGAAAGGAAATCAATAGCCAGTGTAGATCCACTGTATCCGAAATTAATTCTTGTGAAATTCATTGAATTTTGCTATACAATAAGTATGTCACCTTTCAAAGTGCGCTTTGTTAATTATCTATCTAAAAGGTACGTACTTATTTCCTTTTAAAATTTGTTGTTTCATTTTTCATGATTTTATTTTATATTCTTTGGAAACTTTTAATAACTGTTTTGGTATATCTTGGGTAAAAAATATAAATCCGAAGTGTTGTATTGTAAGAAATGAGCGTGCACTCTGTCATGGCCCTTTTCTAGAATGTCGTAACTTTTATTTGTACCGGTTCAGATCCATCCCTCGCAAAATTTAGTGCAACAATTCCCATTTATTGATAGATTAATTACTGAAATATCTTTACTCAGAACTGAAAATTTAGGTTGATTAAAAAGGGTGCATAAACCATCTAATGCGATTATTCTTTTCCCAATAAGTAAGGAAAATTAGTTGAGAATTAAGAATATATTGCCTAATAATACTAAATACAAACTATTACATGCAACAGTAAATCTATTTTTTCTATTGGAATTCATAAAAGTGCATATTCTACTTCCGAGAACATAATATACCTCTCTCCAATTTCTGTAATTAAAATTGTACAAATTTTTGGACAACACTATTAGCGTGATAAATACATAATATTCTATTTCATACATTTATTTTATAGTACAGGAACAGAATACATTCTAGTTCTTAAGAAATCAATGTTTTGTCACTCAAAAACATAATTAAGAGTCGACTAGGATCATAAATAAGTTAACACTCTTCTGTTTTGGACAATCATCAGCTATATCCATGGCGAAAAAAATATATTTTGCACACGGTATTTCTCTGCGAATACTGTGTAGTGAAATGGAATTTCGTCGCGAGCAGAGCAAATGATTAGAAAAAAAATATACGAGTTCCCCCGCCTCCTTCTGCCGCCGACATGCTGTCTTGCTCATATTTCCAGTCAGATGAAACCCTGGCCCGGGCACTGGCGATCCTCCTCGGCGAGGCGGCGGCGCGCGTTGCGTAAGAGCCGGAGGAGGGGGCGGCGCACGGGTGAAACTGATGTTTTTATTTCATATTCGTGGGTCTCGCAGCAGCAGCAGCAGCAGCAGCAGCAGCAGCCGCTTGCCGCGGGCTTTCT
>BOPP01000004.1:22277661-22290348 GCA_017312745.1 Gryllus bimaculatus | reverse complement strand
TGTTGTTGAGAGAGCATGCGGGGCGCTGTGGGCCGCCGAGGAGAGGGCCAGGCCGCGGGCGCGGGCGCGTGAGCGGCGGCGGAGCACGTGACCTTAGGCCTTCTTCTAATTGAATGGCTCGTCATGGTTGAGGTAGGTGGCTGGCAAGCTCCGCACCGGCCGATAATGCTGTCCTATGGCCAACGCGTGGCCCCTCCTTTAAGCCGGCGTCCTGACTAGCGTAACGAGCACTGCGGTGCCTTGTGGCCCACTTCCTCACTCGACGCCCCGCGCTCTTTCAACTGCGTCTCTTCCCTAACATTCTTTCTCATCATCTCCTCTTCTACCAAGGCCAATTATCGTAGCGGTCTGTTTTCTTCGTTTGCTGCAATTATCTTTTTTCGAGTCGCTAAATACCGTTGGTTTCCTGTATCTTCAGCATTCTTTAAGAACATCATTTTATTTCCTTTGCATTTAATATCTTCAATTCTCCTTGGTCCTTAACTTGTCGCCTTACTGCATTCTCATCTTTCTCGCACTTTACATTGTCCCACGCGCTTTTGTTTCTTCTCTTTCTTCTCCATTCTTTCTTTCGCTTTCCTTCCATCCTCCCGCCTCCGGCGCCGTCGCTGCGATGCCGTTTGCCCCAAATCCTTGCCCGCTGCCCTCTCGGCCTAAGCCGTCTGCCTCGCCAACTACTGGTTATTCACGAAGTCGGTCGTAACTCGTCCCGGTGCGTTCTCCGCAGCGGCAGATTGCAAACACGGGCATTGGCCCCGGCGCGAGCGCGGCCTCCACCGACAAGCCGCAGTCCTGTCTGGGCCTTGCCCTCAACCCACGTCTCGCCCTCTGCCCTTGTCTTCTTCCCTCCCGCCCTCTTCCTCGCCCTCTTCCTCGCCCTCTTTCTCGCCCTCTTTCTCGCCCTCTTTCTCACCCTCTTCCTCGCCCTCTCCTCGCCCTCTTCCCCGCCCTCTTCCCCGCCCTCTTCCCGAGGCGCCCTCTTCCCCGCCTCTTCCCGCCTCTTCCCGCCTCTCCGCCCTCTTCCCCGCCCTCTTCCCCGCCCTCTTCCCCGCCTTCTTCCCCGCCCTCTTCCCGCCCTTCCCCGCCCTCTTCCCCGCCCTCTCCCCGCCTCTCCCCCGCCTCCATCCTCGCCCCCTTCCTCGTCCTCTCCATCGCCCTTGCCATCGTCCTCGCGTTTCTCCTCGCCCTTGCCACTCTCCTCTACGCTCGCTCTTGCTCGGGAGAGATTTCTCCCCGCAATCTCCGTTAGTGAACACTGCACTCGGAATGGGGTGCGGAGTTGGCACGATATTTGCCACACTTGAGGAAATAGCGGATTTCTTTATAGCGACTTTATACTGCAGTCTCATTTGTTTTTTTATCGCAGATCTCGGCCACCCTACTGAAATAATTCTCCTTCTTCATCCCTGTTTTCGTAGTACTTTTTTTCTGATTAATTCTTGAATTCCTTTATCTAGGAAAACTATAGTACACAATGAGTTTTCTCTTCTTCCTTTGCTGCTCTAAACGAGACAACCAAGGTACAGAGATTTCTATTTCTTACCGACTGTGCAATTCGTATTGTAATGCAGCGAGGAAGAACAAACTAAAATAGCACTGTGAAGAAAAGTAGCTCAGTTTCCCTTGCTTATCCGCATTCTCCGACATCTGAAAAAGGCAAGTATATACTTGCGCCTTCAACCACACATGTTTCTAGAAAATGTTCCAATCTCCTAATTTTCTACTCAAATCTATCCCGAATGTACTTGTTCTGTTTGATAGCATGAAATTATCATTAATATCTGGTTGAAATCATTAATATATCCTGAAATTTGTTTGTAATAATAAGTCATAGAACTTTCAGTAAAACCCGATACTTGGAAAGAGTAATTTAAAAATGTGTGGGTCCTAGAAAAAACACAACTTCGCCTATAATTTATCGTTTAGTACGCTACTGTGACGTCCTCCCTCTCCTACTGCCAACTATCATATTGATGACCCGTCCCGACAAGAGTCGCATCACCTTGGCGGTGGTCGCTCTTTATTACACCCCCCAAATATTTACTGTATGTGAAGTACAGTATGCTCCTGGTTACTGTACCTCATCCATTGTCAATTCTCTCCCCATATCTCTTTATATAAAATATTACTTTCTCTAATACGTAAGTAGTATGCGAGGAATTATGGTAATGCTGGGGCAACAAAACTGGCGATTCCCTGACAGAACCACTCGTATTGTTGGGCTCTGATACAGAAAAAGGTAATAACTCTCTTTCCAACATGTAGTAATTTACAAGCTGTGATTTTCAATTCATGTTTTGTTATGGCTGGATGTGGAAAAATTGGTTTATGGCAAAACGTCCGTTCGTCCATTTGAGTCTGAGAAAAATGCTAGCGGATAAGCAGAAAACAGGATTTTTACCAACAACGATAACCTCTTTTTGATCTGGCTGATATTGCGGCCCCTTCAACTTGAGACGGATATTTTCATTTTTGGGGGTGAAACTTTCCATGAAACCGTAACACTTTCAAAATTTTCTTAACTTTACTTTTTTTTGAAATAGAGCAAACTAGGTTATAAGACCGCGTGTTTCGCATTATTGGTGAACACTCTGGATTTTCGACTTTTTTATTAGAGTAGTTTCGAGTAATTTATGTACATTTTCGATATTGCATATTACATATAACTACAATTTCCCGAACTTCTTTTGCCTGAATTTTTAGACTTTGCTAAAGTTATCAGTTTGCAATACGATAATGGTGCTGCCTTGATACGCGTTCCATGCACCCAGAATCCGGAATTTCAGTTTTTGTTTCTCGGATTTGTGTTCGTTTATTGGGTTTAAATGAATTTAAGTCTTCGTGCCTAATGCGCTACTTATGGTAATGAGTGTTAAAGGTGATGGGTATATGGACAGAAATTGACGTATTTTAATTTTACGAAGGATTACGTATTTTTTGATGAGAATGTACTCAAAATTTATGTTAGCAAATTGTGCTAAATTTCAAAACTTTAATACAAAATAGTACCTTAAAATAAAGTTTAAATATACTGCTAATGTTTATGCAAAATACTTTGTAACTAAGGTATGATAACTGTAAACTAAGGTATGAATGAATTACTGAAATATTGTGATGATTAAATCTATCAATAAACTGTGAATAATTTTCCTTAATGAAACGTATTATAGAATACTCAAATTTAAATATCCCTGTTGATATACTTTTATTACATTATGCCTGAAACCAAAGCAAATATTATTTTCAAAAAATTAAGGGTGCCTTCTAATTTTGGTAGATTTTTAGAAGTTGTATGTGTGTTAATTCTTTCCTCAGACCCTTTGTATAATGTGTAACAAAAGCAACACGAGTGAGCAGAGCGATTTTAGACACAAATTGTAGATTCTTAATCTAAAATTGTGAAAAATAATTAACTTCCTTTTTGTTTGTGAAATGTATATTGTCGAAAATTATCCTGACTGTAAAAACATTTCTTCAAAGCTTTAAAAGGCGCCATACATACGAATATTACCCTACTCGTTATAAAAAAGCGTATAAAGGAGAAGTAAAAGAGTATAGAAAGATGAAAAGGTTTAGAAGAGTGGATGAGACTGGTAAAGGAAGAACTCCGAGAAAAAGAGAATTTTCAAAAGCGGTACCTTGGGAATGAAGCTTGGGGGACCCGTAATTTTATAAAAAGGAATTACCCGCTTAAAAGGGAGAGTAGGTCACGCCGAAAGATTGTCATATAATGTAGCATTTAAGGATTTGCCGATTTATTTCAATGACGATACCACATCTGACAAGTCCTCCCCTCATATTAATTTAATCCTGAAAAATCAAATTTATTTATTCTTTGGATTGATTGTGGGCAGACCATCAAGGGCGGATGTTCCACCACGGGGTTATTCGAGTCCGCTACTTGGAATTTTCAATCGCATGTTAAACGCGATTACATATCAAAGTACATATATCTTTTTTGACCACCATTAATTGATCATGGAGTGACCACTGGTACGCAGATGTGAATGATAAGTAGTATGACCACCAAACTACAACTAACGAGGCGGTCCAGACTAGATAATGGCGAGCCATCTCAAGCGACCTTTTGGCGGTGAGACAAATGAAAGTTCCAAGAATTCTGTAAATCCGGTTAACAAGATAAACAGCTCATTTATTGCATTTAAATACACTGCAATACATTATACTGTATTGTATTACACTACTTCGCCATTGGCTTACCAACAACTATCTGAAGCGTGTAATTCAGAAAGTAATTTTCAGAAACATTTAACTGAAAATTCATTTTTGTATTTACTTGCATTAGTTATACTTTTATAACAGATAATTTCCCCCAAAAATGAGATTATCGTTATGTACAAATTATTTCAAACTAGGTTTTCAATTCTGAAACTGTTGCACATTTACAATACTCCAACATTTTTTAATGGAAGCCATCAAACTCCTCCTCCTGTAACTATTACCACAGGTTGTATACACAGAAGGAAATGGCTAAAATGGGAGTTATACCATCATAATTTTGTAACTAGTGGTACTACAATATCACGTACTTTCTTGTACTATTTGTAACGGTTTCGTAATCTTACATTATTCTTAAACATTCCTTTCAGTATGTTTTGAAAAATTATAACATCATTTAAAATAATTTTATGAATTGATATTTGTACATTTCTGTATTCGCTCAAAAATAGACAAAGAAAAATTTGTTGCAGTTTTTGAAAAATAAATGTGCAAAAAGCAATTGGACTAATTTCTGTAAAAATGGAATCTGTGGTTGGGGCTTTACGACAAGTACCTCCAAAATCCAAATGTCCGTTTCAAATTCAATGAGTTACGATATCAGACAGATCGACCGGTTAATATCAACTTTAGTGAAATTCCTGCCTACGGTTTAACCGCTAGTGTAATGCAGAGAAGAATGGACGGACGGATGTGTTGTCGTAAACTAAGTTTTCGGTACCAAGGACCTACAAAACGTGGATTTTACCACACAGCGCACTAGAAGAAGTAATTTACTACATTTAGTACCCCTTATTTGGAACTAGCAACTACCAGGGATCTACGTGACTTTTGGAACTGGAAAACCGTCCTTTTTGGTGTATCAGTACATAAGGTTTTCTGTACAATGTATGTAGTATGCGAGAAAGTTCAAATGAAAGAATTTTCAACGTACGAGTATTATTGACAGTAGTGGTTATATCGATAAAGCATTATGGCAACCTAAGCGAGTTGCTGACGCGAACGCAGCGAAGAGGCGATGTGAGCGGGCGATCTATTTACCAGAACTTAATGGGACTAGGATAGCGAATCGTTGCGCACGAGGGCCCTCACCGGCTCTTACGGAGGAATGCGTAAGNCCGCCCCCTGTTAAGCCGCGCGCTTCTCCGAAATCGCGAAGCACCCGCGCCACTCAGCACCGCCGCGCGCTCTCCGATCCCACGAGAACCCACCCCCACACCCACGCTCGCCTTCGCCCCTGAACCGCAAGCCCACTCTCGCGGCCACGCCCGCGCCCGCTCCTGTATGGAATGGTGCCTCAGCAGCGCATACTTTCTCGCATTACTTCCAACTGATGTAATTTTTGGAAATTCTAGAAAAGAGGCAAGAAAAGGACTTACTTTTGAATGTAGTATGCAACAAAGATAAGGCATGAGTCTCTTTATTTAAACGTCCTTGGCGCTATTCTAGAAAAAAAGAAAATGAACTAACGTTGGAGACATTTTAAATAAATTGTATAAAAGTCATGCAAATATTACGCGAAAATACTTACTTTTCAAAAAATTATTCATGACCTTATCTAAAGATGTATGTTTTTAGGACATCTAATTAAAATCATTTTACAATATTCCAATCTTGCAATGTAATGTTTTTGCAAATTCCGAAAATAGAATTCACAAAAAATGCATTTGCGCCATTTTTGACTTCCCTCGCTAAATTCGAGGAAGAAAATTACAGCCGTTTGGAAAAAAAATTAACAATTGCTTGTATTTCACACAAAATACGAGAAAACTATAAAAATTTTGAATAATTGTAGATCATCTTATTTAAAGATTTTAACAGTTTTCATTAAAAAACTATAGTTTTCATTAAAAATTTATAGTATTATATTTATAGAAAGATGCCGCATATTTTTTAACTTTTGCAATTTTCGAATACTCTGAGATTTGAACGGAAATGAGACTGGTGCCATTTTAAGCGACTTTGGGGTTTCCAAGAACAAAGTTTATTAAAAGAAATTAGTAATTTTTGAGAAAATTGCGAAGGAGTTGTTGAATGTAATATAGTACCCCCAAAATCAGATCGATCAGACGATATCAATTTTGGAGATAATCGGCTGAAAGGACTCCGGACAGACGGACAAAGACAGGCGGTTTGTCTTCAATCGATTTTTTGATGTCAAATATTCACTAGACATATCACAAGATTCTTATTATGTATCTTGGGTAAAGTAGTTTACTACAAAAAGGAACAAGATTTATCCACTTTTCGAAATCATGGCCTCATAATATGAGATTTCTTTAGACAATTCACCACTTTTGCTGCAGTTTTATTCTACTTTCTCTTAACTAAGCTGTGGCATAGCTTTTCTTGGGCCCTGAGGGGAAAACGTCTAGGCGATTGCACGCCGCGCTGAAGCTGTGTAGATTATAGCGCCTAATATTTTCATGGCCGGCGTGTCTTTCCAGAAAATGTGATCCTCATAACCGTATTCTGAGAACGTTGGAACTGGCGTAATGAAATTTTCTTTGAAGCAGAGACTCTTTCTCGATAAAATATTTATTAATTGTGCTATACATGCATTTTAAGAAGGGACGACTAAATACTTGTTAGAAGTCGTTGGTTATGGCCACTTTGGTCACCTGAACTCGCACCATTTAATTAATACTTTGTGAATAATTGCAAAATAAGGTATACAAAACCTTTAGTTTCAGGAAGAAGTCCGACCTTTAATTTGACGAGAAAATTGCCACAGAACCCAATTGTTTGCTTCAAAGAGTAAACCAAAATATATTCTAGAAGAGCCAAGTCATTGTACAAGAGCCGATCTAGCAGGTAGGCAACACGTTCTTCTCGAGGATATGTTAATACGTAAAACGCGGCGGAAGTGGCACGTATCTCAGCATGAAGTAGTTTGCGCTTAACCGGGAGACCAGAACGACTGCGGCCCCGGCTCATCGCACATCGGGCGCTTCCTGTTTTTTGTGCCCTCCAATCACCACCAGCGAGCTCTAGCGTATACTGTTACACTATAGAAATCAATCTTCATCATAACTATCAACACCATCAGTTAAATATTTTGTAATATGAAACCGCTCGGTGGATGGCAGGTTTGCGTTGGGCCTGCCAACGGCTACACTCAGTGTTGCGAATCTCGCAGTCTTCAAGAGCTTAAATGAACACTGCTTTAGTGCACGTGCACAACACCAATTCTCTTGATCTGCATGATGTCAACATTTCTTGTTCAAAATAAAACATGTCAGACCTCAGACTGCTCAAAGCGTAGGACTGGTAGAGGTGGCTCAGGACATCAACTGATGTCACTGCAATGCCTCTGACCAGGAGGTCGTTCGTTCGAGTCCCGACGGTGGCAGGATTTTCGACACTAGATAGATAGCTAGATTGAGTCTAGTTGCTTTCTGGAGGAGAATTCGAACGGCAGCCTGCTCTAATCGTTGGTTTTTGTGGTTTCTCCGATCAATGTCAGGTGAATGTCGGAGCAGTACCCTAACAAATGGCTATGGACTGGGAGCGATCCTTCCTCTCTCTTTCTTTGTCCTATCCTCACCCCTCACTACCTACACGTATATGCACAATACTGTCACACATGCCGGGAGACAGGTCGGGTTTGTAGAGTTGTTCCGGCTGGGGTGGTGCGCCGTTGGTGAGAGATACCTAGTTGGGGGGGAAACCCAGTTAGTCGACGGTAGGTCGACGCCGAATAACAGCATCCAGGAAGGGAAGATCTCCACTACCTCTCGAGGGAAACATGCCCTATACATGGGACTAATGCCCTTAGCCGTTGACGCGCCCGGAATGACTAATCAATCAATGAAAATCAAAGAGTAGGCGAGTAATTGCGCGTGTTAGAAAAACACAAAACTGATCTTCGCAATTGTTATGCACAGTACCAGAGTTTCGATCGGTGAATTAAAAAATCTAATACTTTGAGAAACAATTGATCGCTGTCTACTGCATCACCGCCGCCACAGTACGTGAGTACGTAGTACAGGGAGACAGTAACATTTGAAGCAATGGAAAAAAGTAGAAAATCTCCAAGGGTCTTCTTGTAAAGTACACCCAAAAATCAAAAGATCCGTTTCAAATTCCTCGGGTCGCGACATCATCCAGATTGATCTGGATACTCGAGTTTGAATCGATCTGGAAATTCGAGTTTGAATCGATCTGGAAATTCGAGTTTGAATCGATCTGGAAATTCGAGTTATGAATGTTTTCGGTACTTGTACTGTTCAGGTCACAAGCATTTTTGAAAAAAATAGAACACGTCCTCTGTCTCAAAGAACTCAAAACGCCCTTACTATCCTAGGTATACGGGAAAGAAAACTAATGATCCTTTAACAGCACATTTGTTTTGTATTATTTGTAACGGTTTAGTAAAATTTATATACTAGTTGACTTTAGTACTTCGTTATTAGTAAAATATGTATCTTAGTACTTTTTTTGCAGTGGTATTACAGTCCCAGGCTTAATTTTTACTCTTTCAACATTTATCCAGGTTGCGTAAATTGAAAATATTTGATTTAGTTCGTCAGTAGAATATGTTTGGTTTTGGAAATCTGTATTCAGCAATACTGTTTAATGCATGTATAATGTATATATGATGGAAGTATTGATTTTAATAGCTTTAGTTTTTAGATTGATAATTGCGGAACAGATAATTTGGTAATGGCTGAGTTTACTATGAATTACTATACCTGTTCCCCAAAAAGACTATTTCGAGGATCTCTATATAAGCTTCTGTGAATAGTTTTGAACAAATTCAAACAAACTGAGATTAAATGAATGCGCAGATGTAAAGCGATCATTAGAACAATTTCCCTGGAATTAAAATGAATGGATGGACCATTTCTCTGGAATTGAAGTGGCCTGAGAAAGTTTCATATTGTACACGAAGATTTTAATCGACGTAAGCCAATTATCAGAAAATTCAATGTTAACTACTTTCTAACTATTATATTGTCGTATAGACCGATTTATTTTTTTTAAATAATTGTTTAATAAGCTTTTTGAACAAATTACAAATTTATTAATCTGTGATTACTTGTGAGAAGATATGTTTTATTATGCTTAAAAATTCATATTATTTGAGGCCGTACCTGACTATATCCTGCGAATAGAAACAAACAAGTGAAAACCGTCCTTATCCTTCTTTATGATTTGGAGTTGCATATAAGCAGCAAGCTGTTTATATTCGCTCCATCACTCTCTTCTTCTCAGCGCTGCAACTTCCCTGTTTTATTCTTTACCTCAATCCCATTTCTGATTTTTCGCAAGCGCCTCAATAATTAGACTAAATAATTTCCGTCATTATAGGCTTATCATTTCTCCATGTACTGAAAGATTGGTATTCCTGCTGTTCTATCTCAGATCACATCAATTTCAATCAGTCATTTTCAATAGTCAGGAAAGCGTCACCACTCACAAACACACCGATAAACATAGCTACCCCAATAAGACTCATCGTCACTACCGCAACTGCCACCATCATCAGGATGTTTATCACCAACACAATCATCACTGCTAATATCCACGATCACCCCCACTGTCCCTACCGCTCTACTGTCGTAGACTTTGTGAACCTGTCGCTCTCCCCTGTAGTAGATTATGGCATTCTAAAGTACAGTACGTTCCCTAAAATTCACAACTTCTCTCACGCAGTCTCCCTCTTCTTCTATTATGTGTATCCGCTTTCCTTAAGCGTCCCAGACAGTCGAACTCTTTCATCTCTCCGCCTTCGCGTTATGCTTCCTCGAATGCATCCCTTCCTCCTCCCCTCCTCCTCCTTCTTCATCTCCTTCGTCTCTCCTCTCCTCATCCTTCGTGTCCTCCTCTTCTCCTTCATCTCCTCCTCTCCTTTCCCATCGTCTCCTCCCCTCCTTCGTCTCTTCATCTCCTCGTCCCCCTCCTTCGTTTCATCGTCCTCCTCCACCTTCGTTTCCTCCTCCGTCTCCTCCACCTCCCCCACCGCCTCCGATGCATCTGCCGCGAGGCGACGGCGCGTGCTGCCTTCGCCCACTTCAAGTTGCACAATGGGCCGCTGCAGTGACCCGGCCCCCATGCGCGCTCAATATTGTTCCTGTAATAGCATTAGCGAAAGGAGGGGTCGCACTTCCGGACGGGCGCCGGATCAATAGTCTCATGTCATTGCCGAGCCCCGTCGCAAAATAAGGAGACTCGCGCGATAAATACACTGGTCGAGGGAAACTGTGTTGGAAGATCGCGAGAAAGGTGGACGTGGGGCGCTCGGGCAATGGCAGCACAGGACATTCGAAAGGGATTTAAGCCATTTATTTCCAAGTCCAAGTTCCGAAGAATTATTTCGAATCTTCTCTTCTCAAAGTTAAGTGTCGTTATTATTATATATTTCTACTTCAATTGTCGCTATACGCTAGGCTTCGGTTTACATTTTATTTGTTTTTGTTTTCAGCACGGATAAAAAAGAAGAATTTTGTTGTCGATACTACTGCGTTACTCAATCGCTTTCCATTTCTTCTTGGATATCCCGCGAAATAAGTTTTATATTATATATTCACTTGCTGCTTCAGACGTGTCTCTAAATGTAGAAGTCCCTTAAACTCTGTTACTGCTGCACCTTATTCTGCTATTTTATAGTATAATTTCTGTATGACTTTGCCGTTTTAAATGAAGAATAATTCCAGAATACGAGCTAAGAAAAATAATAAATACGCACTGCTCTATTTCTCTCTTTGAAGTGTTTAGGGTAATTTTTCGTATGTATCAAATAAAGCAATGTTTAGCCTTGCGTTATTTTAGGCAATAATTGACTGTACACTACATTATTTCTCTTTCGTAAAATTGTTCGAGACAACCAACTTCTTTACTAAATTAAAAATGAAATATTTCAGAGAGAATAATCCATAGTTTTCTCTCTTCACTTCTGAATTAGATGCTTAACGAATTTGCAAGAATTGGCTATCAACCACACATTCAACAAAGTTCAATCTAGGGTAGACAGCATCACTACCTCTCACGCTCTTTCGCACCGTTTTCCACTAGACTATCACTTAACTATTCAATAACCTGGTCTGGAGTTCAGACGTTCTATCTTATCATCGAAAATGTCGGCGAATATACCTAGAAGGCCATTCCACAAAGTACTCAGAATTCCCTTCCGCGCATCAAGTCTTCGTGCGGTCATTGAAGCGCGCTTGCCGCCCGCCTCGTCCCGCTCCTCCGTCTGTAAGCTCATTCGCCGATTGTGCGCCCGTGGCCCCTCTTCCTCCGGCGCTGTCGAAGGTCTCGCGCCGTCAGAACGCCAGGCTGCGCGCGACGGCTGCGGCGGTGGCAGCGCTGACGACGCCCGGCCCCGTTATCGGACGCGCTAAGTCGTCTTTTCAACGCCGCCGAGCGCCGTCTCCAAGTGAGCCTCAGACTGCACAAAGGTTTTACTTGGAGCAGGCGAGGCGCGCCGCGCGCCACGGGAGCGGTGAGGGCGAGGGCGAGCGCGTGGGCGGGCGGCGACGGTGAGGACAAGGAGTGCACGGAACATGGCGCCCTCCACCTCTCCTGCACCGCCGAGTCTCATTACCTCCTCTATTTAAGCCCCTCCACCTCCCCCTGCGTAACGCTTTCGCCAACGCTGTCTTACCATTTCTTCACCCTTCTCCTCAGCCTTCGGCTCCTTTTTTTTCGATTTCGTTTGCGCATCCTCAATCTTACCTATTCTCAGGTTCTATACTTGGTGTTTTCTCTGCATTTATTAATACTTACTCCCTTTTTGACTAGTTTTCCGACCTTTACTACCTTTGCTTCTATTTCCTGTGGTCACTCTCTGCCTAGTCTCTGATGGGGTGATGGTTGAATGGCAACACTGTTGCCTCTGTAGCGTCGTTGATTGAGAGGCCGTAAGGTGAGAGAGAGTGGGACGGTGGTGAATTATTTTTAGAGGAGCAAACACCTGGGTTGAATTCAACCACCAGAGAATTTAAACGATTGGCTTCTCTGGAAATTTTCCATAGTTTCCGACCGAGGAGCAGTACCATGACAAACAAGCCACGAATTGTGCGCGATGTTCTATTTTTCATCCTTGGCCCCTCCTCTGCCTAAACTGTCACGTTTTTATGTACAACACTACTACTCATATCAGGAAACCAGTCTGGAACTTCGAGCGCCTCCCGGCTGGGGAGGAGTATGCCCGACACCTACAAGTAGAAAACCTTTGATTGTGACGTGTACGTTGCTGCCGGATCTCACGTTTCAGCGGAGGAACACCGCCACCTCTAGGGACATATCATTTACAATACTTGCGAAACTAATTATCATGGTTGTTGATGCACCCGGAAATAATAAATACTTCCATGGTCCACTCGCTAAAAACTCGTCTTCCGTTGTTCTAGACCCCATATCCCTAACCCCTTCCACGCAATACGTGCCTCTTTCACGCCACTCACACAAACATTTCACCCCCTCCACCCCAGCCAGCAAGCC
>BOPP01000004.1:22259344-22277636 GCA_017312745.1 Gryllus bimaculatus | reverse complement strand
TGTTGTTGAGAGAGCATGCGGGGCGCTGTGGGCCGCCGAGGAGAGGGCCAGGCCGCGGGCGCGGGCGCGTGAGCGGCGGCGGAGCACGTGACCTTAGGCCTTCTTCTAATTGAATGGCTCGTCATGGTTGAGGTAGGTGGCTGGCAAGCTCCGCACCGGCCGATAATGCTGTCCTATGGCCAACGCGTGGCCCCTCCTTTAAGCCGGCGTCCTGACTAGCGTAACGAGCACTGCGGTGCCTTGTGGCCCACTTCCTCACTCGACGCCCCGCGCTCTTTCAACTGCGTCTCTTCCCTAACATTCTTTCTCATCATCTCCTCTTCTACCAAGGCCAATTATCGTAGCGGTCTGTTTTCTTCGTTTGCTGCAATTATCTTTTTTCGAGTCGCTAAATACCGTTGGTTTCCTGTATCTTCAGCATTCTTTAAGAACATCATTTTATTTCCTTTGCATTTAATATCTTCAATTCTCCTTGGTCCTTAACTTGTCGCCTTACTGCATTCTCATCTTTCTCGCACTTTACATTGTCCCACGCGCTTTTGTTTCTTCTCTTTCTTCTCCATTCTTTCTTTCGCTTTCCTTCCATCCTCCCGCCTCCGGCGCCGTCGCTGCGATGCCGTTTGCCCCAAATCCTTGCCCGCTGCCCTCTCGGCCTAAGCCGTCTGCCTCGCCAACTACTGGTTATTCACGAAGTCGGTCGTAACTCGTCCCGGTGCGTTCTCCGCAGCGGCAGATTGCAAACACGGGCATTGGCCCCGGCGCGAGCGCGGCCTCCACCGACAAGCCGCAGTCCTGTCTGGGCCTTGCCCTCAACCCACGTCTCGCCCTCTGCCCTTGTCTTCTTCCCTCCCGCCCTCTTCCTCGCCCTCTTCCTCGCCCTCTTTCTCGCCCTCTTTCTCGCCCTCTTTCTCACCCTCTTCCTCGCCCTCTCCTCGCCCTCTTCCCCGCCCTCTTCCCCGCCCTCTTCCCGAGGCGCCCTCTTCCCCGCCTCTTCCCGCCTCTTCCCGCCTCTCCGCCCTCTTCCCCGCCCTCTTCCCCGCCCTCTTCCCCGCCTTCTTCCCCGCCCTCTTCCCGCCCTTCCCCGCCCTCTTCCCCGCCCTCTCCCCGCCTCTCCCCCGCTTCCTCCTCGCCCCCTTCCTCTCCTCTCCAAAATCTGCCCTTGCCCATCGTCCTCGCGTTTCTCCGTCGCCCTTGCCACTCTCCTCTACGCTCGCTCTTGCTCGGGAGAGTATCTTCTCCCCGCAATCTCCGGCTTAGTGAAACACTGCACTCGGAATGGGGTTGCGGAGTTGGCACGATATTTGCACACTTGAGGAAATAGCGGGATTTCTTTATAGCCGGACTTTATACTGCAGTCTCATTTGTTTTTTTATCGCAAGATCTCGGCCACCTACTGAAATAATTCTCCTTCTTCAATCCCTGTTTTTCGTGAGTACTTTTTTTCCTGATTAATTCTTGGAATTCCTTTATCTAGGAAAACTATTAGTACACAATTGCAGTTTCTCTTCGTTCCTTTGACTGCTCTAAACGAGACAAACCCAAGCGTACAGAGATTTCGATTTCTTACGACTGTGCAATTCGTATGTAATGAGCGAGAAGAACAAACTAAATAAGCACTGTGAAGAAAAGTAGCTCAGTTTCCCTTGCTTATCCGCATTCTCCCGACATCTTGAAAAAGGCAAAGTATATACTGCGCCTTCAACCACACATGTTTCTAGAAATTTCCAACTCCTAATTTTCTACTTCAAATCTATCCCGAATGTACTTGTTTCTGTATTTTGATTAGCATGAAATTATCATTAATATCTGGTTGAAATCATTAATATTATCCTGAAATTTGTTTGTAATAATAAGTCATAGAACTTTCCCAGTAAAACCCGATACTTGGAAAAGAGTACATTTAAAAATGTGTGGGTCCTAGAAAAAACCACAACTTTCGCCTATAATTTATCGGTTAGTTACGCTACTGTGACGTCTCCCTCTTCCTACTGCAACCTATTCATATGAGGACCCGTCCCGACAAGAGTCGCATCAGCCTTGCGGTGGTCGCTGTCTTTTATTACACCCCCCAAATATTTACTGGTATGTGAAGTACCAGGTATTGCTCCTGGTTACTGTAACCTCTCCATTGTCAATTCTCTCCCCATATCTCTTTATATAAAATATACTTTCCTCTAATACGTACAAGTAGTATGCGAGGAATTATGGTAATGCTGGGGCCAAACAAAACTGGCCGATTCCCTGACAGAACCCACTCGTATTTGTGGGCTCTGATACAGGGAAAAAGGTAATAACTCTCTTGATCAACATGTAGAATTTACAAGCTGTCGATTTTCAATTCATGTTTGTTATGGCTGGATGTGGGAAAAATGGTTTATGGCAAAACGTCCGTTCGTCCATTTGAGTCTGAGAAAAATGCGTAGCGGATAAGCAGAAAACGGATTTTTACCAACCAACCCCGATAACCTCTTTTTTGATCTGGCTGATATGCGCGCCCTTCAACTTGAGACGGCATATTTCATTTTTGGGGGTTGAAACTTTCCATTGAAACCGTAACACTTTTCAAAATTTTTCTTAACTCCTTTACCTTTGGTTTTTGAAATAGAGCAAACTAGGTTATAGACTGCGTGTTTCGCATTGATTTGGTGAACACCTGGAATTTTCGACTTTTTTATTCGAGTAGTTTGCGAGTAATTTATGAACATGTTCAATTATGCATTATTACATATAACTACAATTTCCCGAACTTCTTTTGCCTGAATTTTTTAGACTTTGCTAAAGTTATCAGTTTGCAATACGATAATGGTGCTGCCTTGATACGCGTTCATGCACCCCAGAATCCGGGAATTTCAGTTTTTGTTTCTCGGATTGTGTGTTCGTTTATTGCGGTTAAAATGAATTTAAGCTTCGCTGGCCTAATGCGCTACTTATGGTAATGAGTGTTAAAGGTGATGGGTATATGGACAGAAATTGACGTATTTTAATTTTACGAAGGATTACGTATTTTTGATTGAGAATGTACTCCAAAATTTATAGTTAGCAAATTGTGCTAATTTCAAACTTATTAATAACAAAATAGGTTACCTTAAAATAAGAGTTTAAATATACGCTAATGTTTATGCAAAATACTTTGTAACTTAAGGTATGATAACTGGTAAACGGAGGTATGAATGAATTACTGCAAATATTGTGATGATTAAATCTATCAATAAACTGCTGAATAATTTTCCTTAATGAAACGTATTAGTAGAATTACTCAAATTTAAATATCCCTGTTGATAACTTTTTATACTTTTATCCCTGACCAAAAGCAAAAATATTATTTTCAAAAAAATTAAGGGTGCCTCTAATTTGTAGATTTTTAGAAGTTGTATGTTGTGTTAATTCTTTTCCTCAGACCTTGTATAATGTGTAACAAAGCAACACGAGTGAGCAGAGCGATTTTAGACACAAATTGTAGATTCTTAATCCCTAAAATTTGTAAAAAATAATTAAACTTCCTTTTTGTTTGTGAAATGTAAATAATTGTCGAAAATTATCCTGACTGTTTAAAAACATTTCTTTCAAAGCTAAAGCGCATACATACGCAATATTACCCTACGTCGCTATAAAAAAGCGTATAAAGGAGAAGTAAAAGAGTATAGAAAGATGAAAAGGTTTAAGAAGAGTGGATTAGACTGGTAAAGGAGAACTCCCGAGAAAAAGAGAATTTTCAAAAGCGGTACCTTGGCGAACGAAGCTTGGGGGACCCGTAATTGTATAAAAAAGGAATTACCGCTTAAAAAGGGAGAGTAGGTCACGCCGAAAGATTATCATGATAATTGTAGGCATTTAAGAATTTCCGATTTATTTCAATGACGGATACCACATCTGACAAGTCCTCCCCTCATATTAAATTTAATCCTGAAAAATCAAATTTATTTATTCTTTGGATTGATTAGGTGGCAGGACCATCAAGGGCGGATGTTCCACCACGGGTTATTCGAGTCCGCTACTTTGGAATTTTCAATCGCATGTTAAACGCGATTACATATCAAAGTTACATATATCTTTTTTGACCACCATTAATGCATCATGCGGAGTGACCACTGTACGCAGATGTGAATGATAAGTAGTATGACCACCAAACTACAAACTAACGAGGCGGTCCGACTAATAATGGCGAGCCATCTCAAGCGACCGATTTGGCGGTGAGGCAAATGAAAGTTCCAAGAAATTCGTAAATCCGGTTAACAAAGATAACAGCTCATTTATTGCAATTAAATACACTGCCCAATACATATACTGGATTGTATTACACTACTTCGCCATTGGCTTACCAACAACTATCTGAAGGCGTGTAATTCAAGAACTTAATTTCAAACATTTAACTGAAAATTCATTTTTGTATTTAACTTGCATAGTATATACTTTTAAACAGAATAATTTCCCCCAAAATGGAGATTATCGTGAGTACCAAATTATTTCCAAAACTAGTTTTCCAATTCTGAAAAACTGTTGCAATTTACATTACTCCAACATTTTTTAATGGAAAGCCATCAAACCCTCCTCCTGTAAACTAATTACCAGCAGGTTTGTTATACTCAGAAGAAATGGCCTAAAGGAGTATACCATCATAATTTTGTAATAGTGTACTTACAATATCACGTACTTTTCTGTACCTATTATGTAACGGTTTCTTAATCTTATTATTCTTAAACCATTCCTTTCAGTATGTTTTGAAAAAATTATAACATCATTTTAAAAATTAATTTTATTGAAATTGATATTTGGTACATTTCATGTATTCGCTCAAAAATAGAACAAGAAAAATTTTTGTTGCAGATTTTTGAAAAAATAAATGTGCAAAAGCAATATGGACTAATTATCTGTAAAAATGGAATCTGTGGTTGGCCGGCTTTACGACAAGTACCTCCAAAATCCAAATGTCCCGTTTCAAATTTCCAGGAGTGACGGATATCAGAACAGATTCGAACCGGTTTAATATCAACTTTTAGTGCAAATTCCTGCCTACGGTTTAACCGCTAGTGTAATGCAGGAAGAATGGACGGACGGATGTGTTGTTCGTAAACCCCTAAAGTTTTCCCGGTACCAAGGACCTACCAAAAACGGGAATATTTAACCACACAGCGCAACTAGAAAGAAGTAATTACTACATTTAGTACCCCTTATTTGGAACTAGGCAACTACCAGGGATCTACGTGACTTTGAAACTGAGAAAACCGTCCTTTTTGGTGTATCGTTACATAAGGTGTTCTTGTACATGTATGTAGTATGCCGAGAAAGTTCAAATTGACAAGAATTTTCAACGCTACTTAGTATTATTGACAGTTAGTGGTTATATCGATAAAGCATTATGGCAACCGAAGCGCAGTTGCTGACGCGAACGCAGCCCGAAGAGGCCGATGTGAGCGGGCCGAATCCTATTTACCCCAGAACTTATGGGACTAGGAGAGACGAATCGTTGCCACAGGGCCCTCACCGCTCTTACGGAGGAATGACGTAAGCGGAGTGCAGGAGGCCGAGCGACTGCTTCTGAGGCGCTGCTCTCCGCCCCCGCCTGTCCCCCGCCCCCGCCCCCGGCCCCGCTTGCATCGCCCGCCCCCTGTTAAGCCGCGCGCTTCTCCGAAATCGCCGAAGCACACGCCCACTCAGCACCGCCACGCGCTCTCGACCCCACGAGAAACCCACCCCACACCCACGCTCGCCTTCGCCCTGAACCGCAAGCCACTCTGCGCGGCCACCGCCGCGCCCGCCTCCTTGTTATTGAAGTGGTGCCGGCAGCAGCGCATACTTTTCTCGCCAATTACTTCCAACTGAAATGTTAATTTTTGGAAATTTGAAAAGAGGCTAAGAAAAAGGACTTACTTTTGAATGATAGTATGCAACAAAGATAAGGCATGAGTCTTTTATTATAAACGTCCGTTGGCGCTATTCTAGAAAAAAAAAAATGACACGTGGAGACATTTTAAATAAATTGCTATAAAAGTCATGCAAAGATTACCGCGAAAAATACTTACATTTCAAAAAATTATTCATGACACTTATGCTTAAAGATGTATGATTTTTAGAACATACTAATAAAAATTCAATTTAAATATTCCAATGTCTTATGCCAATGTAATGTTTTTTGCAAATCGAAAATAGAATCCACAAAATGCATTTTGCCGCCATTTTTGACTGCCCTCGCTAAATCGAGGAAGAAAATACAGCCGCTTGAGAAAAAAAAATTAACAATTGCCTTGTATTTCCACACAAAATACGAGAAAACTATAAAATTTGAATAATTGTAGATCATCTCTATTTTAAAGATTAAACAGTTTTCATTTAAAAAACTTAGTGTTTCATTAATAATTTATTAGTAATTATATTTATAGAAAGATGCCGCATATGTGTTTATAACTTTTGCTAATTTTCGAATACTCTGCAGATATTGAACGGAAATAGAGACTGGTTGCCATTAAGCCGACTTTTGGGGTTTCCAAGAACCAAAGTTTATTAAAGAAATTAGTAATTTTTTGAAGAAAATTGCGAAGGAGTTGATTGAATGTAATATAGTACCCCCAAAATCAGATCGATCAGACGATATCAATTTTGGAGAAATCGGCTGAAAGGACTCCGGACAGACGGACAAAGACAGGCGGTTTGTCTTCAATCGATTTTTTTGATGTCCAAATATCACTAGACATACACAAGATTCTTATTATGTATCTTGGGTAAAGTAGTTTACCTACAAAAAAGGAACAAGATTATATCCCACTTTTCGAATCATGGCGCGTCATAATAGAGATTTCTTAGACAAATTTCACCACCTTTTGCCCTGCCAGTTTTAGTCTACCTTCTCCTTAAACCTAAAGCTTGGGCATAGCCTTTTCTTGGGCCCATTGGAGGGGAAAAACGTCTAGGCGATTGCACGCCGCGCTGAAGACTGTGTAGATTATTAGCGCCTAATTAATTTTCATGAGAGCCGGGTGTCTTTCAGGAAAATGTGGTCCTCATAACCGTATTCCTGAGAACGTTGGAGACTTTGGCGTAATGAAATTTTCTTTGAAGCAGAGACTCTTTCTCCGATAAAAATTTATTAATTGTGCCTATACAGTGCATTCTTAAGAAGCGGACGACTGAAACTTGTTAGAAGTCGAGGTTAGGCCACTTTGGTCACCTGAACTCGCCACATTTGAATTGAATACTTTGTGAATAAATTGCCAAAATAAGGTATACAAAAACCTTTAGTTTCAGGAAGAAGTCCGACCTTATTTGACGGAAAATTGCCACAGAACCCAATTGTCTTGCTTCAAGAGAGTAAACCAAATATATTCTCTAGAAGAGCCAAAGTCATTGTACAAAGAGCCGATCTAGCGAGTGTAGGCGAACAACGTTCTTCGAGGATATGTTAATTACGTTAAACGCGGCGGAAGTGGCCACGTATCTCAGCATGAGTAGTTTGCGGCTTAACCGTGAGACCAGAACGACTGCGGCCCCGCTCATCGCACATCGGCGCCGCTTCCTGTTTTTGTAGCCCTCCAATCAACCACCAGCGAGCTCTAGCGTATACTGATTACACTATTAGAAATCAATCGTCATTCATACTATCAACACCATCAGTTAAAATTTGTAATATGAAACCGCTCGGTGGATGGCAGGTTTGCGTGCGGCCGGCCAACGCTACACTCATGTGTGCGGATCTCGCAGTCTTCAAGAGCTAAATGAACACTGGCTTTAGTGCACGTGCCACAACACCAATTCTCTTATCTGCATTTGATGTCAAACATTTCTGTTCAAAATAAAAAATGTCAGACCTCAGCTGCTCAAGCGTAGGACTGTAAGGTGGCTCAGGACATCAACTTGATTCACTGCAATGCCTCTGACCAGGAGTCGTTCGTTCCGAGTCCCCACGGTGGCAGGATTTTCGACACTAGCATAGCAGAGTAGATGAGTCTAGTTGCTTTCTGGAGGAGAATATCGAACGGCGCAGCCCGTGGCTCTTAAATTCCCGTAGGTTTTTGTGGTTTCCTTCGCGCATCAATGTCAGGTGAATAGTCGGAGCAGTACCCTACCAAATGGCTATGGACTTGGAGCGATCCTTCCTCTCTCTTTCTTTTCCTACACACACCCCTCACTACCTACACGTTATAATGCCACAATACTGTCACACATGCCGGGAGACAGGTCGGGATTTTAGAAGTTGTTCCGGCTGGGTGGTGCGCCGTTTGTGAGAGATACCTAGTTGGGGGGGAACCCAGTTAGTCGACGGTAGGTCGACGCCGAATAACAGAGCATTCCGGAAGGGAAGATCTCCCAACTACCTCTCGAGGAAAAACAATGACCTATACATGGGACTAATTAGCCCTAGCCGTATGACAGCCGCCCGGAATGACTAATCAATCAATGAAAATCAAAGAGTAAGGCGAAGTAATTGACGCGTGTTAGAAAAACACCAAAAACGGATCTTCGCAATTGTTATGCACATTACCAGAGGTTTCGATCGGTTGAATTAAAAAATCTAATACTTGAGAGACAATTGATCGCTGTCTACTGCATCACAGCCGCCACAGTACGTGAGCACGTAGTACAGGGAGACAGTAAATTTTGAGCAATGGAAAAAGTAGAAAATCTCCAAGGGCTTCTGTAAAGTACACCCAAAAATCAAAAGATCGTTTCAAAATTCCTCGGGTCGCGACATCCGATCAGATTGATCTGAATACTCGAGTTTGAATCGAATCTGGAAATTCGAGGTTTGAATCGATCTAGAAATGCCGATTTGAAATGTCGATCTGGAAATCGAGTTTTGATCGATCTGCGAAATTCGCAGTTTGAATCGCATCTGGAAGAGTTGTGGCGCAGTTATGAATGTTGTCGGCGTACTTGATACTGTTCAGTCACAAGCATTTTTGAAAAAAAATAGAACACGTCCTCTGTCTCAAAGAACTCATAAACGCCCTTTACCTATCCCTCAGTATACGGAAAAAGAAAACCTAAGTGATCCTTTATCGACAGCACATTTGTTCTTGTATCTATTTGCCGTAAAACGGGTTAGTAAAATTTATTACTAGTCATTGACTCCTTAGTACTTCCGATTATTACGTAAAATATGTATCTTAGTACTTTTTACAGGTATTACAGTCCCCAGGGCTTAAGTGTTTTTACTTTTCAACATTACAGGCTTGTGCGTCAAATCCTGAGGAATATTTTGATTTAGTTCGTCAGTAGGAATATGTTGTTTTTTGGAAATCTGTATTCAGCAATACTGTTTAATGCATCTAATAATGCTATATTATGATGAAGTATTGATTTTAATAGTTTTTTCATGGTGTATATTGATAATATTGCGTATCCAAACTAGCTAATTTTTATCATGTATTACCCAATGTCAGCTGAGTTTTTACTAAACATAGATAGAGGTTTACTATTTACCTGATTCCCCGCGAAAAAGACTAATTCGAAGATTCCATATATAGACTTCCGTAAGTGAATAGTTGTTAACCCAAATTCAACAAACTGAGATTAAGAATGAGCGGGAGCCGCAGGATGTTAAAGCGCATCATTAGAACGAATGGTCCCGCGAATTAAATAATGATGGACCATTTCTCTTGGAAATTGAAGTGGGCCTGAGAAAGTTTCATATAAATGTACCCACAAAAGATTTTTAATCGACGTTAAAAGCCAATTACCCAGAAAAAATTCAATGTTAAACTACTTTCTAACTATAAGTTGTCGCGTATTTAGACCGTCCTTTGTTTATAAATAATTTGAAATTTAATAAGCGTTTTAGACAAATTACAAAATTTATTCAATACATTGAAATGTACTTGTGAGAGAGATGATGTGTTTATTAGGGCTTAAAAAATTCAAATATTATAATATAGCCGTACCTGACTATTCCTACGAATAGAAACAAAACATGTGAAAACGTCTTCCCTTATCCTTCTTATATGATTGAGTGCATATAAGCAGCAATGCTGTTTATCCGCGTCCATCCCCACTCTCTTACTTCTCAGCGCCGCTTGCAAACTTCCCTGTTTTATTTCTTTTACCTCCAATCCCAGTTTCTGATTTTTCTCACAAGCCTCAATAATTAGACTGAAAGAATTCTTCATTATAGGCTTAATCATTTTCTCCAGTGGTACTGAAAGAATTGGTATTTCCTGGCTGTTCTATCTCAGATCAACATCCAATTCAATCAGTCATTTTCAAAATAGAAAGTCAGGAAAGCGCACCACCACAATGCCATCACCGAGTGTGAAGAGCGATTAGCTACCCCAATAAGGGACTCATCGCTCACGTACCCCGCAAAACTGCCACCATATTCATCAGATGTTTATCACCCAAACCAATCAGTCACTACTAATATCACCGGATCACCCCCGCAACTGTCCCTACCGCTCACTGTCGCCTAGACTTTGTGAACCTGTCGCTCTCCCCGTGTAGTAGATTATGGCATTTCTAAAAGTACAGGTACGTTCCCTAATAATTCACCGACTTCTCTCACGCAAAAGTCCCAACCTTCTTTCTTCTAATTATGTGTTATCCGCTTGGTCCTTAAGTGCGTCCCCACGACAGTCGAAACTCTTTTCATCTCTCCGCCTCGCGGGAAATATCTTACTCGAATGGAAGCATCCCTTCCGTCAACCATCCCCCGTCCTCCTGTAATCGGTTCCTACTTCTTTCATCCTCCTTCGTCTGCTTCTCTAACTCCTCATCCTTCGTTGATCCCTCCTCTTCTCTCTATTCATCTCCCCTCCCTCTCCAATTTCCCAATATCGTCTCCTCCCCCTCTTTCGTCTCTCATCTCCTTCGTCCCCCTCCTTCGTTTCATAACTCGTCCTCCTCCACCATCGGT
Organism: Gryllus bimaculatus; assembly: GCA_017312745.1. Lineage (NCBI taxonomy): Eukaryota > Metazoa > Arthropoda > Insecta > Orthoptera > Gryllidae > Gryllus > Gryllus bimaculatus. The sequence goes on along the minus strand of BOPP01000004.1, from coordinate 22,266,796 downwards.
TTCCCTCTCCGTCTCCGTCCACGCGCGTCCCCCGCCGCCTCACGATGAAGCCATTCTAAGCCGCGAGGCGGACGAGGCGCGCTGCGGCCTTTTCGACCCACTTCAAGTTGCACAATGCCGCTGTGCAGTGACCCGGCCCCCATGCCGCTCAATATTGTTTCCTGTTAATAGCATTAGCGAAGGAGGGGCTCGCACTTCCGGACGGGCGCCGGTCAAGTGAGTCCGGTGTCATTGCCCGAGCCCCGTCGCAAAATAAGGAGACTCGCTGCCGAGTGAGAATACACTGGGTCGAGGGGAAAACTGTGTTGCGAAGATCGCGAAGAAAAGGTGGGGGACGCAATAGCAATTTGGTGTCGCTCGGGCGAATGGGCAGCATACGAGACATTCGAAAGGGATTTAAGCCATTTATTATCCAAGTCTCAAAGATCCGATATTTCGAATCTTCTGCTTCTCCCAAAGTTACCCAGTGTCTTTATTATTATATATTTTTCTACCTTCCAATTGTCTCCGCTATACCGCTAGGCTTCCGGTTTACATTTTATTTTTTTGTTTTCAGCACAGCTGATAAAAAAGAAGGAATTTTGTTGTCGATAACTACCCTAGCGTTACTCAATCGCTTATCCAATTTCTTCAATTGGATACCCTCCGCAACGAAATAAGCGTGTTTATATCCCCTATAATTCACTTGCTTACTCAGGACGTGTCTCTAAATGCTAAAGACAGTCCCTTAAACTCTGTTTACACTGCCCTGCCACCTGATCATTACTGCCGTATTTTATAGACATATAATTTCTGTAAATTTGCACTATTATTTGCCGTCCTTTTTTAATCCATGCACCAGAATACTTCCAGAATCGAGCTAAGAAAAAGTAATAAATACGCACTGCTCTATTTCTCTCTTGAAGGTGTTTAGGGGTAATTTTTCGTATGTATCAAATAAAGCAATGTTTAGCCTTGCATTATTTTAGCAATAATTTGGGACTGTACACTAACATATTTCTCTTTCGTAAAATTGCTTCGAGACACCAAACTTCTTTACTAAATTAAAAATGAAATATTTCAGAGCAGATAATCCATAAGTTTTCTCTCTTCACTTCTGAATAGGAAAATGGTCCTTCTTAACGAATTTGCAAGTATAGTTGAAAGGCTATCAACCACACACTCCAACAAAGTCAATCCAGGTAGACAAGTATCCCCAACCTTAACTACCTAACTCACGCTAACTCTAACGGCAACCGTTTTTCCACTAGACTATCATCTAAATTATACTATTCTAAAGCCTGCGTCTGGAGTCCAGGGACGTTTCCTAGTTCTTATTCATCGAAAATGTCGGCGAAATATACCTAAAAGGCCTATTTCCAACAAAGTACTCGAGGAATTCAACCTTAACCGCGCACTCCAAGTCTTGGTGCGGTCATTTGCAAGCGCGCTTGCGGCCCGCTCGGTCCCGCTCCTTCCGTCTGTAAGCTCATTCGCCGATGTGCGCCCGTGCCCTCTCTGTCCTCCGGCGCTGTCGAAGGTCTCGCGCCGTCCAGGAACGCCCAGGCTGCGCGCGACGGCTGCGGCAAACTAAGTAACAGGTAACGGCAGCGCTGACGACGCCCGGCCCCGTTATTCGTGACCGCCTACCAGTCGTCTTTTCAACGGCCCGCCGAGCGCCGAATCTCCAAGTAGCCTCAGATCTTCCACAAAGGTGTTTACTTGGAGGCAGGCGAGGCGCCGTCCGGCGCGCCACGCGGAGCGGTGATGCGATGGGCAGCGCGTGGGCGGGCGGCGAGAGCTGGGCAGGAAACAAGGAGTGCACTTGAACATGGCGCCCTCCCACCTCTCCTGCACCGCGAGTTCTTTCATTACCTCCTCTATTTAAGCCCTCCATCCTCCCGCTGCGTAACGCTTTCGCCAAACGCTTGTCTTACCATTTCTTCACCCTTCTCCTCAGCCTTCGGGCTCCTTTTTTTAAACGATTTCGTTTTGCGCATCCTCAATCTTACTTATTCTCAGGTTCTATAGCGTTGGTGTTTTCTCTGCATTTATTAATACAATTATACTCCCTTTTATTGACTAGTTTCCGACCTTCACTACCTTTGTCTCATTCCGTGTCACTCCTCTGCCCTGAATTTTTTTCCCCTTCTTTTTGATTTTTGGAATATCTGGGTCCGTGATGGTTGAATGGCAAACGACGTGTTGCCTCTTGTTAGCGTCGTTGATTGACCGCAGCCGTAAGGTGAGAGAGAGTGGGTGATCTCCGGTGACCGTGAATTATTATTTAGAGGGAGCAAATCAAGAGTCCTGCTGGTTGAATTCAAAACCATACCACGAGAGAATTAAATACAGATTGAAGACTTCTTCTGGAAATTTTCCATAGTCTTTCCGAACGAGGAGCAGTTACCATGGAACAAACAAGCTCACCAATTTGTGCGCGGTTGATTCTTTATTTCTACATCCTTGCCCCTTCTCTGCCTAATACTGGAACACGTTTTTATGTACAACTACTACTACTCATATCAGGAAAACCAAAGAATCGTGTAACTTCGATGCGTCCTCCCGCGTGGGGAGAGTTATGCCAGACCACCTACATAGTAGAAACCTTTGTATTGTGACGTGGCGTTGCTGCCGCCTCTCACTGTTTCAGCGAGAACACCGCCACCTCTAGGACATATCATTACAATACTTCGAAACTAATTATCATCGTGTTGATGACACCCGAAATAATATACTTTCCATCGGGTGTAATCCCCACTTCGTCTAAAAAACTTTCGTCTTCGTTGCTTCTAGATCTCCCAATATCTCCCTAACCCCTTCCCACCGCATTTCGATGCCTCTTTCACACGCCAACTCACACTAAAACATTTTATCACCCCCCTCCACTCCCAGACCTACCGTTTCCAGCCAAGCACCCAACCCTTTGCAAAACTCATTCAACTCCACCGCTCGGACCCCGCGCGGGCACCCGCGGCCCCCGCGGCGCGGCCGGAGAGATAGCGCCGCGCTAAGCTCTCGAACTGCGATCCCAATTAGAAGGAAATTACACAATGGGCGAACCGTTGCAGGCGGCGCTGCAGTGCGCAAGCGAGCCGGCTGGCGGCAGCTTCTCAGTGAACCCGCGCGCCGGACCCCGCCCCGCCCGGCTCCGCTGTCTCCCAACACTCCCGCTCCACCCCGCTCTCGCCCCGCTCGCGGCATCCCTCTGCGCGGCCACCTTCTTGCACCGTGAAGCGCCGGCTGCGCTCGCCGGGACCCTGCCCCACGCCCAGTCTCCGCCTTCTCCCACCCGGCTCACGCCCACGCTTCCACCCTCAGCTCCACCCCGCTCCCAACCCTCGCGCCATCCCTCGCTCCGCACACCTCTGGCGCGCCACCTCGCCCAGCGATAGCACGCCGCGCCGGGACACGCCCCGCCCCTGCTCCTCTCCCCCGACCCGGCTTCTCGCCCCACTTCCAACTCGCTCGTCCTACCCCCGCCAATCCACCCCGCTCGACCCCGCTCCACCCCGCTCCACCGCTCGCTCCCCGCTTCCACCCCGCCCCGTCCGCCTCCGCACCGCTCTGCGCGCCACCTGCAGCCACGAATTAGCGCCGCTGCGCCGGACCCGCCGCCGTCCCTAGCTCCGCTCTCTACCCCCGATTCCACTCCGCTAACCAACCCCGCCCAACGCTCCGCTCCGCAGCCCTCTGCGCGCCACCTCGCACGAACGCGCGCGCCGCGCCGCGCTCGCTGCAAGTTGACAGAGCGAATGTTTAGCCGACGGCGGCCCTGCGACGCGGCTGTTCTAGCGAGCCCCTCCGCGGCTCGGCTCTGACTGGGCTCGACTCCATTCCGACTCCGACTCGACGCGGCGCCTCTCCGCCGTTTTCTGGCTGCAGGGGATGCTGAAGTCACGTAGTTGTCCCAACCCGAGGAATGTTTTCGTCGACACATAAATCACGGCGTAATTATATATCACGTGACTTCGCTGAGTTGGCCGTTCTCGTTCAGCGCGCGGCTTTTTCTTGTTTGTGCCCCCCCCCTCTTCACCCTGTCTGTCTGGTTAAGTAGCCTGTACGGCCTGACGGTTTGACGTGACGTCTTGGAGTTAATCTTTGAACAGCTTAAATAATTTTTCCAACGGCACACCCGTGTCACTTCATCTTACTATTTGGAAGTTCAATTACTGGTACTTTGATTCCCTGCTTTGGTAATTTATTTGTTTCTCTTAGATATGTATATGAAATCGTTTTCCTTTCCTCTTCTGTTTTTGGCAAATAGGCCGACTTGGACCATGCGTTAATATACAATGCATTTAACGGAGCTCATTCATCAACGTACCATTATCTCGTTGGCAGAAGCATGTAATTCAACATGGGATCAGTATTTAGCTAGATCCGATTTTTATTCCCGAGGATTGTTACCCCTGGGGGTGTGGAAGGTGAAATTATGATGGTAGGGGTGAAAAACCGACACACACATACAGACATTCACAAACACACCCATTCCCGAGGTTGGACATTCCTTTGCTCCGAGACCGCTACTGCCTTAGCGATATCGGCCACGCGGCCGGCTCTTCCTTATTATTATTATTATTATTATTATTATTATTATTATTATTATTATTATTATTATTATTATTTGCTTTTTCTCCTTGAATTTACTTATTATCGTGCTCCCTTCCTGTGATTACTTTTTCCATATTACTATAATAATAAATAGTTACATTCAATATTTGAACACTCAACTTGGTATTTTGTTGAAATTATTCAATTTATTTTTACCTCACCTCTGTATTTTTAATGTCTTATATTTAACCCTTTGCGCTTCTTTCTTCGGGTTCTATGTTGCTGTCCCTCAGTATGTGAATTCCCCTGACGCACTACCTCGGGCGATCGTAACGTATTTTCGGTTTCTAAGTTTTCGATCACAAAAGAAGAGGAATTTTGGTACGTAACAATTAATACATTTAGTAGCCGTCCTGTGGCCATTGGGATTTCGTAAAGAGATTTGGAAGACCTCTATCTAGTTTATAACAACTTATGTTTAAATAATGAAAAGCCTAATATACTGTCTAGCAATCTGAAATCAGACAATGGACACAATAGATATCTATCAATTGTTTACTCCACAACTGTGTGCATCCTCTCAAAAAAGATCAGAATCAGAAAAATATGAGTATTATATTTGTATATTGAGTGGAGTTCGATGGGAGCGGAAGACTAAGTTTGGAATGTCGCGCCCCTTTCCACAAAGAAGCGCAAACATCTAATAATCTATGTTTATTAGTAATACTGGTTGCATATAAATAGAGAGATACAGGGTTCGGCCGTCACCTGTCGAAGTTTAATTACAGACTGACCGTAGTAGTATTTGCAATAGCTAAAATCTTTTTTGGTAGACTCCATCGGGCTGTTCTACATTTTTCGATCACTTCATCGCATTATTTTTCTTCGTGGTCATTGTAATTTTCATTGTAGTTTTCATTACATTCTTTACGCTCATTGTGATGGGAAGAAAGAATGAATTTTTCCACAGCCTAATTTTTTAAACAAAGGTGAAACTGCGACTATCGTACATTTTACGCCAATTTAGTCAGTGAAGAATATAATCCCAGCGTCCCAGTTTCTCTAAAACACCTCATGTACGTAAACTGTGATGATTCACTTAGCCTTTACATAAACACCTGTTTCTCTCTATCTGCAATGCATCATCGTCAGTGAAATTTCACTGATCTCTCGCCCGGAGCGGGGCTGGACAACGCCCTGAACATCGGGAGGCAGCGTTTTATCGCGCAGGTGTCACGCACGCGCCTCGCTGAACGAAGTTGCTAGGACGGCCACGAACAATAGGCTGAGCGCATTTTACTGTCAACACGGCGCAGGGACGGACGTAAGCGTCTGGTCACAGTGGAATTGACACTCTGATCAGCGCGCAGCCGACAGCGGCGAACGGCGTCGGCGGGCGGTGGGCGGTAGGCGGTGGGCGGTGGGCAGTGGTGGTGTATATAATATATATATATATATATATTATATATATATAAGTTTGTTACCTAACAGAGACATAAGGTCCAAATTTTCATTAAAAATCTCCAAAGGAAGGTTTTTTAATCTTACAAAATACTTCATTAAGTTTTTCGAACCAATCTTACCCATTCAATATGAAGCCTAAAATTTACTATATGCAATCCATTACGCAATATATCTGTAAATAATTTCTCGTACCCTTCTTTTGGAAATGTTCCAAAAATGGTTCACGTATTTAATATAGTATATATATATATATATATTATATATATATATATATATTTAAAATTATAATTATATAATATATAAATGATATAATTATAAGTAATATCGAAATATATATACTATATATATAATATATTATATATTCTAATAAAATTACACCGTGTAAATCATTTTTGAACATTTCCCAAAAGTAAGGGTAGAGAAATTATTTACCAGATATGAATTGCGTAATGGCATATGCATTTAATAAATTTAGCTTCAATTATTGAAATGGGATAGATTGGTTCGAAAAATAATGAACAAGTATTTTGTAAGATTTAAAAACTTCCTGGAGATTTTAATGAAAATTGGACTATGCCTCTGTTAGTAACGCAACTTTAGCTCTATTGAAGAAAAATACGGGTATGAAAGAAATAGGTTGGAGCCTTTTTCGCCAAAAAACACTTATTTGCTTATGTTTATATAATGGTCTCAACCGATTTCACTGAAAACTATAGATTAAGATCTCTATGGTGTATTTTTTTGAAGTTTAGCTTGATATTATTTAAATTTTCTAATTATTGTAAAAATTGCATGTGGTAGTCTCGTATTTAAGAGAAATAAACTACTGATGAGTTTTTTTTTATAACGCTACACAGCACGAATACCAACCCCCAAAATAGAGACGCTTGTAGGTCTTCGCCATATGCAGGCCAACGGAAGGAAGAGGTCAAGTTCAATTAACGCGTAATACGCAATAGAGTCGCAAACAGACAAACGGTCAGCAGGGGGAGCAAAAGTAGCATGAGATGACCGCAATGACGTGGCCATGGCGAACAAAACGTTCGCCCAGTACATTAAAAATTATTCGCTAATTGCATGAGTTGAACCCAAATGGTGAACATGTTGCCGTTTTTATTTTAAGTCGAGCATATTTTAATATATAAAATAATGATAAATATAGAACATGATAAAAAAAGAAAATCAAAAGTATATGATTAGGAATAACCCTTCAATGGTTGCACCCAGATATTTGCAATCGATCATTAAAAAAATACCAATATATTGCCACTATACATTATTTTAAGATAAAAATGGGCAAATTGGACGAAGTAATAAAAGCAATAATAAAAAACAGACATATTTTTCAAAAACTATTTAATATACTATCGAGAAATTATATTTGTATGCTCGTTTAAAGAAATTTAAAACGAATGCGTTTATAAAAGCACCGGCTTTAATATTTTGAACAGATCT
>BOPP01000004.1:22209332-22231526 GCA_017312745.1 Gryllus bimaculatus | reverse complement strand
GGCTCGATGCTGCTGCCGCCGCAGCCGGCGCGTCCGTCCGTCGGCGCGACTGTTCGCCGATGCCCTCGCTTCGCCCGGATCCCCGCGGCGCTCCAGCCGTCCGGCGCTCCGGCCGTCTCTGCATTTTCATTTTCCCTCGCCCTGCCGCTTTGAACGCCGCCCTCTGCCGCCGCCCCCGCTCTCCCCCTTGGGCCTCCGCCCCGGCCTCCACACCGGCCTCCGCCCCGGCCCTCCACTTTGTTGCCGGCGCTCCCTCACACTCCCGCATTCATCCGTAAGAGTCTTTCTTTCCCGCGTTTTGCTCGCGTCGTTCCTGCCGCTCTCTTCTTACATGCTGTTTGGATTTCCGCGCTCCTCCAATCTGAGTGTTTCTTCGTTTTTGAACGTTTCACTCCATGCTGTTTTGCGCTTAAATTTCACCTTCGGGTTTTCTTGGAACTTTGTTTTGATTCGTCTCGGCAACCGCTCCTTTCTCTCACTTAACAGGAACTGGACGAACCAAATAAGAGATCTTTTGTGATTTTATGACTTTACGTTTCGGGCTTTGGTACCATTCGCTTCCCTTATGATGTTTCTTATTTCTCCCTATTTTTTTCCTTAATTCTTTGAATTTCAAGAAATAAAACATAGTAAAATACAAGCACCTAGATTCTTAAACAATGACAGATTGTTACAAATCCTGAATTTTATCATCAGTATTTCGTTCTGTCTCATAATTTATTCCCCAATTTCTCTCTTCATTTACTTACCTTGGTCTATCAGTCATGTTTTCTCACCAATCCCTTTTCATATCACAACTACGTTTTCACCACTTATACTACTGCATTATCATCTTCGTCTACTTTTCTTCCTTGAGTCTCAGAATTTCAAGATTACTGTCGTTCATGTGCATTGATGTCCCTTCTATTCCAACCAAGGATTATCTCCATTTCTTCTGTTCTCTCGCACGCAGCATGTCCACCATCCTGCCATTCTTACGTTCTTCCCAGTCTTCTCCGACTCCTTCCGCTCTCAAATAGTCCTCTCCTCTTTGCTCTGCGCCCGAGGCTCTTCGCCCGCAGCGAAACGACAGGGGGAGGGGTGGCAAAAGAGGAGAGGGTGAGGGCTCGTCGAAGAGAGGATAGTGAAGGGGTGGGGAAAGGGAAGGGAAGGGGAGGGGAGAGGAGGGAGAAGCGGGGGCGGCGCCCGCAGAGCTCTCCGCCAAGGAGCCTTCTCTGAAGGACGCTCTTCCTGCTTCCAAAAATAAGCAAAGACGATGACGCAGGCCGAGGCGGCCAGTCGCAAGTGGCTGCGCTTGTGTCAACATCGAGATTAAATTTCCTGCTTAAATTTTCTTTAATGAAGATTTCCGGAAGTGACTCGTCTCGAGTAATTTGTTTGATTATTTTATGTACTGCTTTTGATAACCAAACCGTATCACAGAGACGGCGTTTTAACGATTTCAAGTACTACATTCAAGTCGGATGGGAAGTGACGAAGTTTTGTATTGTGAAATAAAGTTAAATACGTAGAATATATTATTAAAGAACGTTGTTGTCTAACTTCTCGCAAAATTTAATTTTCATTGCTTTGTAGCGTATTTCAATATTCTTGTAAGCAATGTACCCGTTTATTTAATTTCTCATATAATTTTAAGTACTGATTATTTTACATTATATATAAAAGATTCTTTTGAAAGGATTTAATAGAAATATTGAAGTTGATTAAAAATTTTGAGAAGTTTTTAAAAATACGTAATTCGTATTTCCTAAGTGCATTTTATATTTTATCAGATGAGTCAAAATCTTAATTGAACGATCACACACTCGTTCTATCAGATTTAGCGATATTAGTGTGCAATTGGATAATGAACTGCAGTGCACGTCACTGTATGGAATGGAATGCGTTGAATTTACTCAATTAGCGTCATTCAACGCCCTGGGCTAATCGGAAGCATCTAAATACCGATTCAATTGACGCAGCGTTCTTGTATATCGCAAACTGAATGGATGGTAAGTGATTAACATTTCAATGGTTATCGTCTATACATATAATTCCGGGAATACGTTAAAATTGAGAGAGGTGCATAACTTCTATAAGGGTACGGAAGATCACACGAAATTCGTTATGAACTCTAAAAACTCGAGAAAATAATACTGTTTATGCAGTCCTCAATTCATAATGCTTTGTTTTATTTGTTGTTTATTCATTGCGTAAGTACTCCGATTCACTGTAGTGTCGTTAATGATAAAATCAGCGTTCTCTCTCGCAGTACAATTTTTCACATATGTGACAAGCTTCGCAAAAATATCGTTGTGCCTTGCAACTCAATGATCCCAGATGTAGCAGTTAACTAAGTTCATCATTTACTCACAGTTCTTATAATGAAAGGTGAAGTACTAGAATTAATGTTCCTGTAATATTGTTTTAGTTTCAGGTCAGTTTGAGGCAAATGTTACCTGTGCAACCAAAATCTGTACACGAAATCCAGCTTTCCATACAGCAAGTTTTGTAATTTATTTACAATTCTCATTTGGTGAAAAAAGTTTACAAATATCAATGAACGAGCATTTGCGAAACAATTAAATGAATTGAGAAATAAAACTCAGTAATGCGGTAATAACGGCAACAATATGTTTTTAAATAATTAACAATTATACAACGATAAAGCTGTGGTATCTCTGACTACAGAAAGCATTACATTACATTTATTCTAACCTAATTGTCTCATAAAAAATAATTGTCTTCTAAAAATGAAAATGTTGACCAATACTTTAGTAGCGTTTGCTGACGCATGTAACAATTTGAATATAATATTGTGTCTCCCTACTGAGCAATTAGCTAAAACAATCTTCACAAAATGCATCTGCACCTATTACCATTTATTAAGTCATTCTTGGAACACAAAAGGATGCGTCAGATAATTGATTATATTTAAAAGCATTTATTGAAATTAATAATTCACAAGTGAATGTGTAAAATAACAGCATAGTTTTTGGTTTATGAGAATAACACATACACTGTGAATGCCGAATAAATATATGAAGAATGAAAATTACATTGTGATTAATTTATGCTGTTTGGATCAACGAGTAAATATGCACAGTTTAGGAATTCATAAATCTACCAATGTGATTTGACTAACAATAATATGTTTTTTACAATGTTTGCAAGGTGATATTGAAGGAGCTTCGCTTGTTAGTCGCCATCACGCGTCTTCGACAAACTCGTTAACTGTGAATGCTATTCTGAATATTTCGAATTGATTAAAATGCTTTCTTCTTATTAAAGAACTAAAATAACATCCAAATTAAAAATTATACCTGCTCAAAGAATGAAGTTATTTTTCTCCCTTAAACAGTTTTTTTTTAAATAATATACTGGTTAAAAAATAACTGTCAACAATTGACTATATATGTCGTTAGATGATGACATAAATGTAAACGTGAGAGAAAACTTCATTAATTCAGTTGGCTTGTAGAATTGGAGTTGTCTGCCTATAAAATTAACAGTAAAAAACTTAATTTATTATGTATTATTATGATTATAATTCTTTTTTTCTACCAAATAAAAAATCATTTATTCTAATTGTAACTGCAAAAATGGATTATACAATAATCAACGAATATTCAGATGTACGGATAGATTTCTGTGCCTGGAACCTGTCAATTCAAAATGAACTTTTTCCTGGATGTTTTGAAAAGTGTTCTCTCCGAACCCTGCTCCACAGAATCCACACGCATCTGTTCCTGTCAAAACTCGTAAAACTTTCTCCTCTTTCCAAAAGTAACATTTTAGATAAGATTTATATCGACTCTTCCAAAACTATTGATCTTTGAATACATCTTTATAGATGATTTGATTAATGATTTCCTGACTCTAATGGATGAAGCTACATTCAGCTAAGCGTATCGTGGCAATCATTTTACAGTGTCACCTAATATGTTGATTTGCATAAATTATAATCATTTCTGATGTACTCATATTTAAGACAAATATGTGAAGAAATTAGAAATAAAATACATAAATAATTTTAATTGGTATTGAATATACTAGAAATACATACGTTACTGTATATGTGAATTGACGTAGTCCTTAACATTATAATAGCAACGCTAACTACCGCTCGTTAAACATAGCATTAGCAATTAAGTCGGCAAAACAGTCTTCGAACAAAGCATCACCCACACATCCGATAGCAGTGAAAAGACTGGTCACTGAAGCCTACTCATCTTTTGAATTATTTTTCACAAAAAAAACTAATAAAAACTACCAATTAAAACTGATTGTGACGTATTGGGGAGAAATATACATTCTACGCTTTACTATACATAGAAAAATAAGTACCAATAAAACAATAATACCAACATTTGAAAATCTACAAATTTTCGCTTTGATTTATAAAAAATTGCTGTATAGAAACAGGGTTGCATCAGAAAATATTTTACTTGTACTAATATTTCACTGTCACTTTAATTTGTGTACCTATTTTAATGTCATCTGGCAATGTGCTGTAAAGTAACGTACGATCTGTGGATTTCTTGTAGTTGTTCATAATGTCACCTGATAAATATGATTTCTACTTGTGTTTTAATTATAAATATCTTTATTACAAGGAAATATGTTCCTACTCTTCAGTTTTGACAAGAACTACATAAATAAAAAGCAAGGCAATGTTAAGATTAAAACCTCCATGATGATATCATAGAAATTGCATGGATGGCATTTGCTTACTACCCGAACAATCTTCATTGCAATATAAAAGTCGAGGTATTATAATATGTGCCCCTTGCTAGCCTTGGAATCATTGATGTCTAGTGCTCTGAAGCGACAATAAACATTTAATCATACGTAAACATGCTACAAATCAAATTTCCGCCAAACTCATTAGAATGATCTCTCATCGTAAACACACGTTTACGTAATATGGAGCGTTCCCACAAACCTCGAATGTTGTGCTTTAGTTTTTACATGATACTTTCAGTGTAATGTCATGTTTTTTTCTGGTCACGTCACGAAACATTCTGAATGTCGTGATTGTCGAACATTGCTGCCACATAGTCTGATTGCTGTCACAGTCCCGACTTTATGCGACTTTTATTTTTGCTATGTGCTCAATGAGACGGCGTACAGAAGAAACCCGAAAATAGAATGTACCGCTGCAACATAGACGTTGACACAGACAATGTAGTTTTGGTAAACGACCAATAAGACCGAATTAAGAATATCAAGACACTGAGTCCAATTGGCATATCTCTTGCCTTAACATCCTCGTTCACGATTGGTCATCCTTGCGGAAAATGACTTCAGTCTCCTATCGTGTAATTCACCTGAGATGGTCGTCGTTAGATACGGATGGAAAGCGGTATGTTCCGGAATAAAATGAATGATCTTTTACTCTATAGGAAATAGTAAACAAACTTAGCCAAAGCCACTGTTTCTTTGACCAAATATCATGCAACGTCACAACAATTTTATAGACGCTCCAGGCTCATGTAGATAATGTAAGCATGTTATTTAATTTGTTATTTGTCATGTCACAAAATTCTGTCTCCGTTCTCGTCTCTGCGAGTGTACAAATGAAGCCTTTGCTTTAAATATTTTAAAACACATTAAAATGCTTCGGTGCACATAGTGTTGACGGTACACAAACGCATGGAAATTTTCTGTCGCGATTCAAATTTCCTTTTTTGTTCCATTTTAAGCAAATACGTCGTGTTGTGAACGACGCAATCTAAATGATATGACGTAAGTATGGCTGAAATGCCAAGGTCTAGTACATGAAATATATTCAGTGAAGTTATTCACAGAACCATGGTTTCGTGAAAGCTTATATCCTTCTCTCTCAAAAGCCTGTATGGCGTAATTATCTTACGATATACCCACCAATATCTTATACATTACCAAAACGCCTCGGTTATTTATATTTCTATAAAATAAATTAATACAGATTCAATCAGATTTTAAGCAAGATTTCACCACTTTGCATTTTTGTGGCCTGTAATATATGAATAATGGCGTTTTAAGAATTTTTTGGTGCATGTATTATAACTGAAATGCTATGTGTTCGTATCAGATACATGTATTAAATAATTAAATAAATACTTCGATTTCCTTCTCCTTCTTCTTCTTCTTCTTCTTCTTCTACTTCTGCTACTGCTGTTCCTAGAGTGAATATATCCAAGGACAGGTATCAGCTGCATTATGAACACAATATCCTGTGCGTCTCTCTTCATCGGATGTGTAATTCTGACCTTTAAATGTGGGAGCAAACCAACACTTTTTCACACTCCCACTTTTCATCTATTTAAAGACTTTCTTTTATCTGTCCCAACGATCAGTCCTGCCAGAGTTTGTGACCCACCTGTAATAATATACTTTTTAAAGATAACTTCATCATATTTTCTCCTTTCACACTTTTTGAAGAATTAATTACCTCTCGTTTCTGAACACTTGACTTCTCCACTTCTCCGAAAATCCCAGGCGAACGTAACTGATGTGATTGAGGCTAGTCAAATTTCTTCAATAGGAGTATATATGAAACTATTGCTGGACTACTTACGAAATAAGCCTCTTCCATTGTCCATGCGCAAAATGCAAAAAAGTGTTCAAAGCTATGATTTCTCCGTAATTATTGTCTGTAGCCGGCCAGCTAGCTTCAACCATCACTCCAATCTCGCCTCCTAATATCGGGGATGATTCATGATTATCCCATGACGCATGTACCACTCTTCCTGTTTCTTTACTTCTCCAGCCGCAACTTAAATTATATTGTTTTGGTAAAAGCTAACCAGTAATCGAGCCTTCGAAACTTCTTGAATATGGGTGATTTATAGCCCCCCAGCGAAAGAGGACAATTGCATAGCCCCACCCGTTGCATCGCCAAGAAGCAACACCCGCAGAGTTGGTTCGGGTCTCGTGAAAGGCATAGTTCGCTTTCACATTTGCGTACTACGCTATTTAAATACTTGACATTTGCACTACAAGAAAATTTCAACCACAGACTTAGGTGGCTCAGAGCATCAACATTGTCACTTGAGTGCCTCTGAACGTGCTCTCATCGTTAGTTTTCCGTCGTTTTTCTGATTAACACCAGGTGAATGCCAGAGTAGTACCGTAAGAAAGGTACCACGCTCGGGATATTTCTTTTCTCATCCTTGCCCTATACTGAATTGAATTGAATTTGCCTTATTTTACGTGGCGAGACTCGGGCCATCAGGCCCGCTCTTCCGTCTGACCACGAGTATTTCTTGGGCGAGAAACAGGCGATTTTGAATTTAGCTCAGAGGCGTCATTTAGGCTTGAGGATCTTTTACATGCAAGTAAATCTACGAACATGGGACAGCCGGCTTTACTTTCCCTCCGAAAGAAGGAGTACGAAGGATTTTTTTGCCCTTAAAAATCCACGGCTTCGATCGGGTTTGAACCCGCCAACTTGGGTACAATAGCCCAGTACGCTAACCGTTACACCATCGCCGCCGCATACTCATCCTTTACTTACACAAACGTACACTTACATGCAGTACATTACAACACATGCAGGGAAACCAGTCAGAAGCTTAGAGCATGTCTCGGCTGGGGTGGTGCTCTTCTGGTAGGAGATATCTGGTAGGGAAACCCCCCGCAAACCGACGGATAGTTTGGTGCTGGATCTCACCATCCTGCGAGGAAAGATGATCGCCTAGTTCTGCGATAAAAAACGTGCGTTACTCTTACGGGACTAATGACAGCACTTGACGCGCCCGGTATCAACAATCAATCAATAAAATTTCCTTAATTTGGCAAGCTGTGAACTCCATCATGTGTACTGCAACAGATCTGCAAAGGGATCACGTGGTGCATTAATGCAGAGGCTTACTTTTATTATTCCATCTTCCGTTTTCTAATTAGGTTCTCAGTTCTATTAACATATCTTTACGGTGCCTACTTATTACATTTATAACATCCTTGAAAAGCTTCTTCATCTTTGCGGGCAATATGAGCATTACAGAGTTGCGGAAACATCTGGTCCATTTCAGGTTTGCATCTGAGAAACAGTCGACGAATCTTCTATCTCTCTAATTAGAAATAAATCCCAGGTCTTCCCAGACAATTGCACTTCGCTAACCCCCCGTCTGGTAGAACTGCGAGAATTCCTCCTGCTTGTGTCGCGTGGCCGAGTGAAAAGAACGGCGTCGATTTCCCGCGAATGACTAAATTAGGAGCGGCGCCAGCTCGCCAAGATTGTCACTAAATCCTTTAATGCTCTGGGCGAGACGCGGAACCACCGCGGTGGCCCACTGGCTGCAGCTCGCACACGTTCTCTACATTATTAACCTGCGGAAGGCGGCGTGGCGCAGACCTCGACGCCGCCACGTCCCGCCCCGCCCCCTCTCGCTCCACCCCGCCCCCCGCCGCGCTCCGGTCGCTCCGCTCCACTCCCCGACGTCCGCCACCGTCCCGCCCGCCTCCTCTCGCTCCACCCGCCCCCGGCGCGACTCCGGTCGCTCCGCCTCCACCTCCACGACGTCCCGCCACGTCCCGCCCCGCCTCCCTCGCTCCACCCCGCCCCCCCCGCGCTCCGGTCGCTCCGCTCCACTCCCGACGTCCCGCACGTCCGCCCCGCCTCTCTCGCTCCACCCCGCCCCCGCCCGCCGCGCTCCGGTCGCTCCGCTCCACTCCGACGTCCCGACACGTCGTGCCTGCACCCTCTGGCGCTCCGCTCCGTGCCGCCACGCCCTTCCCCGCCGCGCCGCCCCCGCCACGCGCGCGTGCAAACGTTCCCTCTCTGACGTTTTACGAACGCCGCGCACCCGAGTCGTTTTCACCGCACTTTAGTGGCTAGGAAGCTAGAGTCACAGGCTTCGCCCACCGTGCACATATCGCCAGTAATTTAAATAAAATACTGCGTAGCATTCAAGGCGTGATAAATACGTAAACTGTTGCGTAATTCAAAACGCGAGCCATGGAGTATTAAAAGAACGTGAAATATGACGAGAGTATCAGTTTGCCGACGTAAACGATGTATATTGTTATGAATGATGAGCAAATTTGATAAATGGACACTAATACGCGATGAATTTCAAAGAGGTTTTTAAAAGCTCGGATATTTGATGAGAAAATATCACGAAATTTGGGATTTGTTTCCTGAATGGTGGTAGCAGTTGCATGTTATCATTTCCATCTATACAATTTTATATTTTAATTTTTATTAAAATTCAGTATAATAATAAAATTGAGCATTTAGAAACATGTTTCTGTTGCATTTATTATTATTATTATTATTATTATTATTATTATTATTATTATTATTATTATTATAACAGGCAGGATTCGCAGTATTCCATTATCACAATTTTTTGTTTAAAATGAAAGATATTATACATCTAATAATGTGACACCTAGACGTTACATGATGAAAACATTTATCAAAATAATAAATTGCGGCATTCTATCTATAATTACACTCAATAACAAATTGTACGCCTTGTAGGGTATTTTGATATTCATCACTTGTTCTTAGACAAGTGAAACGTACTGATTCAAAATATGCAAACTGTTTGATAACCCACCGTTTTTTAAATACAATCCTATCATTTGCATTTCATTACAACAATTCTTGCTACATGAAGTAAGGAACATGAAATGAGCTAAGAAAATAGTGATTGAGTCACACGACACACATACTGCGTAGTAATATCTAGTTCCAGTCACGATACGCACATAAAATGCATACACACTAAAAATACTTCCTTAATCCAATAATCTAAGATATGTTTGGGTTGCGTTTCTTGTCTGTATACCTGCGTTTGAATTGAGCATTTGACATGTCACTCTGAAGTGTTCAGCAAGAGTCAGCCAATACTGCTACACTCTCATAGTCCCTGATACCGGGACTTTACCGCGGAGATGTTCTGGTGAAAACGTTTCCATGTTTGACAATGAATGAACCTAGGTTTTCGGGGAAGAAATGAAGATGTGAGTCGAGGAGATAGATTTTGAGGGACATGTTTACACCCACCTTTTTATATACACTGATGCCCTTTTTCAGAACATTTGCATAATCAGAAGTTTTATAATTTCATAAGAAATTAGCAACCTCTGATTTGAATGCCCCAATTTGCAGTTTTTCATTGCCATTCAAAAAGTATTGGAAGTGTGTGTTAGCAATTATTATCCTTACTTGTGGACCAAAGAACACACCATCTTTCACTTAAGCATAACTCAACATTGGCAACTTGTTGAACAGGTGCCTAAAATATTTGTGTCGTTGTCAAGTGACTTCGTAAAATTAATGTGCCCTAGCATGAAGTGGTGGCATGATAACTTTGTCATGGTCACCTCACGGCACACACGAGCCATTTTTATTTCCTAGCTGCATTCATGATCTGATTGGCGATTTTTTCTTTATGTAGTGGTGTTTTCCATATCTACTCTTTTCACCTGGAGATATGATAGATGTGCTTAGTGCACCCTATCTGCATTCCCATAAGAATGGTGATAACGTTTAAATAATTACTGATACACCATTTATACTTGTATCGTATTTTTATGAAGTAGCGACATATTTTCATGTCTCTTTCAGGTGAATATAACATCCAACCTGTACTGATTTACATTGATTATGGACACATCCAATGAAAAATTGTAAAACAAACCTGGGGAAAAAGAATTAATGAAGGGTGTGTCATGAAAATTAAAGCAAAAAACTACATTAAAAAGGTAAACATCATGTCAGATATCTACAGCTTTTTATCAGTGTTCTATTTAAAAATCTCTTCTGTAACTGTAATATGGCAGCATTTATGCTTAACACTTATTTATTGATTTGTAGCAAAACATTTTTAGTTCTTACAAAAGTAAGTTACATGATGTAATATTGTATCTTGGTAAATTCACGAAAGGCACTTTTGGAGATCGAGGCATAAAAGTACTTAAAACAGATAGAGTTTAAGTATAGAGTTGGTTGTCACCCTAGAAAGTAGCCTTGAAAAATGTTTCAGGCAGCAGTTTTACGTAGGCATGTCCCAATTCACACCATAGCAGATTTCTATTTCTTAACAAATTACGTGGCGCGACCATTCGATGTCAGAAGTCCGTTGCGTTTGGGATATCTGCGCGGTGCTGGGATTATGCCATGCAATCGCAGCAGCGGCCTTCTCGGCCGAGGTCTTGCCTCTGCCCATCGCGGCTCTAGGGGCGCTGGCCACTCTCGCCGGCTGCTCTTCGTTCGCCTTCATCGTCATTTACCCATGCGAACTGTATACTTTCCTCATACTTCGTACACTCCTACATCCTCCGCTGTAGAAATATCGTTGTTAAAAGCGCAAAATATATAATTTTATCATCATTCCATTACATCCGTTTCGTTTCGTCTGTTATCCGTCGCCCTCCATGCCTCTTGTGAACAGATCTGTCAACAATTCTCTTTTTCTACAAGATTATATTATCGGTTCCCTTACGTTCACTCATACGCACTTCTAACTATATGAGATTTACCTCTCGTTTTCCTTTCACTCGTCGCATCATTCCCAGCTTCCCTGCTCCCTTCGGGCGGTTCTCATTTCCATCGCTCCCTCATCAGTCTTCGGCCTCGATCTCTCCACGAATTCGCCGTTAGTGCCCGGCAGCCCGCATCGGCATCGCCATTGCAGATGACCTTCCCCCCGCGATTTCGACCGCCCTCTGTGCTGGCCGTGCACCCTCTTCCCGCCGCCGACCTTCCTCTCGCCTCCCGCGCCCCCCTCCGCCACCGTTGGCCGCCCGGCCGGTGTCATGTCCAGTCGGCGTCTAGCGTCGCGGCAAACTGTTATGCAAATCACGCGAAAGCGAAGCGGCCGCCCCGTCGCCAGCGAGAGCGCTCGCGCCCGTGAAATTGGCTGAGAGTGGAGGAGAGCCTCGCCTAGACGCCGCGCTTACTCTCCTCGCGCTCTGGCCCGGCCCCGCGCCCCCACGCCCCCGCGCTCCTGCTCCGCAGCTCTCGCAGGTTGAGGTGGCTCAGGGCATCGCATGATGTCATTGGCGTGCCTCTGAGCGGAAGGTCCTACGGTCCTCTCTAGGTTGAACTCTCAGCCGCTCTGGAGGAGAATTCTAGACGTCGGCTGTTCTGGTCGGCAGCTTTCTTTTTTTATGAAAGCTCTCATCGGTAGGGGAATGCCGCAGCTGTATCCTAATAAAAGGGACACAGACCGCGTGTGATGTTTCCTTCCTCATCGTTGTCCTATCCTTACCCCTTTCTTACAAACACTTATACTTGCATGCACTACATTACTATACATTCGGGTGACTAGGATGTAGCTGATAACTTGTCGTGGTTGAGGCTCGCCTATTTGGTCGGAGATACATGTATGGGGAAAACGCCTTAAGCCGACCTGAAGGTCGGTGCTGGATCTCACCATCCAGTGGAGAAAGATCATCGCCACTTCCCGTGATTACGCGGTGCATTATACTTACCGGACGAAGGACCGCAGCAGTTGACGTGTCCGGAAACACAAAGAAATCAATCTCAGTACTCGTATACCCACACACTGGGGTCACAGAACCACGGCTGGGACTCCATTGTTTCCCTCACAATTGGGTTCCAGATCTTGAATATTTGTATCCTCAAAATATATTTCGTCATACTATTTGAGTTCCTCAAAACTTTTACTTCCTCATACTTCTCATTAATCTTTAGTCCCACAGCTTTTACCTTCTCACTACGTAGGTGAGGGAACGTTATCTAATGCGCGAAAAACTGCGAATTTTTGGCAGAAAAACTGTTATTACAGCGCTCTAGTAACAACAAAAGAATCTAATTGCTAAATTTAGGAAAAAATACTCTATTATGTGGTACAGCCAGAATCCATATTTTTTCGTCCTTGAAACCGACAAATCAAATTACGGCAAAACGTCTGTCCGCCCGTCTGTCAGTCCGTCCGTCCGTCTGTGAACAACGCAAGCGACTAAACCGTTCAGGCGATTTTTTCCAAAATTGATATCCCCCAATGGATTTGGCTTGAATTAGAAACCGGTATTTCAAGTTTGGGTACTTTACATGAAGCTCCTGAGACATTTTCAATTTTTTCAAAAAAATGGCTTCGTTGTTGGTTAAGATTAAATTTTCTTGTTGGATAGTGTAAAGGACGTTTAAGAGAATGATGCAGATCTCATGTTCGTTGAAAACCCTGTTTTTTTGAAACTAGCAAAAGTTCCAAATTTTACGTACAACTAAAATATTAAAGGTAGAGATTTTTACCTTAATGAAAACTGTTCCTCAAAGATAGATTTTAAATAAAACCACGTTTGATTTTTCGAAAATTTGAGTACTTTTCGCGTAAATTTGCATGCAAATATGCGGGAGAAAGTACGTGCTGTTATCACTCTTTTACCGACTTTGGTAACGTTATTGCATTAATATCTAACTTCGCTTGAACAATATGATACGATCAACGCATTGATAGGTTTGCATAATAAAAAAATCGAAAAAGTAGTAAATAAGTGAATAAATTCTGCTCTACGTTGCTCTTGGTCACACCCATCGATATCTCAGGCAAACAGTCTCACACTTATGCAATTTTGTTACCTGAAAAACATAAATGATACAGTGAACGGCACACCCCAAAATTAATTGCAATATTATTAAGGGAAAATTTAAACATTTGGAAACTACTGATTATATATTGTGACGTACCTAGGAAACGGTACTCTCACGACAAATAAAATGATATAAAGGACGGGTACATTTACGTGAATGGTCTTCAGGGGTTTGACGCTGCAATCGGAAGAATGATCGAAGAAACTATTTTGTGCAATTAAAAGTTTTAATGATTGAACACTATGTACAAAATTCTTTACAATACGCAGGCGCAAGGCCTTTAGTGATTCATACACAAGTACGCTACCTTGAGGCTTTCGATGACCACCGGCTTGGCTGGAGGCAAGCGGGGCGCATGCAACCGGAGCGGGCGTGTTCGGCAAACTTCGGTCCGCCCGAGGTTGGTCGGGAATTCGCTCTCCTCGGCGTCGACTCGCTAGCCCCCGACGCAATGGCAACGAGCTCGCACGGGGTTCACCCCCAGCCAGTACAAGCAATGTCACATATACTAACATGCACAACGCGCAATGCGTCCCGTCGGCATTCCGATCACAGCAGTTCTTCTCATCCCACTCGAATGTTCGCACGGTGCGGCCCGCTGCGCATCACACCGGGCGGACATGGAACGCGTGTCAGTCGGCCATCAAACTCCAGTATTATGTTTTTCACTGATCCCGGTCCTGGTGCGCACTTTCATTTCTCCTAATCACCTGATTATCAATTTTTATCACCTCTAATCTCACTTAATGCTACATCAATTCCACACTGTTGGTATATCACTATAACTTGCTTAAGGCAGCACAGCCCGTCCGTGTTGCGCTCGCGCTCTCTGCCTATCTCGCAACCGTACACCTCGCTCGTCACCCCCGATTGACCGTTGGTGCAGCGCGCGGGCGGCGGCGTTACTACGCTGATCGATTTAGTGCTTCTTTTAATTAGAATTATGAATCAATTTGATTGTTAGTATGCAGAAACGTTTTCGTTTCAATATATATATATATAATATATATTATATATATATATATGTATATATATATATATATATAATATATATATACGGTCATGTTTGTATCATGATTGTATTAATATATTTTTAATGTTTGAGAAATATCAAGAGCATATATATTTTCAACAAACTTTGTACATACACGTACGTGCTACAGACATTTACGTCCTTCTTTTTTTGAAAGAAATATATCAAAATCCACTCTGTTTTTTCGATTTTGTACTGTTCTATTCGTTTATAGATGAAAACAAGAATTCAACATGATTATGGGCAGGCATAACTGTACGTGTCTGTTAATTGGGGGAGAGGGATAAAACCTTTATGTTCGGCTTAGTTAACTCATCTCTGCCGACGGCGCTTCTGAATGCAATTTGCTGGATACACCAGCTGTGCGGGTTGCATGGTTGCGTTGTACGGCCCCTAGCGAGAGGGCTTTTTCTCTGCACTCAGCACTGGCAGAGTGACCACTGCGACGGCAACACCCGACCATGCACTTAGAGCTACAGAGCATGATGTTCTATTAGCACCGCACACCGTCACATTTTTCTGTTAATAGTCCGACCTACTTTAATTTCCTTATTGCATAGAGTTTGTAGCCTTGAATGTTTAAAGGTGTTTGGCAATTATAAAGCCAATTCGTGAACTTGAGATGAGAATATCATCGTAATGATGAGTGAGATTTTAAAAATGTCAGAGGCTGGTAACTTACCAGCCTCTGTAGTTTGGTAAGATCCACATTCATCCAATGGAAAATTAAATGAAGTGATCTCTTTTCTTCTGAATTGACATTTTGATCCTTAAGCCGATTACATAAAATCAGAAATATGAAAAAAACGCGGAAACATTAATCGATGAAATAATCCACTTTGAAAATTTTAACTGGAGGGCTTCAGGTAAAAGCAATTCGTTATGCATATTTCTTCTCACTTCGCTGCATTTAATATGTTTTGGTAATATCGCAGAATAAATTATACCAATCATTTTGATGAAATCGATCATTTTGCAACTTTTCAAAAGTTCTTCGAGCATTATTTCAACTCGTTTATAGAGTGTGAGCTCTATAAACACTAGGCATCTGTTAATGATTAAAGTAGTAGTTAAGTAGTGATTAAAGTAGTTAACTAGAAGTAGAAGTAGTTTCGGTTGAAAGAAAACACCACGAGTTTGGAGGAATCTAGGACAGCGCTCATCAAGCGCATGGTGATGCGATGTCTCTCTTCCCTCGGCGAGTATTGAAGCGAATCACAAGTGAGCTTTCCAATGCTACGAAGCACTCTCCGGTGACCCCCGTTTGGACGTTTCCATTACGCTTCGTAATAAATTGATCCTTGACGTCAATTGTGTGGTGCGCTGCTGCGGCGTGAAGTGATGTGGTCTAGCAGAGCACTTGGAATACGAATACTGTGGCTTCGACATACTATTCGTCTCCAACGCTGTACTGAGTACCGTGGCTTGCAGCTATGTTGGACATTCAAGAATATCGACGATGTACTGAAAATTAGCCGTTCCATACATAGTATTGGATTTTAGTGAGTCATTGTGTTAAGAACCTACGTGTCAAGTACTGAAATGCCATATGGCCAATCGACGTGGTATGTGCATCGAAAGCTTTGAAAAAAATCTTAATTGTAGACATGCACCCGACATTACGAATTTGGCACAATCAGATATGCTAGAAGATATTTAGTGATATTACATGAATGGTAGATCAGATGTTATAAAACGGCAGTAAAACTCAAATTAAAATGTTTATTTTTCATAGAATTGTGTTTGATTTTTTTAATAGAACTTTTTTTGATGGAATGTAGTGTGAAGATATATATTTTAGCTGCCCATAGACTGTAGATTGCGGAGTAAAATTACAGTTCCCGTGGGAATGAAATGGTTTGCTGTTTATTGACATGTTGTGGGTTAAACTATGAATAGTACCAGGAGAATATTTCGATGAGATCCGCTAGGACAGGTACAGCCTATTCGTTGTACATTTTCTTGTTATTCAGTTAAAACCCTTGTGTAATTACCGAGCATAATGGAAATCACTATACGTGAAATTAAAATTTGTGTTACATGGGAACAAAAAAGTGAAAAATAGAAATTCCAATCCTTTTTACAGATTCACAGCTCTCGAGAGGAAAATAGTACGTTCGTAGACATGCTTAACAGCCAGATTACCGAAATATGAATAGCGCTATATGTCAAAACTTACCAACTAGTGAACACAAATGTGTGAGCGGTAAGTGTCGACATAGTACAAACGTTGGGAAGAGGTACTAAAGAAATTATATAACATGAAAATGCTTAGAAAATGTGTAGTTTGTGATTACAATATTCTCTTCACATTTGTTCATAATTTCTCTACTGCGAGGATGTGTAATGTACGCAACTCAGTAGCAAGGCCAGATATCAAGCGTATTTCAGAGTTGATAATCATATTTCAGCCCCAAATTATTTATTTACCAGATATTCTTGAAGATGACTAGTTTTTGAAATAGTTGTTTATTGTTGTAAACGATTGATAAATGCGTCGTATTTCTGAAACGTTAAGAATGTGCACGAATTTTTATGTCATATGTAAATCCATAACTTGCATAATTAATTCAGTATTCTTCGGTCATGTTCTTTAATTTAAATAATTCTGCATATAACATCGGGCAATATAAGAAGTAAAGTTTCGTTTATGAACTGTGTGAAAAAATTAACGAACAGTTGAATATTCTTTGATTCAAACCTTCTTCCAACTGTCGTGCCGTTTGATTTAGTCAAATATCTGATAAGCGCTCCAAGCTTCATCGGCGAAATGAAATAACGTAAATCTTATTTCACAGACAAAGAGATGAAACTTCGTTAGAACAATTCCACCTGAGGAACAGAAAAACAAACACAAAGATGACCTGAACACCGATGGAAAGAACATATGGTAGAGATATAACATTTTATTATTCATGAAATTAAGCACTCCATAAAATGGGCAACTATTTTCTTAAAAACAACTACAACCATATGTGACCTTATGTTGAAAATTTTAATCACCACACAATTTTTTGAACTCCAAAATTTTTGCCCGTCCTTTTAGTATGCTTTGCTGAATAAAAAAGGGTAAAAAAGGGAGGATCGTACAACGCATTGCTTCTTTTTACAAAGAACGTTCGTGTCATCAGCAAATATAACTGTTCTTTCGTTTCTAATATGACATAACGTTTACGTATAGTTTTGTATTATGTTTACGTATGTTGAAGAGGTTAGCGTGGGACCCAACACAATTTGAAAAACAATGAAGATGAGTGAAAACTGTTCATCTGTGCCAAAAAGGTAATTCTTCTCTTTTCAATCAATGTGTATGGTACGAGGCTAGTTAATCTAGGACAATACTTTGTATTCCATGTGAATGTAATTTTAAAGGCAAAATTTGATGGTCAATGATGTCAAATGCTGTCGAAAGATGTAAAAAAATTCCAATAGGTGGTTCATTTTGATCTTTCGATTCAGTAAATGTTTTAAGAAAATAATATTTTGATTTTATAAAACCATTTTGAGTCTGAAACGCTCCGTTTCTGCTGGGTAAAGTTTCTATTTGTATATCGGCCGATAATTATGAATTTAATTTTATTAGCCCTAGTAGAAGTGGCTTATTTTTTAACTGTTTTGAAAATTCTTGTAAATGTGCTTGTGAATGGAGCATTAATGTAAAGGAGCATTTGTAAATATGAGTTAACTGATGAAAAGACAGGCGCAGAGGTTTTCAAAAAATAATCAGAAAATTCAAACCATCAGAATATTTATTTTGTAATTTACTGACCATTCTGTGTGTATCAGTGGAAGAAATTTTTGAAACGAAGATAGTATCGAAATTCATTTGTGAAAGGTGTGATACTGAATTTTGGGGTTTTAGTCTTTTCGTGAGATCAATTGCAGTTCTCAAAAAGTGTTGGTTGAAGAGACTTGCTACTTTTTTTTAATCACTCAATTATCTGCCATTGTGCTTGGACACAACATTCTCTGCGACATTTTGGTGACGTGGTTTTGATAAGTGGTCTTATTTTGCATGATATTTCACATTGCTTTAGTTTTGTTAATACCGTTTAAATATCCTGATAATTTTTCATTATTGTTGGCTTCGCAATTAATTTTCTGAATCCTATATTACTATCCATATTCAACACCCATCTATGAAAGCCATGAGTACGTTCATCCAGATAATAATATTTGTTTCATTAACATGATTGACACGAAATTTTAAATTATTAAAATCCAAATTTATTGACAAAATAATCACAATATGGCACTTGAAAAATATTTAGATGGTTAAAAGGAGTATATTCTGAATATTTTAGCTATTACAAATTAAAATCGTTAATTGAGTTTTAAAAAGTATTGTCATTTTTTAACATTTTAGCCAAACGACGATCTTAAGTGGTAAAGATAATAATTTTCTTTGTACTCTGGAATGCAGGAGTCCAGAATAAAAGATTAGTTTGATGTGCTGGTTTTAACGTAACTGATTTAAGTATTAATTCAACACTAAATGAAATAAAATCGTTTCATCTGATAATTTTTTTTTAAATTCCCGTGTAACAATCTGCTTCTATAACTTAATTAATATGATTCATTCGGAACTACTCATATTCAGAAAACTAAATGCGTGTAAAAGTCAGTGGAACGTGTTGAATGTGAATATTAACTTAATGTTTATAAAATAAATAATCGTTTAAATATGTATGAAGCTTTCTCTCCCTAAAATGATGTATTTTGAATTTGATTTTCTGGCTAATATTGTCGATAATAAATACTGAGTGCCATTTCGATAGGGTTTGTCTCCTGATTTCAACAATTGCTAGAGAGAATGATGAGTTGGTCTCATGTCTTTCTTTCAAAATGCCACCAATTCTTATATACACTCAAATGAAAGTCTGAATTTCATAGCCGACTAATTCCAGGAAAATAAATGAAGATATAGCTTGAATAAGTTTCTTGATTCCAAATAAATAGTGAAAAATATATTTTTAATAACTTAAAAAATTGAATTTGTATGTTTCTTTACTTTTAAGTCTGGCCAGGTTGAGCCTCTCATTGCAAATGCGATCCTACACTTTATTTTCACTATGAACTACACATGCAGGTTTAACAGTAAAACTTGCTTCATTTACAAAGAATTGTACTCGTACAATTATATAATTATAAATATATGTTTTTATAATTCAATACAAAAATTGCTTCATTGAACTCTCACTAAGTTATCAATATAATTATTTGATGCGGTACAAAATTCGTTTCTTAAATAAAAAGGAAGGAATAATTTGAAAGTTTGATTTTCAAAATTACCCAAGTTTAATTTCTTGGTTTCAAAACCGGTCTACACATGTCCCTTTATTTTTTAATCTACTAAATCGGCAATCGTTAGAATCAAATTTTAAGTCAAACTCTATGGTTGCAGAACACGCAAAGACCGATCATTCATTTTTGTTTTAAGGTGAAAAATGCCCATATTGTAAATATAGAATGTAATACACATGAACAAAAATAAACGACACACATTATCAGTTTTGTATTGTTTGAGCAATTTTGTGGTATTTTATCAAAATTGCAGCAATGCTGGGTCTTAACTGGTTTGGAAATTCAGCCGTTTAAACGCTTGAAATAAATTCCCTTCAACCCCTCCCGCGATGGCTATCCCACACGCTTTGGAGCACACGCTCCCGAGAAAGGCCTGCATAGATCGAGGCTGCTAGCCGCTCGGGCCGGGGGCCGGCCTTCCAAAAGCAGGCGTACTTCCCTTCTCGAGCGCAGCCCTGACGACGGCGGCGCGCTCTCCGCCCACGCCGCATTCCTTTCGCAACTCCATCTTCCAGAGTTTTGTTTCTTCGCAATTACAGTCGGAATGCGGAGATTCTAGCCGCGCGTTCTGAATGGTTCTTGCCGCCTCTTGCGCCTGCCCTGAATTGCGTTCGCGCGCGCTGGTAATTTGGTGTATGAAGAGGACGAAATCGGCGGAAATGAATGCGTAGATAGGACAGTCAGAGGAAAACGACTCAAAATAAAGACGGTGTTCTCAGAGTGAACTCAGACTCTAAATATTGTTGTTAGTATATTAGAGATGCGGTCTAATTTTTTTTAGAAAGCTATTTACCTATGGAACGTGGTTTTTCAAGGAATAAGTACAGTGATGCAGATTTCTTGTGAGAAGGGACAAACGAAAAGTGGAAAGATGTTGTTGGTTTTTTAGGAAAACACTCTTATAAATCACACTCAGCATTATTTTATCTCTTATATATTCGTATGAGGTGTGTGAGCGTTTGCAGTTTCTAATAACAGGACAATAAAGTTTACTGGTGTTTATTTATAGTCAAAACGGTAAAAGAAATTGTATGTGGCGTTTGGGAGTACAATCTGCTGAGGTTTTTATGACCTCTGTAATCCCTGCCCCTCCTTTTTTCAATATATAGTAGCAATGTGATTAATGGTAGCAACGATCTCTGTTGAAAACATTTTCTAACAGAAAATATATTCATTCTCATGTACTAGATTTTACTGATTTCGGCAAAAGAGCTACATAATTGATTTAACAGCACTGATGGAAAAATAATTATGTCCTATTCTTCCCGCGTCAACAAAGGATAATCCACATAAAATGTGAGCAGGTCGGGAAGTGACAATTGCTGTTCTGGAACAACGCACTGGGTTATCTCTATTTCGTCTCAGCAAATGGATCAAAGTAAACTGTAAAAAAGACTGAGCGATATTGAGTCATTGATCTAAACTTCTATTACAATCACAGACATATAAAGCCATGTATAATTATGCAATACATAAGGAAATGTGTATTAATTTTAAAATTAATATTGTTATCATTTGTGAAACTCTGTAAACTTGTTTACAAAGAGACTCTTCAAATCAATGAATTACACACCAGCGCCCGTATTTATTAGGGAATCAAAAAATTTCGTAGAATTGGTTAATGACTTTCAGCACGATTCCTCTCTGTTCCAATTCCAAAAGAATCGTACTTTTAGTGAACTCTGATTTTTAGGACCCCAATATATAAGCAGAATATTAAAATTGGGATATATTAAACTTATTGCCAGTATAAAAGTAGTACCTGCTGAAACAATTTTTTTTTTTAATTTTCTGCACAAGGTAATTTTAAACGAAATTCTGTTTGTTTGGTCTTTGAAATTCAATTCCTTTGATGTATTTTCGGACACACACAGACAATAATACATATACACACCCAACAATTTGGCATTGCTTGATGTTTTGAAAGAAAGAGATCAGTCTTTGAAAGAATGTCCTTCAGGTTTGAAACAATCATTCTTGTCAAAATCTATACAAAAACAGCAGCCTTTTTGATAGAAATATGGATAATTCACACATAAACGGAATAGTATGTACTCGAGTAGTGTGTCGCCGTTGTGACGTCTTATCTCCCCTACACCTTATTTTTTCCGAATTCCGTCTCTTTAAATTTTGTCAGGACAAATTTGAGCAGGATGCGCGCGCAACGCGAAAGTGCATCAGGCCAGCATGAAGGACGAGAACGTGGTTCCACAAAATGGCTGGTGCCCGAGGCTGTCAGCCTGCGCGTCAGTCACCCGTCGCCTTCCGCTCACGTGACGCAGCTCTCGTCCCCGCTTCCGCCCCCGCCGTCGCCCCTCCCACA
>BOPP01000004.1:22180963-22194199 GCA_017312745.1 Gryllus bimaculatus | reverse complement strand
AGCGGAGCTGTCGCTGTCGGTCTCCGGCGGGGCGGCTCCACGAACGCTGGCCGGTCCGCGCGGGGCTTTTGTCAGGATGTGGCCCATGCGGGGGCGCGCCCGGCCACCCGTCCGCGGACGGCTAGCATTGGGGGAGGAAGGGGAAGAGCCTCGCATTGTGGCGGCCGTGTGGAATAGAGCAGAATGCTGCATTAACTTCCGGGCTGAATAGGGCGCCTGGCCACTCGCTCAAACGATGAATCACACGACAAACTATTATGTCGTATTCTAGGGTTTTGGTAGTAACTTTAATTCGGCTCCTCTATGTTTATCACGTAAACTGAACTCCTTTGCTTAGGTTGTGTAATGCATATGTAATGTCTGTATGAAATGAATTTTCATTCATATTACTTTCATTACGAGTGCTGAACATAAGTGGTATTATTAATGTGATAATTCCACGAAAGGAATTTTGGATGTCTAACAGGAGAACCAGTTCCTGAGTTCAATGAAAGTCAATTAAAGCTGACTGTATTCAAACACCTACTACCTGATTTGTATAATTCTCATTCTCAATAACAACTTCTTATTCAATGGTTTTGTTTCTTTTGTGGGTGAAATTGCAGGATGAAATTGTTTTTATCTTATTTCAGATGTGCCAAATTCCTTATTTAATATTTTCGATAAAACGATTTTACTTTCCTGAATTTTAAGAAAAAAATATTATTATATTATTTTCAAGCGTTTGTATGAAATAATTTCTACTCTGTATCAGATATAATTTAAAAAATTGTGAGAAAGAGTTCTAAAATATTACTTCATTTACGACGTAAATTTTTTGCACAAATATCATGAAACCAAATTCAATTTCTGTAATCATCCTCCAACATTTAAAGTAATAACGTCTTGAATTTGGTACGTCACGTTGAAAAATTTAATATATGTCCCGAAGCAATACTAAAATTCAAATACTTTCAAACCAATTAATTGTTTTATTTAATACGGATATCATTTTATCTTGTATGGAATGTATATAAATATGAAAACATTGAGAAAAAGTACAGTGATAAAAACAATTAAACGAAATGAAATGCGAGTTCAGCAAAAATAATACGGCCACAGCACGTGTTTCAGAAAGCCTTGCTACGAGAATCAGATTGCGTGACGTACCTTATGAGTACGTGGGCGAGTGTATGTGTGTATGTAGCCAGGAAATCAACGGCAGCGGCAGCGGCGGAGGTGGCAGTATTAATAAAAACACGGGCGCGGCGCGCTGCCTAAAAGGCGACGCCCACCGCTCCCTTCGCCCCACTCCGCCCCGCCAGAGCTATTTGCCCTCGCACGTGGCGCCGTTACGCAGGCCGTGAGCGGTTATGGGTATTTATTCTGGTAGAAACAGGCCGCTACCGTGGTTACCATGCGTTCAACGCGGCGTCGTACAGTGGGTCGCTATGGCTCAAATGGTTTCTTTTTTTGTTATTTCATAGTTTCTCTTTCAACGAAACGATAAATGTGAAATGTGTTGGAATAATTACATGAAATTACATAAAAGCAAGCGTAAAGACAAATGATATTTGCATATGTAATATCCACTGTGGTCTGAAAATGCCATCGGACGCTCAAGATTGGGTTTCTTAACATAATGATGCCATTTTTGCGAAAAAAATAGAAGTTGTCGTTTTCAAAATATCAATAAGATATTGTACATCCAATCCAAAGACGCAAAACCTTACGATTTGTTATTTCGGCTTCTGGGAGCGCCAACTGCTATGATTAGAAGCTCCGCATGTTCAGTGCATGTTTTATCATACAATTTTGCTATGTTACACCTCCGCTGGGTGGTGAGATCCGGCGGTGACCTTCACGTCGGCTGACGGGGTTTCCTCGTATCAGCGGAGCACTGCCCCAGGCAGATCAAGCTCAAAGATGCCGACTGGTCTTCCGACACCTGTGCATGTAAGCGTGAGTGTAAATTATGGGGACAAGGAACAGCAAGGGATGTTCGGGCGCGGTACGTGCCCCATTCTTCAGGGTACTTCTCCGGCATTCGCCTGGTGCTGATCGGAGAAACCACAGAAAACTACCGGTCTGAGCACTTGGCCCAGACAGTGGCTGAATTTGACCTATCTAGCTAGGATGGAGTATCCTGCCGCTGTCGGGACTCGAATCCTAGGACCTCCCGGTCAGAGACCGGTCATTGTCGACATTATCACGATGAAAGTTTGTTCTCTCGTGATAATATATGCACATGGTACAATGCCTGACTACACGCCAAGCGCGATGTAATGCGTATGCAATTATGAAACGGAGGAAGTCGCGCAGTCAACGCCAAGTGCCTCATTTTCGCAGGTAATACAGGATCGTTTCTTTAACACAGGGAAGTTTTTCGTAGCACCAAGGGAGCTGGATCAGGCCGTGTTTATCAACCGTGTGATCTTTCTTGTTCATATTATAATTTATTATTAGAGGCCAACTGCAGCAAAAATTGGATGCAAAAGCGACACAATTGGGCTTCCAAAAGTTAGCGAGCACGTTTCTCAAGAACACAAAAATCTATAGTGACGTATAGCCCTGAAGTAAGTTAAATAGTTTAACAAATCCAGTCTTTACGAATACTGGTGTAACGTAGTGTATATAAATACCACAGTTATTTACGTGCCAAGAATATAACAAAAATGCTGTTCCATAAACCAACACATTCTGCCTGAATTACTGTTGCATGACGTCAGCTGTGTCGCGAGCAGTGACTTCCTTAGTGCGAGAATTCAGTGGGTTCTCGCAGTATGAGAATATGCAAGATAACGCAATGAAATATTTGAATTTTCAGTCAAAATCGAAACTGCTTCATAGTTTTGGGATAGTTCCCGAATTCTTAGCTTTCTAACGAAACCAGACCTCTTTCATATGGCCTGAGGGTGCATAGTGTTTGTTGTATTTCCTAGCGCATTGGAAATTAGTAATATAGATACGAAGATGGTATTACGGAAAATATTGAATAACACACGGCCAATAACACAAATAACGGATCGATTGGTTTTAAACCTTGGGTTTCGCCGCGGTTTGCAAACTTCAGTAGTGTCCGATATTTGCTGTTTATATGTTTCGTGATTCTAGTAACAATTACATAGTGACATAAATTTCAATTTTGCTCAGTTTTCATTTTATGACAATTTCCTGACCTCATGTAAAAGTTACAAAATGTGTTTCTCTAATAATTAACTGCTTCCCAAATATTATCCGGTCCAAGGAACTTTATTTCTGGAAACCAGCAATTTATATCAGTTGTTTCTTTTCGTGTATGTTTTTAAATTATGCCGTACACTATATGTTTTTTTATTATCCAGACAATATGCACTTCCGTTGATTGCAACGCGCGGGCAAATTTAATTCCTAGAACACATTTACGTATGATCGCCTCGCGACCCGTTTGGGCCACTGTGGTCGGCGCTGACTGCAGTAAGTGGTTCGCGTATGCGTATATGGGGACATGCGTTCGTGCGAGTGCGCTACCCTTGTCCCAGGAACACCCCTTCAGCTTCGTTGCGCTGATATGAATGCGCCGAAAAGGTAACGGTCGTTATCGTCACGAAAATAACCGCGTATTCGCCAATGCCACGCCCTGCAACAGAGGGCACCTTGTAGCTGTGGCAGACCCAACTGGCTCGCCTGCTCTAGTGGAGGTCATTTGCACCCGCACCTCTGAGGATTCCTGTGAAAAAGGTAACGAACGAAATAGAAAATGAAATAGAAGAGGAGTTACAGAGAGGATGGGGATTTCCTAGATTTAAGATACCAGAATAACCCGTATGTAAATACTAGTATTATATTTTCTAGTTCATGAGTTTAAAAATGCTGAAGAAAACACAAATATTGACATACGCGACTGTTAAAAGAACATGAAACAATTTGACAATTTATAGATTCGAATTTCAAAAATAAAACCTTTCAATTACGGAAATATTATTTCGATATAAAGGTGTTAAATGTTGATATTAAAAAACGCGCATTTTTGTGCCTTTCGTCGTTCAAATAAATATCTGTAGTACAACCGATATCCTAAATCTGAAAATAGTTAACTTCTGCAATTCGATGAGAGATGTATTTTCATACATTTCAAATTAAAAAAGTAGTTTATTCACATTCTTAGAGCCATATAAATAACTATAGTCTTTGAATTCATGGTACCATCTGTATTGGATAACGTTTTTTGTTTCTTCCTTACATTGACAAGACATCCAAAAGTAATGCAATAAAATGTAAATATTTTATGAACTATAGATCTAAATACATTATGAGGTAGTATATTAGCCAGGATAATTTTTCAAACTTAATACTACTTTCAGTTAGAAACTGTTTCAGACGAATAAACAATTTTTTAAGATTTTGAATATTACATCTTTTTCTTGAGTTTCTGTTGCAGAATAAGCATCTGACGTTTGTCCTATCATTCACAGATTTGTCACAATGCGTTGTCGTTACGGAATAGAAATGAAAAGATTTTATTGAATTATGAACATGAAAAAAGCTCTTTAGTATATAAATCATTTGTCTTTATTGGCTTAGTTTTCCGTCTTCTTCTTAAGGTTTTTGATAGAACTATAATCCTAGAATTTGCTTTGACATTGACGTGTTTTCCATCTTTTAGTAGGTTCTTTCAACAGATCTTACAGAGTCTTTTTATCACTATGATATAATAACTATATTAAGTTTTATAAAAGTATAGAATTTGCTAAAAAATAATTTCTTTATGTATTGAGAGTGGTCTTTTTAATTGGCTTAGATATAATAAGAACATTAACACGAATTTGTTCAAAAGTTTATTCATTGGCCTTTGGTATGTTCTAAATGTCAAGTACGAATGATGTCACTATTAGAGTACTTAAAAACTGACAGCTGTATTTCTTTATTTGTAATAATTAGAAAGTGCTACAAAGTCTCGAAACTTTTTCTTCAGAATCGTTTCAAAACAATTCCCTAATAAAATCTGCACTAATATTCCACTTTTATAATTTATAGCATTACAGTTAATGATAACATAATTCACAGTACAAATCGATATTCAGTCGTCGAATTTCTACATTTTTTGTAAATCATGTTTAATATGCTCCAAAAAACACTTCTTCGAACATGTTTCTTGAATGAATTTTCTTGTGTTCTAGTAGTCAACTTGAAACCTTCTTCTCAAAGGTAATTAATTTTAGTACATACATCATTCTATTCAGAAATGAATGAAGTATTTGAATGTTAGACAAGGAAAAGTACACGGTATTTGTTTCATAAATTTGGCTTCGATCACATTAAATCAACAAATTAGTATTTCAGTCCACGTCATACAACGCAAATATTTAGAAAGCAAATTCGCTCTGTGTGCCGGACTATTCTATTTATATTTAGAAATCATGCTTCACCAAAGTTTAGAGAACAGGTATTTCGAGACTTAATTTCACGTATTAAAGCGGGGCTACTCAATTACATTAAATATATCGTTGTCCCGGCTGTTACATTCGCAATTGTGATAGAGGCATATTTTTTTATATTTCAGTACTTGAATTTATACTACATATTTTAAATATTCAAATAATGTTTAACAGAATTCCATACCTGGAAACTGGTGAGGGAATAATGATGTTTAGTTTCATTTAGCACCATGGAATTTGACGTACATTTATACATATAAAATAAAATAAAAAAATTCCGAAAAAAATATATTGTAAAAAGGTGGTTTAATTCCAAGTCCCGTTCAATACTAAGTTAAAATGTGAGCATTGAAACAAATTAAATATTATAAAGCTTATTATGACAGTCAGGATAGCATTTTCTTTTATTTACTGAATGTTTCCTAAAACTTTTTGTTTTACAAAGGATACACGTGTCTGCATCCGCCGGTAGATGAAATTCCCTGTACGACGATTCAGCTGATAAATAACTCGCAAAATGGCTTTTAGCCCTCAACTAGACTCTCGTGTCGTCCTCTTGGCTACCCCTGGGAACCCATGTTAGCTGCGAGGTCGACCCCTCTTAACGAGAGCTAACATCGGTGACTCGGGTATGGCGCAAACGCCACTAGGCGCCCGTTCAACAACGATGAACATATAACCGCACCCTACACGCTGCAGTATTTATTACCAACCCTTTACAACACTTGCTAACAAAAGCATTTGATTGTTAGGCGTGTTGGTGATTACATGTTGACTAGACCTAATATTTGAAGTGACGCGATGGCGTTCTAGGTCTCCGTTGGTAGGATTAATCCCAACAATATTGCTCATTGCTGAAGTTTTTAAGGTAGTTTAAGGTATTATGATGATGTTAAATTGGAAGGTTGTTGCAAAGTGTCACTGCATTTTGGATAATTTAACTTCAAAATATGTGATTTTCGGGGATTTTAGCCATTATTCTACAGAAATGAAACTCCCTTCTTGTCGGTTGGCACTATTTAATTTTTACTGCTCAACTCGCAAACGTTTCGGTCCGGATTTGGATATTCTTTTGGGCTATGCGTCAAAACCCAAGACTATTAACATTCAGGTCCATAAAAACGTATTACCATACGTGAACTGCCATAAATTAAATTGTCAAATACGTTTTTATATAACATTCGCATTTATCTAGGTATTTAATCACACATATAAACTGTATTTATTATATTTCTTCTATTTTTCGGAGTTGCTCTACAGCTGTCGCCGTTTCTCCGCTCTCAGTCTCCATGCCTCTCTATTGGACCATAGATCATCTGGCATTTCTCTTGCCGTCATAGCCTCTTGCACTCCCTGCTGCCATGCAAGTCTTGGTCTTCCTCTCTTCTGTCTTTCTGTCGGCACCCATTTCAGGACTCGTTTTGGCCATCTTTCGTCTGTCATTCGCATAACATGACCATACCAGACGATTTGTTTTTTCTCTATTTCGTCACGGATAGATTTCTTGACATCCATTTTATTTCTTATATCGTCGTTCCTGATTCTGTCAAGTCTGCTATAACAGCAGCTTCTATGCCAGTAGTCCATTTCAAGGGCCAGCAGCTTCCCTTTTGTTCTTTTATCGATCTCCCAGACTTCCGAACCGTATGTTGTAACACTCTTAACTAGCGACGAGTAAAGACGTCTTTTAGTAGTGTTAGTGATGGTTTTGTTCCATAAGACAGAGTTTATACTTCGTGTCACGTTTCTCCCCAAGCTTATTCGTCTCTCAATTTCGTCATGGCTATTTTCCTTATTGTTAAAAAGTACACCAAGGTATTTATATTTGTTTACCCCTTTCATTTTTCCTCCATTTTCCATAAGAAGATGTTCTATTTCATTTTTACCAACTGCCAGGTATTCAGATTTGTCCATATTAATATTTAGTCCTGCTTTTAAAAAGTGTTCATTGAGTTTACGGATCATGAAACTCAAATCGTCTGCATCTTCTGCAATTACTACCTGGTCATCGGCAAAATATAACGTAAACAATTTATCCTCTCCGATCGTCATTCCCATTACTCTGCATTGTTTCTCCCACTTCTGTAAAATTTGAAGTGCTGAAAAATTCACTAGTGGTTAAATAATTCTTCCTCTCTTACCTTTGTAATTCAAAAATTGCAAAAAATTAACATTATCTTGAAAATTAAATTTCTACAATGATTTTTGTCCTCAATGAAAAATTCTAAAAAAATCAAATCTTGAAAATTGGTTTAGTAATTTTTTAAACAAGTAATTTACGTGTATTTTGACGTTAATGCAATTTATATAAAAAAATTCAGAAAAAGCTCTACTTTTTTCCATTTTTTCTCTAGATAGAGGAAAGAATACTTAAAAATTGGCCGAAGTCTCATTTTCTTTGAACCCTAAATTTTCGAAAATGGCAAAAGTTAGAAATAATACAAGAAAATGTGTAAATCCCATACGAAAATCCCGTATTAAGAACAAATTTCTGTTCAAGAAAACTTTTCTAAACAATTTCTCAGGTTTCAATCTAATGTAGAGTCATCATGTAAATTTACCTCTGTTTTCATGTAGTGTCCTGATAGTAAGAAATATTATTGGAAGTAAGTTTGAAGTACATTTCAATGGGTGAATACCAGACCGGTATAAGTGACATTTTATAAATTGTGAAAAAAATGTGTTTATATTAGGGTATATTTCAATGCCAATGTAATTTTGTGGTTTTAATGAACAATTGAAATGTCATGCTTTTTAATGATGAAACAAAGCACCCACAGTTTACAGTGATATTTAATTAAATAAAGAGTTTTCTCTGAATTTATAAAATGTCACTTATACCGGTCTGGTTTTCACCCGTTAAGTTAAGTATGTATATCAAATGTAGATTTTGTACAGTAATACTTGTATGAAAGTTGCATTGTAATTTCAAAAGAAAACCAATAAAATAAATTCTAAATTTGCTACTTGCTGTCATTGAGTTCATTTTGAGTTTCATTTGGATATTTTCTGGTATTTTTTCTGGGATATAGTCTTTTCCGCTAGTCAGTTATGCATACATCTTCAAAATTGATTTAATGATAATTCTCATCTGTGTTTAGTACTTATTTGTTGATCGCTGTTTGTTAGTTCTTTTTTTCGGACTCTTTTACCAAATATTCTGTTAGTTTAACCTATGACCGCGTGATCAACTTACTGAACTGTACAACACGTGCACTGTGTACAGTAAAACATGAAATATCCAAATCGCAAAAACTGTTTTTATCATCATATTTCAATGTACTAAACGGTAAATTTGTAAATCTTTATAGCCTTGGAATTCACAATTTTTTACGAATATCAACGTGCATATAAAATTAAGATAAAGTGTCGAATATTTACGAAACAATTGAAATTAAATATTCATTAAATTGTTCATGTTCTAAAATTACTACTTTTTTGTTTATAATATTTTAAATACGCTATTTGTACGCATTATGTGATTTTAAATTAAAGGAAGAATCGGTAACACCAAATTTTAAAACAGGAATACATAGTGTTTCATGGAAATTTATAGATTCAAATCATTGCATTATTCACAAATTTAAATGCATTTATAGTTATCGGTAATGGAATTCTGTCATTGAGTTTTACATCTTTATTAAGAAGTAATATCTTTGCACCTTTTCTCTTTGAGAATTATCCGAACGCTTCCTGCAACCAAGCCGACGTTCCTAAGCATTTCGCAGGATGCTGTTGTGAGTGAAGGTCGCGTTACACCTGTTCGCGTGAAAAAGCATATTACACCATCTTGCAATGTACAAGGTTCCTTTTTCGAACACATTCGAAGAGAACTGTGTAAATCTCTCACATTTTTCTGGGAAGCCGGGCGTCAGGTAAGCGGAGAGGCGGACTACATAAAAGATTAAGAAGCTTTTATCACGCTACGCTCCGGCCGATGGAAAGGCGCGCGTGAAATATTCAGAAGCCGTGCTAGAAGCCGCCTTGAAATGCCTGTAACATTCGTCAGTGCGCGGAAGAGCGGGAATTTTGTGGCGAAGGGAATTATTTAGAGCTTCCGAAGAAATCATACTGCAGAAGAGGGTGAAAGATGATCACTGAATGACTTGTTTGGAGTGGTTTAATATAACATGAATATTAAATTTATTTATATGGTAGAAAATGTAATGTTCGTGACTTCACGTCTTATAGTATTAGATGAACCTTTGCAATCCTGATCATAACAAAAATATAAGTTTCTTCTTCAATTTTATTGTAATAAGAATATATTTTATTTGGCTGTACATGTAAATCGAAATTGAATAATATCAGTGGATCGGTGATTTCATTGAAATGCTTTCAGTTGATGAAATCATATTCAAATAAAAGGAGATGCAATAATGTTTGGCTTTTAAAAATGCATAGAATATGATTATGAATGTCATTATATCTTCTGTTTGCAGGTGAGTAAGAACGTACATGAGCCATTGCCCTTCCCTTCTACGAGTTTCTTGGTGAGTTAAAATTACTTTATTATTAATTTTCTTCTGAAGATTGTTTTTGATTTCAAACGCACTCTTGCTTGGTAGTGATATGTATATTTATATTGCCAGTTGTTTATATTCTTGCACTGTTAGTCTGCTAGAATTTGCAAGTCACTGTGGTGCAATGTCAACTATTTCTTTGAAACATTCCTACATTTGAGATATCTCAGACATATTTTTAAATGATTGTAAAGCAAAGTACATTTTAATTAAAATAATTATGTTTCCACTGCAATATCATGGGTGAACATTTTAAAAAATGCTTTAAATGAATTTTTTTTAGTAAAAAATGCATTAAAATGAAAACTGAATATAAAATTAATGTATTTAATAAACGAAACTCTCGAACTCATTTCAACCATCTAATTGATGTTCATTTCATAGAAAAGTAATAGATACAAGCATATCGGACACATTTACTTGCTGTCGATTAATTCTTTGTATTGATCTTCGATGAAACAGCAAATAGTGTAAAGATAATTATAGAGATTATATATAACATTATAAATACATCTACTTACGTATTCTGCGCATTTACTTATCGTGTAAAAATAAATCGTATTTTCCAACCGATACAAATGAAACTTTTATGGTATACTTTTAAAAATTAAAAGTAAATTCCGCATACAAAATATAAACCATCGCTAGTACATTTATTTGTAACTAATGTGTGTATTTTTGAAAAATAAAAATGTCTTAATTCTTCAAATTTGTTTCTTAATTAGAAATACTTATTCAATTTTTTGTTAAAGCGATGGAAATAAAACTTTAAGAAAAAAATAGTTTCTTAAGGAATCATAATTTTCGAATTTACCAACCATAAAAATAAGATCTAAAAAGTGATTGTTTTAGGAGTAGATATCGACAGCTAGAAAAAGCCTTGAGTACCGCCGGCAATAAAAATATATACATTCCATCTCTTGCTCGCTCTCTGCGCTCTAAGCCTTGTCTTGCTTTCTCAAGAGCAGCTTAGCAGGCGCGGCGCCGACGGCACACTTACACTTAGAACTACTCCAATTGTGATTCGGGAAGGGGCTTAAGAATAATATTCCCCAAAGAATCCAACGCTCGCCTTCGGTTCGACGTTGATACAATGCCCGTAATATATTATCGATCCCGTGAGGAATTGGTTCCGACTTGTGTTTGCTATTCGCGTTGCAGGGGGGCCGCTTTAACTGGCAAATGAACCGCTTATCAGGTTGGGGCCCAAGACGGCCGCGGCCGTGGATTTGCGTTTCCGGGCACGTCGCTTCGCCACCGCTCCGCGCCACGTTCTGCGCGCCACGTTCCGCGCGCCACGTTCCGCCCGCCCCCCCCCTTTCCCCTGGGCCACAGCGCCGCGCCGCCCCTCCTCTCCTGCGTCCTCGGCTCCCGAGAGGCCTGGGAAGGCCTCAGGGCGCGCGCAGGGCGTCCTTGGGAAATCGCCTCCCCCCCTAACTCCCCGCTAAGCTCGCCCTAAGTTTTCCAACTAATGGCACGTTTTGAATGACTATATGCAAAATAAGGATCATAGAATACGTGTTTTGCAATTTTAACATCGCACATTTTAAAATTAATGAAATGCGGTCTTCTTTTTTAGCACGTTTTCGTCCTTAAACGATTAAAGTTAAATTTTTAAAGTTAATGTTAACTTTTTAATTATGTATCATTTGGAAAATCAAACATTTTCGATTCTTTTTGGATGAGATAAAAGCTAGTGTGGTGACCACTAGAGTATTATCGTTATTGAGCGAAAAATGACATTAAATTCTGGTACAATATCTGAATCATCCAATCATTTATCAGACGAGAGCATAACAATGGATGTATTTGAGCATGCGTTGAGTGTTTGCTTCTGAAATTAATGATCATAAAACGAACCACAAATAAGAAGGAGGAATAAAGATACGAATATTAATGTACTGATGGGAGTATCGATTTTGAAAAAAAATGCACAATTTGATAATCATCGTTCCCATTAAAAGAGGAACTGAGTTAAAATATATTGATAACAAATAATAAGAACAATTAATTCAAAAATGAAAGACAATACGAAAGAAAAGGAAAATGATGTGCGAAAATACCTGTAAATACGCAGTGAGAATGCGCACGAATGCCTGTGTACGGACTAACAAAGAGCTATTCAAATTAAGCGCCTATACGTCAACTGAGCCTCCGTTGGCATGCCGAGGAGAACACAACAAAACTATCGGTGAATAGAGCGAAGAGAGGAAAGAGAGGGAATGGAAAATAGGGGAAGGAAGAGCGTAAAAAAGAAACGCCTACAAGACCCGATTTCGTTCTCGCCAATTTAATTCTGCAGTGAGGGACAATATAACAGGTGCGACGGAGCTCGGGCACGGTGCTCTCCAGTCAGGTCCTCCGCCCCCACCCCGCCCCTCCCCGTTGTTCTTCCCTTCTGTCTCGTTCCCTCCAGCGCCGCCGACCCACCCCCGCTCCCTTTCGTCCCTCTCCTACAAGGCCCGTCCGTCGCCGCTCTCGCCCGTTTGGATCGGCGCGACACCGTCGTCTGCTCCTTCCCTCTCCGTCCATACGTAATTCATGCCGAAAGGAAGATTTGGCGTAAAGAATCGCGGAGTTGAAAGCGTTCGGTAGGCAGAGGAACGTTTTAACGCTCGACGGC
Source organism: Gryllus bimaculatus (assembly GCA_017312745.1). Taxonomy (NCBI): domain Eukaryota; kingdom Metazoa; phylum Arthropoda; class Insecta; order Orthoptera; family Gryllidae; genus Gryllus; species Gryllus bimaculatus. The sequence goes on along the minus strand of BOPP01000004.1, from coordinate 22,181,657 downwards.
GCACACCTGGCTCTCATTATTCAGATATTGAACTGTTTATTTATGATCTGCCTCCGTCACCATGTTCCGAGCATCATCCCCCGTCCCCGGGCAGAAGCCACCACTAAAAGTGCCGTTCGCACTTCGCGTTCGCTTTCTTTGCGGTTGACTGACATCGTGCGGCAGCGCGCAGATTTAATTTCCACCCCCAGCGGTGTTACCACGCCCCGGAGAGAGAACGGAGACAAATCGCCGTGGCTTTGCTGCGGGAGGCAAGCGCTGAATATTAGGCGTAGAGTAATTGTTAATCATTGGTTATTTCACCTTGGCGAGCGCGAGAGGGAAAATTTCCAGAATAGAAGTTGTCTTTCTACTCGATTAACTTTAACTGCTTGGCCGTTAACGCAATATAATTAGCAGCATGGATTCCTCTCCACCGAGCGCGCACATTGAGTTCTCCATCATTCGTAATTCTTTTTTACTAAAAAGGAAATATGTATGGAAAGGCGGCGAGGCGGAAAGGGGTATTTGGGCGTTGTTTAAAATAACGCAGTACGTGCGCGGCTGGGGACGAGAAGGAGCGCGAGAGTGAAGGCGGGAGCGTGTTGGGGTGCGAGTTGGTGTGCGGGTGGCGATGCTACTGGGGGTGCGAGTGTAGGTTGCGAGTGTAGGTTGCGAGTGTAGGTTGCGAGTGTAGGTTGCGAGTGTAGGTTGC
>BOPP01000004.1:22147274-22172311 GCA_017312745.1 Gryllus bimaculatus | reverse complement strand
CGCTTCATGTTCCGCTCTCGGCACCTTTATCGACACGCTCGCACGAAAATTAGACTTGGCAAAGGAGCGCGATTACCCGTCAGGGAAGACCGTCGGATGAAGGAGATCTTCAAATGCTTCTGTAATGTCCAGATAGTATTTTTCCAATGTGAAATTGTTTATAGAAATCTGTCACGAGATATTAGTCATTCCAAAACATTTTATGAGTCATCGGTCTTAGAACCCAAAATAAGTATTTTTTTAGCAAGGATTGTCGTATAAGGCTATACAAAGACCTTAGGAATGAATAAATGGAAATATTTTATTACTTTATTAATTATACGTGTTTCGTTTACTAATTTATAGTCAATACTTGTTATTACATAAAAATCCAGATTTATTTCGTATGTTTGTATTGGGCCACTAATGTTTTATTTTTATTTTTTACTAAAAAAATTGATAAAAACCGTGTGTGACGTACTACGAAGAGAAGTGTTTTCTGTTTCTGTTTTCTTCAGATTTGGGTCTCTTATCTAAACTCATTCAAAAGTTGAATTATGAATGCAGATTGAATCGAGCGTTGGGTTCACAGCCTCTTCTGACAGTCTAGACATTTCTTGAGAGCTTTGATGTTACTTCATTCATTATAGGATGTTTATAGAAACATCACCTGCTTGACCTTTTGGAAGCTTAGTCAGGAAGCTTTATTAGATGAGATGTTGTTAACCTATTACAATTTAGAATCAAATTTGTAATCTCAGAGATACGTTTCTTATAGTATGCAAGTTATACAGTTTTATTGGGCCGGCTGAGATGGCTCAGTGGCATTGTTGTTGCCCGCAGAATCGTTGATGGGAGGTCCTAGATTTCGTGTTCCGACTGTAAGACTAGATATCTATATAGCTGTCTTGCTACGTATCTGGATAGAATTTAACCACTACATGGAGTAAAACTCCAGTGAACAGCTGTTTGATAGTGTTTGTTGTTTTAGCAACCTGACAAATGCCGGTGCAGTACACAAACAAACGGGCGTGTGATCTTTCTTTCTTAATCCGTGTCTCTTTATTCCCTCTTACATGCACAAACACACACAGCCTTACACCACACCACCAAGTTTGTCGAGAGAGACCAGTCAAGTGCTTAGTGTTTGTCCTAGCTGGGATGGTGCCCCGCTGGCGAAGAGGGCGATAACTCGCAAGGCGACATTTAGGTTAGCGTTGTATCTCACGTTCCAATAGGAGAGAAACATCGCCCCCTCCCTGAATATAAAATTCTGTGCACTTGCGAGATTAATAACCTAAGTAGTTGAAGTTCCAGGGAACAATGCATACTCGTTTTATTGTATTCCTTTAGTATTTTCCTGCTGCGTCTTCTTGGACCTTGAATAACACTGGAGTTTTACCTTTATTCCCAGACCAAGAAAGTTTGCTTTTAACCTGTTTTGAAGTAGGATATATCCTGGTGAGAGAAGTTTTAATCCTCCTCTTGACGAAACCATTATATCTGGATTAATAAAACATTTTCTGACAAAATTCAAAGAAACATGTGGAGCTGGTTTTGAGGAAAAATAGTGTTTCGCCAGTGTTTCGCGAGACTTTCGCCAGGCGCGCTATAGTTTCCTTAAGTTTCCAAATGCTAGAACAAAGAAAGAGAACACCCAGGGCGTCGTCTTTCTTGCATCAGACGAATAAGGTACTGATACGACGAAAAACGTTTCAGTGTAAGTATTATGATATAAAATGTCTGTATGATTTCCAAATTATAGAAATAAATAAATTAAATAGTAGTAGATGTTCTGTATGTTTTAATATAATCTTACTGAGGTAAAAAGTACATATCTTCGAGAGAATGAAACCAATTTGCAGCTATTACGGCAGAAGTTACAATCACAAAGTGTAACGTTTGTGCCTGTCGTGTGTTGATGTGAAGGCATTGGTACATCTCATCCAATTTCAAACATTCAGACAAATTTTACAACAAAGCATAGTCTTTTATGAGAGAATTAATTGCAGCACGTTTCTTATGAACGTAATTCCGTCCTTTTAGAACATATTATGTTAATAGGTCTACAATTTTATAATACGAGAATTTGAAAAGATTTTGCTATCTCTTTGACAAATTAATTCTCTTGCAGTTGTCAACTACCTACGGTTATAAGATCATACGATTGTCCTCTCGTAATTTAAAGAACTTATCAAAAACACCCTTCACGCTACTTTTTCCCCTAGCGTGCGTCTCGGAGCTTCATTCAGAATAAAAGGTGCAGCGGAAGATGACGTTAAACAGCGTCGAGGCTTTGCATGAAGCGGTTAACATTGAAGTAAAGCCTTTCCCACACACGTTAATTAAAATGTAATTTCGCAGAAATCTCTCGCTGGCTTTCGAGTTGGTTCGTTTGAAGAAGCAGATTGGAAACAAGCAAAGCACAATGCGGCACAAAGATTTTTGAGAACGTGCCTAACAAGCCCAAAAAGCGGTATGCATTCTGTTGAAGAGCAATTAGCTTCATAATAGGTTTCTAAACCTCTGATACTACCCTGAAGTGAAGTGTTTTAACTCTGTACTGCAAAACAAGGGGTTCAAGAGAATTTCGTTTGGTTTTTGTTCTTCTAACATTCTCAGATGTTATATAAAATGTATGTTCCATAGGAAACTAATTTTCTTACTTAGGGTTTGGATGTTTAGATTTAGATATATTTACATTTAGATTATTTAGTCAAAAAACAGTAAAAACTCTTTGTGACGTATGGGGGAGAAGATTTGCGCACGTTTTATTGAGTTCCAGAATCCCTTCCCATCACTTTAACTAAAAATAGTTGAAAGATGAATAAAGGTTTAAAATAAATAAATAAATAAAAGTAAATTTTAAAAAAGCGCGAGATTAGCATTATTTGAAAAAATTAGATATTTATATTCTCGAGTTATAGAAAACTAACTTGCAGTCCATCTTCATAATAACTCTCATAAATTGAAACGCAGATGGCATCACAAATAAAAAACAGAACTAATTAACCTCCTACATTCACAATTGCCATAAAATCAATTATCGAACACCATGAAACTCAGATCTCTGATAATCCAGGCTTAGAAACTATTGCAATAAGAATACGAATAAATGACCAAAATTGCAACGCAATAGCTGCTTATAAACCACATTCGGCCTACATAGCTACTGCAAGCATTGAAAACACTATTCTTCTCGGTGATCTAAACACAAAAAATACCCAATAGAGTTGTCATTCAAGTAATCAAGACGGCAAAGTATTCGAAAGAATTGTAAATCAGTATAAATTAAAAATAATTGCATCTGTAGAACCGACTTACTACCCACAAAATGGAATAAGAAGTCCAGACATTCTTGATATCGGAATTACCAACTCAAACAAATTTTTTTCCAACTCCAATTTTTGAACTTGGCTCAGATTATATACCGTGTTGATAACAAATCGCCAATTACCACTTCCCACTCCCCTTCACCTAAACAAAATACCCTCAAGATAAACTGGCAAAAATTTCAGAAGCAAGTAAGTAATGAAATTCCTAAATTAAAAATCTTAAATCATCCTTTAGATGAGATTAATAGAGAAGGCAGTTTCAACACTCAACACACTAATTCACGTCACCATCCAATCCACTAAAAAAAATCACACTCACACATCCAAAAAATGATAATCAAAACGCACTACTCCCTAAAATTCTAAATGCCATAAAAATCAAAAATAACACTCGAAGGCTAAGGGGCTAAGGCTCGAAGGCTAAAAATACTAAAACCAAAACAATAATACCACCTCTCAACACGATATATGGTAAAGCATACACAGCAATAGAAAAATCCTAAGAGCTAACTTCATTCTTCGAATACACATTCACAACAAACACAACACAAAACCACCCAACATTACAATAATTAAATCTATTGCGCAACCCCAATACGGACCCCATCAAACAATACACAACACTTCACCAAATGAAATCAAAAGTATGATAAAAACTTGCCTAACAAAACAATCTCCCGGGCATGATAACATTAATAATAAAAATTATCCCTCAAGGCAATAGCATTTCTAACTAACATATATAATTCTTGTCTGTGAATAAGCCATTTTCCGCATTCATGGAAACACGCAATAGTTAATCCAGTACCAAAACCCAGCAAGAACACAATAATCGCCAATAGTTATAAACCAATATGTTTACTGCCCACCTTAGCAAAAATATTTGAAAAAATAATATTAAAACGGGTAAGTAAACACTTAATAAGCACCAAAGCAATACCTAAAGAATAATTTAATCTCATGAAACAAATCTCCACGCAACACCTACTCCTGAGAATCACGGAACACGTGTACTCATTTCAGAAACAACATCATACAATAGCCTTATTCATAGACATAACCCAAGTATTCGATAGAGTCTGGAACAAAGCCTTAAATAACAAAATCAGGAAATCTGCGTCTCCTCACTACATTGCCGAAATAATAAAAGACTTCCTAAGAAAACGAACCTTTGCAGTTACAGTAAACAAGCATCAATCTAATCCCAAATTCAAAATGGCAGGTATATATCAAGGCTCCCCCCTTTCACCCACTCTGTACAACCTATACGTAGTCTATATCTCCAAAGAAAACGAAATCCATATTGCACAATTTGCGGACGATACAGTCATATTCTCATCCGTAACTACATTAATAATGCTATAAAAATGAGACTCCATCTATACCTACACCAAATCGAAAGCTAGGCTTGCAAATCTAAAATTCTTCTGAATCCAACTAAAACTGCAGCAAAAATGTTCACTCTTACACCGTACACGCCCCCCCTTAATATTAAACAATGCGCAAATACGCTGGTATTGCATTGAATTAATGCCTTATTTTACGTGGCGACACTCAGGCCATGAGGCTCGCTCTTCCGTCTGACCACGCAAATTTTGCTACGCTCCTTTCGCCAACTAGTGGAGAAAGGAGGTTTCACTCGGGCGACGAACAGGCGATTTGAATTTAGCTCAGAGGTGTCATTTAGGCTTGAGGATCTTTTACATGCAAGTAAATCTACTAACATGGGACAGCCGGCTGTACTTCCCCTCCGAAGGAAGGCGTACGAAGGAATTTTTCGCCCTTAAAATCCACGGGTTTCAACTCGCCAACTTGGATATAACAGTCCAATACGCTAACCGTAACACCATCACTGCGCGCACTCTACTCCACACCGTACTCTCCTAGGAAACCAATAAAATATTTGGGATTAAACATTGACAAACGCCTTAATTGGAAACTACACATAGACGAAAATTAACCAAGCCAAAAATAAATTACATCAACTCAAACCTCTTATAAACAGGAATAGCCATCTGCACTACAACACAGCTCTGATAATCTACAAAACTATAATAAGACCTCTGTTGCTGTAGGCTTGTCCAATATGGTTAAACACGTACATCCAAAACCAACATTAAAAAAATAGAAATCATCCAAATTCAATATAAAAATAAATAATGAAGCTACATTTACGTCCAGTAGCAAAACAAGGGTCAATCTCATCATTTGCTTAATACATCAGGGAAACTGGAAAAAAATCTTATCGAGATGGAGGACATTGAGACTGAAGCTGAAGTACATTATTTGTTACAAACATATGAATATTACATATTCGTAAATATATTGGCAAGGCAATAGTAAGATTCCAATCTCAATGAAGAGAGGCTTGCAGGGATCACGGAGATGGCATTTTTTCATTATTCGAATAATTTTCTTTTGCATTCTAAAGGTCTGAGTACTACATGATAAGCTTCCCCAGAATTTTATGCCATGACTCAGGTGGGAATGTACATTTGCAAAATACACGCAAGGAGATGCATCAAGGCTGATAGAATTTTAAAGAATTCTGAATGCGTAGCATAATGAAGTTAATTTAGTGTTTAATTTGGTATATGTACATTCCATTTGAAGTTTGACTAAAAATGAGAGACCTAGAAATTTTGTTACCTGAACAGCACCTAATTGCTTATTGTTCATTTTCAATGGAGCATTTGATTGCTGATTTGAAAGGCAAAAATGAATTGAAACTGTTTTTCCTTCATTAACTATTAATTTGTTTTTACAAAACCAATTTGAAACTTCTTAAATCGTACTGTTTATTGTTTCTTTTTTGCAAAGAACATTCGTGTCATCGGCAAACAGAGCCGTTCTTCTGGTTTTAATAGACGAGGTCATACCATTTACGTATAACATAAAGAGAATTGGAGCTAAGATCGAGCCTTTTTTCCCCATTTTCTATTGGTAAATAATTGAAAAGATAAGTAAATAATGTCCTTTCGTGCCCGTACGGTATTTCTACTCTTTGAGATCGATGTTTAAGGTACGAATTCATCCAATCTAGGGCGATACCATGAATTCCATAAGAAGGTAATTTTGATAGCAAGATGTTATTGTCAATAACGTCAAAAGCTTTGAAAAGATTTAAAAATATTCTAATGGGTGCATTCATTTTGGTCCATTGATGAAGCAACATCTTTAAGAAAAAGTTTCCGTAGATTTTGATTTTCGAAACCCGTATTGTGAGTCTGAAAACGCTTTGTTTTTCCTGAGAAAAGTTTCCATTCACGTATATAAAAGCCTCTCTAATATTTTTGAGAAATCTGACAAAAGAGAAATTGCTCGGAAATGTTGAATTTTATTTTGTTCCCTTTTTAAAAAGTGGCATATTTTATGCTGTTTTTAAAATATCTGAAAATATTCGTGTGCATAATTAAGCATTGAAAATGTGAGTTAACGGGTGTATAACGGTAGGTACATAAGATTTTAATAAACAATCCGGAAATTCATCTAATTCAGATGAATATTTATTTTTTAGTTTACTAACTATTCGTAAGATTTCTTTAGAAGAAATTTCGGAAATAAACATCGTGTACAAAATTTTTTGGGGAAGGTAATGATGTTAAATTTTTCGGTTTTAGTCCCTTCGTGAGATCAGCCAGTATTCTAGAAAAGAGTTAGTTGAGATTTGAAACTTTTTCCGGATAACTGGCTTCTGTTTCATTATCATTAAAAACAGCATTCTCTACTAAGTAATAAGATGATGTGGTCGAACTTTTTACGATATTGCTGTAGTTTGGTTACTATCGTTCAAAATATCTTGATTATTTTTCATTATTTTTGCTTGAACTATTACTTTCCATACAATACTTTTTGTATTCTTGGAAGTAGGCATGGAAACCAGGTGATACGTTATTATGTTTAGAAATAAAGTAAAGCGTACGTTTGTTGCTACACGATATTCTTATACCTTATGTGATCCAGGTATTATTTTCCGTGAAATATTTACTTTTCTCTTTTTGAGAGGAAAACTCACGTTAGAGTGATATGAAAGTTTTGAGAAAAACATGATTATATTTTTCACTTGTGTTAACAGCGTTATAAACTCTGTCCTATTATTCCTTCAGCAAGTAGTCCGTAAATATTTTTTTTAACTTTAGTGAATACTCAGCACATGAGTGAATACTTTGTGTCAGTGTTCATGTTTTTAGTATATGTACGAATTTGTGCATCATGGTCAATGTAACCTAGATTAGTAGTTTTTATTTCATATCTAGTTGTGGTTTTGTATATATAAGCTTTATCTATTGCTTTTTGTGATGTAAATGTATTCCGTGTTGGTACATTCACTCTAATATCTAAATTAAAAGAATGAGGTAAATTGAGAGACTGCCCTTTTTCGTGGGATTCGCTCAGAAAATCAATATTTGTTTTAAATTCATTGTAAAGTAGACCTGATTAAATAGTAACAATTACATCATGGTATTAAATTAAAAGAATTTAGTTCATGTGAAGGTATGTTTTAGAGTTGGAGGAATTTTAATGGCATTCGTGTTCGTGCTAAACGAAGAACGCATTTTTTTTCAACGCTATCTTCAACATGTTGTTATAATTTAGTTCTGAAAGGAATATCTTCTGTACACTAGGCATTGCACACAAGCATGCATATTAATGAAAGGGTCAGCAGGCACTACGCAAGGAAATCATTTTTCCTTCTACTGACGGATTCGAACTCGCAAGCTCTCGAACCAGAACGTTAAATAGGCTACGAAATTGGTGTAAATTTGCACTTGCTATTGCGTCCCGTTATTTTATTACTCTGGTTCTTTTCTGATTGAATTTTGGCAAGCAACCTATTACAGGAATGGATCCTTTGTAAATTAAACGAAAATTGGTTCTTTATTTTCTTAATATTTGACCTTGAATCGTAATTAATGAATTTTAAATGACTCGTAACAACATATTTTGGAATATTGCAGTTTTAAATTAAGTTTTCGTATATAACAATAGGTTTGTTCAATTAGGTAAATACAAAATGATGTTTTTTTATTCTGTCAGGTAATCAGTAGTGAGATATTAAATAAAGGAAAAAGAAACGCGGCTTCAGCGTGTTCAGTACAAACTGATCCAACCTTCTAACTTAATTAGAACGAATCGATCAAAGGAAAAAGAGACTAACTTTTAATTCAATTCATTAAAACTTTGTTTTAAATAATTGCTGGAGAATTCGACGTGTCGGACTGTAAAAGGCTTCTTTAAATTAAGTTATCGATAATATGCATTAAGCAAGGTGCGAGTCAGTGAGAGCTGAGCCATGACTCGGAAATCTGCGTTTTTTCGTGTTTTCTCCTCATATGTAATTATACACCAACGGTTAATCAGAAAAAATACATTCAAGGCTGAAGCTATACTCTTTGTATTTAGAAAAAGGCAGAGAGAAACAAAATATTGGTGTCGATTCCATTTATTTATCAACCACGCCCAAAACAACATATATTAACAAAGACAAGAACATTTAAACATTCAAATGGTGTAATGGGAAATTATGTAATTTGCTAATATTGTTGAAAAACACGTAATATCTAATTGTACGATCATATTTGACTTGCACCTGAAAACTAATTCAATAGTTTGATCCCAAACATGAGTGTTCTAACTCATATCTCAATGTTCCTAGGCAATAGGTACGTGAACTATTTTTTGTGTCTTTGGCCAACATGCCCCTGATACCAAATACTATGTTTCCGACACCCTACCCGTGCATCTGTGCACAATACTAGCAACACAACAGTAAATAGTATTTTTTCGAAAGTTGTTATTGTCAGATCGATCTGGGGGATGTCACCCTCGATCGTGTATTCAGTTTGTTTTTATGGTCTACACGAAGCCTCAATATTTTCAAAAGTTTCTCAAAAATAGCTCTAAGTTGTTTTTTATGCGTAAATAAAGCAATGTTTACTTTTAACAATGTTGCAGGTCGGATTTTTATTTAAATCTGCAAATTTTCGAATATTGCAACAAGTGAAACTTTTTAGATTATACTCCAGTTGAAATGTTGGAGATTTGTTAGTTCTTAATGAAATCCGTTTTTCATAAAATTAAATCTTATAATTTTGTGTAGTACATTTTTAAAAAAATTATGTGCATCTTAGTTTTAAGTAAAGTAGTGACCATTTTTTTAAAAAATTACCAAAGCAATATGTAATCATGAACAGATCCAAACATTTCCTTGAATTTTTTTTTAAATAGACAAGATTTCTTAATAATATGGCACAAGTTCTAGTACTGTAAAGTCCATTTTATCCCCATTCGTGAATATTTCATGTTGCCGTGATTATGGATATTTCATCAATTAAGCTCTTCTTTTCTTTGCCAGTTCCATTTCAGTTGCGTCATCTGAAACTAGCTTGAGTTGAGTTATATTTCTTTATTCAAGATATCGATATAGTTTTTTCCATCTTTCATCGAAGATTTTTCAGTTGTATTATTGTTGACCAGAATAACTTAAATTGTTTTAAATACTTTCTGTGCAATTCTCAAAATCGAGTTTTCACCGCGGTGTCCTCAATTACATGGCAACATGCATTAATAGTTTTTGCATAATTCTAGTTGAAATGTAAAAGATTACCAATTCATACCATATAAATAATATATTATAATCCAATAAGCACGTTGTGTGTGCGATTATGGTACATTAAGCGTTACCTATAATATGAGGAAAGTATGCCGGCAACACCTATTGCGTTTTGTTTTGTATGATTCTTTACCATGAGCTCCAACGGGGCCTCCTACCCACTCACCTACTGTCCGCATTGCACTCCAGTTCCGTTGTCCTTTTGCGCTCCGCTCATCCAGGTGCCTTTGCCGGGGTCGCTCATTCCCGTCCGCTGCAGCGCTTTCTGCCCTGTTGGTCCGCCGCCCCCGCCGCCCCGCCGCCCCGCCCGCCCCCGCCGCCCCGCGCCCCGCCGCCCCCGCCCCCCCGCCCCCGCCCCGCCCCCCGCCCCCGCCCCCGCCGCCCCCGCCGCCCCCCCGCCCCGCCTCCCCTGGGAGTGCGCCTCCGCAATGAGGTCGCGGGCGGACTATTGCCCTCGCGGGGCGGCGCCGGACCGCGAGATGGACGCGCCTGTCCGCGACGCCGCCGCCCTCGCTGCCCCGCGCTCTCTTTTTTCGCCAGCGTCCCTCCCACGCCCTCCGCCGGCCCTGAGCCCGCACCCCGACCGCCAGCCGCCCGGGGACCTCCGACGTCCTCAGACGCCGACGCATGGCTCCAGAAAGCAGACCCTTACGCCCCACGCTTTCCACGGTTGGGAAAAAACGCTGCTAGCCGACGGTACGATCACTGCCACCTCCCGAGGAAGTAGCATGCAAAACACTTACGGGACTACTGACATTGGCAGTTGACGCCATCACTGACAACCAACCAACCAACGAGGTTTTTCCACAGTTCATATGGATGGAGCTACACGAATGATATGAAGAATATTATTCCTCTCATTTGCATTGTAATGTATTGATGTCTGTTACTGTATATTCATTGATAGCAAAGTAATGAATGAGCTTTCAACAGACAACCAAGTTTAGGCATTGTTCAACTCTACTATTACCTGTTGATTGATTGTTAATTAATTTACTAATCTCCTTACTTGCTTCGAATGTAGTGTGTCGTCTGGTGCAGCGTGTCTATTGTCTACATCTATAGCCAGTTATACGGCTGTAATTACAAATGCAATAATTCTAAAATATTTGTCTATCTTTACGTGAATCTTTTGTTTGTCTATAAATATATTTTAGAAATTGCTTTCTTTTGTAACGTAAATGTTACAAATCTGTTGAAATTTGAATTTACGAGTAAGGTAGATTTTTTAATAATGTTAAGGTTAGAACACTGAATACTACATAATTTTGTTAGTACTCTCATATATACACACATATATACATATATAAATGTTTTCAGTAATGAAAATTAAATTGAATAAGATGTGATGGTGAAATTTGGTTTCCCGTTCGTCGCCATTGTTCAAGAAAATTTGACATCTGAAAATTGTGTGTGATTACATTAAAGCATATTACTTTCAGAAAAAAAAGATTCGTAGTTGCTCCATAACCAAGTCAACATTGCGTCGTCGAGTATGATTTATTCAGACAAAAGTGCCTAACAATTTGCCTAACAACTGCCTCACAATAATTACCACTTCTAACTGTCGAAGAAGATTGTAATATTGCTATAGTCCTATTTGTGCATGGTAGCATTCATAATGAAAAACACTCGTAATTTTCGAAAAGAAATAATAATAGCAATATTAAAATGAGCTCTAGCATTCCATGGCTCAGCAGCAAGCCTGAAATCCTAGCCGCTTTGAATGCAAACGTGAATGATATGGGGTTTGCGGAACTCACAAAATTCCCTGATTCACTCCCAAAACTCACTCCCGAAACTCAGTTCCCCACTTACTCAGCATTATTTATATTCCTTCTTTCTCTTTAACTGATCACCCTTATCACTCTGAGTTTGAATGCGACAGAAAATAAATAATAATAATTTGATTGAAAAACCAGTTCATAGATAAATATAAATAAGTATAATACATATAATTAATTAGTATAAATATATAATTTCATTAAAAAAAACCTCGTAAATGAGTTATGTTTAAAAACAAATGATAATTTTATTGACAAAACCACGACAAGCACAATCAGAAGTATGAGAAAATTTGGGATTATTGTAAGGTTCTTCCTTGTAGAATCGCGTTTGGAAGCTTTGCGTGCGCAAGGCCCTACGACAAGGGCCGGCGCGAGCGGGGGTTGTAATTTTTCTTCTGCGGCCCGCACTGAGCAGATGACGAGTGGGCGGATGGCGCGAGGTGGCGTCCCAGGACGACTCCTCGAGCGGGAACTTGTGACCAGATGGACTCTCCCCGTAGGGCGATGGCCAAGCGAAAAAACGAGAACATGGCCCGTTCGCGCCGGAGAAATATACGTCGAGAAGGACGGCGCGTTCTGTTACGAAACGTGCTCCCAGCGATACACAGGCCTTTGAATTCCTGGCCCGTTTTTTTTGCTATGTAACATCTTTCTGGCATCTTCGTCATTTTATATTTATTGTATGATATAGGGCAGAAGTATCTGGAAGTTATTTATGTGATATTCAGAGTTTTTAGCTTGTTAGCATAGCGTAAACAATCGCGACAGCTGCTGTTCTGCGCGGAATGTAATGATGTGGGTTCGAATCATGCGTTAAGTATCCACACCTTTAAATTTGCTTTGGCGTATGAAAGTTAATAGCTAACAGCAATTGTTTTCTCGTACACTAGTATGTACGGAGAGTACACGTAGTATAGGAAAGTTGTATAATACTGTAAAACATAGTAGTCCATTTTTTAGGGGGGAATATCTATTTTAGAGGTCTTTAACACCTTTGACAAAAATTGTCCCTATTTCATTTGTCTGTGTGGGGATGTAAAAACACAGTTAGTTATTCATCGGACCTCCGGGATTTGTTCCGCAATATTTAAAAAAGAACACATTTCAAAATGAAATTCATTCAAGCGATTGGAAAGTTCAAGATATTTCGTTAATGAGAAAAAACAATTTTAGAACAAGCACTCACAGGATATGCTACATAGGAAACTAATGGAAGATTTTACATTGCCGTATCACTTAACATTATTAAATGTGAACAAATGGTATAATGATAAAGATAATAATAATGATCATAGTAGTAGCAATATATTATTTTGTAATTTCGCGTAAATCAGTGTTAATGTAAACGTGAGGCGTGATCAATTGAACCTTCAGTATTAACTTTTATATTACCCGAAAAATAAGAATACCATTTCTGAGAACTTCTAATACTTATTGTCCACGAATAAAAAAAAACTCGTAAGTTAACATGTTTGTAGCATGTAATGGTAATTGTCGATTTTTTTGTGAGAAGGCAAAATGCAATATAAAATGTGTATTGTTCACTTTTCAATATGAAGCCCTTTTTATTCGCCCCAGTGAAGCCTTTGATGTTGAAGAAATGAAAAGTACACTCTTTGTCGTGTCAGGTATTTTTTTTAGTAAATTTATTGGAAATCATTTAATATTGATGACAGCCTGGCCAGGATTTACTTGTTAAATGGCTTCCGTAACCACAATGCGCGTAACTGAAAATTTAATGAGAAGGTTCATTATTTGTTAACGGAGGAAGTCGTCCAATAACGGCGGACTAGTATCTTACATAATTTGCATTTACACTAGACATATTTTACAAAAAGGTACTTTAACAAAAAGTATGAATAGAGGAAAATGGGGGCTTTTAAATTTTTTTCCACCCGTTATATCTTTCGCATGTTCTTTAATTTGTTCATTTATTTTTATTTAATGCACTGACATACGTAAAACTTCCCCAAAACGTGTTTAAGAAATACGATTTGACCCGTAATACATCTCTTTAAGCATATTGGAGAAAATGAGTATAAGAAACTTGCTCGTTGGAAATAATAATCTTTTCTATGAACTTTGTATTCGAAGATTGAAATGAAAGATCTAGGATATACAGTAAACCCTCATTAGCACAAACTCGTTTAACACAAAATTCGTTATCAAACAAACAAAATTTGGATCCCGCCATAGAAACGTAGTATTGAATGTGTGAGTATGTGTATATACAGTATAATACACGCACACACACACACACACACACACACACACACACACATATATATATATATATATATATATATAAATATCCGATATCGCGAATTTTATAAAAAGTACACCGCTTACTTACTTCAGTCCCTAGGATTTCGTGATAACGGGTATTTACTGTGAGCGAGGGTTTACTGCTGCACGAAAGTATACATTTTTCCGAATGTACATACACTTACACTTACGTGCACCACACTACAACATGACAAGTTAGGAGTTGACTGAGGCGGTGACCCGCAATTGGGAGATACCTGGTTGAGGAATTCCCACAAGACGGCTTCTACGGCCGCCAACGGGCAGGGGAAAACACTCTCATCTCCCATGATAAAAATCATAAACTATATTTACCGGACTATTGACCATAGCCAATTTAAGCGCCCGTTAACACGAAAGTATACATTTTTCCGAATGTGAATATCAATGTTCTTCAAAAAATTCAATATTTTTATTCAGACCTAAATGGAGTCGATGACTTCCACTCTACTCTTTTTCGGAGCTCCTACTCTACTCTTCAATAATATTCGACAGAATTCGACATCGTAGACAGAAAGTGAAAGTGGTGGTTGTGAGATGATACTTAAGAAAATGTTTAACATGACTTTTTCGATCGGTTTAAATTTGCTTTTTATACACATTGAAAGACATGCATAAGTAAGTATTCCTTTTTTATGAAGGACAATAAAAAATATTTATTTTTTTTACTGTGCATTCAAATAACCGTGAATAGAGCACCTAGACTACCATCGTTTCGTTTACTACATAGATTAAATAATGTCATTGATTGATTGGTCATAGCACTTTGAGTTTCGGATTGCTTGAGGCCATGTATTCTTGCGTTACTGACTTACAGCTATGATGCGGGTTGTATGTTATTGAAGCGCTAATCAATTTAATGGAATTGATATTTCGACAGTCTAATGGCATTGGCTTCTGACACGCTAGCTTGCGGAAGCTACGACTAATGGGTGAGTAGTCTTTCAGACATTAGCCAACACTGCAGTGAAACCAGAATATCTCGCTGGAATAAAACCACGAAGGAGATTTCACACTATCGTATAAAACAGAGAACAGAGAATGTATTAACTTTCCTTGCATAACCACGTGAATGATGAATAACATCTGCCACATTAATTCCCGTAGACTTCACATTCTAAAGTACGGGGGGGGGGGGGCAATCCGTCAACTAGAAATACAACTTGCCATTGATCAAAGTATATGAAAACACCCACTCTCTGCTTTGTAATTGGGGGTGGTATTACATTAACGTTTTACATTCTCACGAACTACTTACGTAGTAAAAACGAAGTACTGTAATACGGCAGCGATTTTTCAATAGAAAAATTAGTATTGTAAGTCCTCGATGTAAAAAAAATGGCTGTCGTCAAAACGTCTGTCTGTCCGTCTGACAGTAAACAATACTAACACCTAAACTATTCAAACGATTTACTGTCAAAACCAAAATTAATGTTCATATAATAGTATGTAATAATAATAATAATATAATTAATGTTAATATAATATAATTGTGTCTTCATTACCAAATTAATGTTCTCCGATCGATCTAGCCGAACTCGAGACCCTGCGAATTCTGGAGATATTGATTTGGGAGAATACTTTTGGAGAATAGGTCATTGTTATGTTCAGAAGGAAACAAAAGTAAACGATAATAGATTAGTTACAGATTATAAGATCCAAACTCCAACTTATATCAGATATAGTATCGTTTATCATTTACAAACGAGAAATAATCAAAGTCGTAGCAGTGTATACAGTGTATAGCAGCTTCAAATAATGTCGATAATGCTGTTGATGTGGGGGAAACGTTAAGTGTTCTAAACCTAGAAACCTGAGTTCGACTCTCAGCGTGGAAAAAAATTGCTGGTTGGAAGCAATTTTCCATATTAATGTGGTATAACATCGGGTAGCGCTAACAAGTAACATGAGAAAGTGCGTGCTATTGTAGTTTCCCTAGTTTTCAAAGGTGAGAGCGACGAGTTATAACAGCAAATCAAATATTGTTGTATCTATGAAGCAGGAAATCTTTAAGATTCGGAACAGTGTCTTTGATCATTTGGATTGCAATTGTTTGTGTACTTTAATTGAAACCGATAAATAACATGTTTACATTATGATATTTTATCAAAATTCTTTGATTTATTCAGAAGCGATATTTGTACGCGTACTCAAAAGATATTTTAGGTAGGCCTTATAAGTGCAAGGACGAAATTACTACAAAACAAATGTTATGAAAGTGTCGGGAACACACATCTATTTCGCACCCTCATGCACTGATACGTATTAACAACACTAGTACCATTATTCTAAACGTGTCCAACTATATGTTCCATTGGTAGACCAAGTAATAAATGATGACATGAAAGGAATAAATTTTATGAAGGTAAGTCCGTACGAGATTTTGGTCTTGCATATAGAATTTAAATTGCCAACCAGCCGCGTTCTTTTTCAATAGACCGATGACATGAAAATCACCGGGTTTTATAGGGAAGAATTGGTATTCCTGCGCCGTTTTGTTACAGAGGATGGAAGTTGAATGTATCACATGACACTGAAGACAAAGCGATGAGCAGCATATTACTTTAGATCGCCATAGGAATAATATCAAACCAAGTGACATGACAAACGCGCATCATCCCACCGTTTAAGAAATTCGTAACTGCTCCATCCCAAAAGAAAAATATGGCGATTGTCTCTGTCCCAATTTTGGTGTGCTGCGTCTTAAATCCCACCAAAGGAAAGACATCGAATGATGCTAGGTTTGGTCATTTACCAGACGTTGCTTCACGGATTTCATCGCGATTTCTTCTATACCGACAGTGATGCTTTTTTCTGTCGGTGAAATTAATATTTGCTCAAGAGGAAATATGCTGAGATGTGTAATAAGAATAATGTATTTCTAATGTATAAAAGCGTTTTAGACGATGAAATACATTGGACAATTCATAAGACCTTTTAATACTTTTCGTTTTGATACGCCCTCTTGTGCAATAAAAATATCCACAATGAACTAAAATTTCCTACAGGTAAATAAACCTCCGTCATTAGATGTAAAAATGGCGTGACTCAAATTTTGACAGTAATGGGTTATTAGCTAAAGGAAATAGGATATTTCGTGCTATTTATACAGGTACAATGCCATATCCGTGCTTTGAAAAATCACAAGAGGTACGTTGTATCGACGTAGCAGACCTCTGTTTCATACGCCACCATCAAATTTCAAACTCATCTTCTGAAAAACAAGCTATTTTTAGTTATCCCACTGTTGAAAAAGAGTAAAATCTTAAGTTTACTACATCACAGGAATAATATATCAAGCAAACTGACGTTTCCCAGTCTAACATTATAATATTGAACAATTTCGATGGTGGCGAGGCCTCAGTTTTCGCGCATTAGCTCACATATCTACGTATAGTGATGTATATTGAGTGAAATCGATTGAACATAGATTTTAGAACATAGAACATAATTTTATGCTGGCGACAATAAATTTTTCAGCAAATAATTAACTTTACATTACTGCAAATTACTTTAAAAGACATTTTTAATGAATAATATTTTTTGTAGTTATTGAAATATGACGTACGCGAATTTTTCATTCAACTCTACAATGTTTCTGAAATGTAGTTGGTGCTAATGTAATGGGAAATCTAATAAAACTACTGGAAAATGTACCTCATTTAAAGTAACTACCTAATCCCACCAATTGAAACAACGATCTCCCTCACAAAATGCTTCAAGTATTGTGAGAAAAGTGCCAATATAGCCAATCCATTAGTTAATCTCATCTGTACCTCGCTACCTCACCTAGGTCCTTCGTCCAGTATCCTGTTTCTGTGTGTGTGTGTGTGTGTGTGTGTGATCATTGACGACGACGGTTTCGCGTCGAAGAATTTCGCCTGTGATGAAGTCCGCTCGCCGGCGCTTTCCATGCGTTCACACAAGGCTCCGGGCGCGAGTGCGCGCGGTAGCGGGGGCGGGGGCGGGGCGGGGGCGGGCGGGGCGATGCGGGCGCAGGCCGTGCCTTTCCCGCCGTGATCCGCGCGGCCGTCCGTAATGCACGCGCGCCTTCAAAGGGGCGCCATAACAAAATGCCGGCGCCCCGATCCCGCTCCTGCCACTTCCGCTAATGGATGTGGAGGCGAGCGAAGCACAGCGCGTCCCAGTGGTGGTGGTGGTGGAAGGGAGATGAGGGGGGAGGGGTTGGTGGGGGCAGGGGGCGGATGAGGTTGCCCCCCCCTCGCTTCGGCGGTAAGCGCTCTGGACGCGCTGAATAGAGCGAAAGGAAGAACGCCGAAATCGCGAACTAAGGTTCAAATAAGACTAGCGAGCTGAAAGAGGACTCCTCGGCTGCCTTGGCTTGTTGGGCGCCGGACGGTTACGCCGTTCAGACGCAGGGCAAGGCAAGACGCGAACAGAGCTGTCTGGCATCGCTGCGCAACTGCGAAGAAACATTCATTTGGAGACACTGGAGCCTCTAGATGCAGAGAGTAGCGCGTTCCTTTGTGCCGCCGATTTCGCCAGTTTCTATCCCATTGTCCGCAAAATGCGTACGTTGCTATATTGTGTATGTTGGGAGTCACCAACATATTCAAATCCGATATTAATATTCTCGAGACTCGCCGTAAGGTCTTCGCGTCGAAACTGGAAAATGTTTCCAATGTTTTCGAATTTCAAAAATGTAAAATTGTGGAGTCAAAAATGTCAGAATAATCTCTGTACAATTAACATACGTTAAGTTTCCCTATGACACTGTTGTGTGTCAGTTGTAGTCGTGTATTCACCGAATGATGAAATTAATTCATTTGAAGAATAACTTGATTTAAAAATAATTCTGTATTTTGATTTTTGTGCTATACCAATAATTAATTTGTATGTTTTTTTGCTTTTCGACACTTTGGAGATACGTTGATGCGTTAATGCGTTAGTTATGTCTAACACGTGATGTAATATAAGCTAATTATAATGGTGAGTACTATGGTATTAAGTTAAATTAATCTTATCTGCTTTTTCTCTAGAAATTAAGCCGGAAAACGAATAATTTGAAACAGATGTGCATCACCGTTGCTTTAAATCTCCAATACCAGACAATCGTAAAAACAAAATTCTGCGCTTTACTTCCGCCACTATACATATACTACTCTGTGTTTTTATTTTGTCATGGCAAAACCTTGGATCTGAACGTGATTGTTACAAGTTGTCGTTTTCATCTATTATCCCCTCTGAAATAAATTTAGAAAATATTTTCACTAACTTAAGACATTTACTTTTTTAAATTCGTGTTTAAATCTGTTTTTGACACTTTCCTGACATACTTAACGCTCGCAGGCCCGCACGCTTACAAGCCCTTGCGCCCAATGCGCTAACTCTGAAAAGGTCCAAGGAACGAGACTTCCAGCCCATGGTTCAAGTGCCGAGTTCAGAGGTGTTACCAATGAGGTTGCAATTAATATTACTGCATTTTTTACTAGGGAAAGGAACAAAAGTAACTAAAACTACAAATTATATAACAAGCATGACAACGAATTATAAATTTTGTTGTATAATTTGTACATAACTCATAACATTTTTACAAAAATTATATATCTTACGGAACCTTCCTCCAAAACTCTAAATGTGAAAGTAGTTGAAATTAGTCATTTTTTTCGTCGAGAGAAAGCTAAGAGTCTCTGTTACGTCTAAGAGTTCATTTTGTTCAGTACTATTTTTGTCTCTAACTTTCCTCTAATTAGAAAATTGTTGTTTAAGTTTGTCGAATTAGACTAGACATAATTTAAAAGAATTAAAATTTCTCCTGCAGATAATATGGAGAGTAATTGTTTAGGTCTACGAATATTATCACTATGAGTTTGTGAGTGGAGCGAGCAGACGTGAAATGAAATTTCTTGAACAAAATGCTTCAAAAGAAAGGAACGCGAGATGGTTTTGGAAACAACAATATAATTTTGGCATGAAAAGTAAAATTAGATTTGTGTTGGTGGAAGAAGGCTTTCGACAACACAATCAAAACTGCCACAGTCACCGTCACTCTCGCTACCGGCACGCACAACCCTGGCGCCGTGCTCCGTCCCTTTCGCACTGTGCCCTGTCACCCCGGGCTGTTCTCGTCAAAACACACGGCGTACGGTGGCGGCGGCGGCGGCGGCAGCTGCTCCACTTCTGCTTGCGCCCCGCCCTCTTGACGTCGCCCTCATCGTGCCGCCCCCATCGCCCCGTCACCGCTGCCGCCGCCACCGCCACCGCACGCCGTCTACCTCACTGCCACCTCCGTCGTCTCTGCCAACGCCACCACCGTTGCCACTGCCGCCTCTACCATCGCCTCCACGACATCTTCTACCACCGCCACCGTTGCCGCCGCCACCATCGCCGCCGCCATCACCGCCGCCACTGCCACTGTCGACACCATCGTCGACGCCACTGCCGCCGTCACTGCTGCCGCCCCCACTACCGCCGCCAACCCAGAGCCGCCGCCGCCAGCACGCCGATTGACTTTTTTTTCCGCTGGGCGCGAATCAATCTTTTGTGCCGCACCTCGACAAAAGCGCCATCAACTACCGAAGACCGATAGACTCTGTGACAGCACGCAATACCCGTGCAACGCATGTCACCTGTTATTTAATAAAAAAGTTATTTAAATAAATCTTTTGTCAGTCGGCGGGAAACAAATGCACGACGCCCTGCAAGTGAAACTGCGGTGAAATCGTTTATGAATCTGCGGAGAGCAAAGCCGCATGCTGACTACCACTATCCTCTATGCGCTCCACACACAATGCAGTCTGGGCTAGAGCAATAGCTGTCTCGGCTATTGGTGTTGCGTGGGTTGTTGCCTACTGCCAATACCACGACCTCGGTACTAAACGACCTCTTGCTCTCTGTCTCTGCCCTCGCTGCTCTTGCTCCTGAATAGGTTATCTGTTCTGGCGAACTCCTGTCGCGCCATTTTCGTAGATGACGACGTGTGTTCTCGAATCTCGCCAACTGCTTCAGACGTGTTCTAATTCGATATCCACAGTAATTATACTTTTATTGTTAAAAAGTTTTTGAGTGCTTTATTACCTACCATGCTCTCTCCGGTACCTTACGTTTGTGAGAATGTTTAAAATGTGTTTTATATGAGTGTACATTCAATTTTTCAATATTAAGAATCTTATTTCACAGTCAGGGAAGATTTTCAGCTAATAAATTCCTTAAACCATGTATTTTAATCGACACTATATATTGCAAAATAATTAAAATCTAAGGGTACAGTTGCCGAAAATTCAGTGACGCCAACAATATTATTAGTAGCTTTCTACCATTAGGATTGTTTTCTGACCTTATTATTCACACTCCATTCCGGCTGGTTAATTATACAACTAAATTACTTTTATATTAGGATCATATATTAATGATTTACTTACAGCCAACCATTGACACAAATAAGTAATATAGCTCTTGAAAGACGATATAACTAATTGAACACTTTAATGAACAATAAAAAGAAAACGAAAATGTAGAATTTCATAAGTTTCTTCATGTCTATTTATCAAAAAATCTGTTTGACAATCTTGTCTCAACAAATGAATTTTGCTATCTAGATTTTACAGTTCAACCACTATCCAATGTAATTATTTTGCTATGAACATAGGAATTTGTCTGTTTAATTTTCCAACCATTACACCATAGCCTCGCTAACTTTTTCTCTTCTCTTTCGCGTGGTCCATCACGTTTGACTCGTAATTCCCATCACCTGTTTCGCTCTCCGCAACTTGTAGATGGTGCTCGATGTCTGCTTCTCCTTCGATGAGGTCCCGAGAGCTGATTTGATCCCTTTGACCTCTTTTACTCGGGGCATTAGTAGCTTACGACACGTTCTCTTCCCTGTCCCCGTCCCCGTCCCCGTCACCGACCCTCACCCTCTGCCACTTCCCCGCAGGCTCCATCTAAACACACACGTTCGCCACCGACGGGCGCCACCGTCGCATTTTACGGCCGCGCAAAGCCGGCGGCGTGCGCTCCGCGTAGAGACGGCGGTGAAGACGACGGGAGGATGGTTGGGCAGCGATGGCGACAAGGTGACGGCTATAGCTGAAAATCGGGCAGTCGGTGCGGTGGAGGGGTGGACGCGATTGTGAGGGAGTGGCGAACGGGAAGTGGCGACGGAGTGGCGACGGGAGTGGCGACGGGGAGTGGCGACGGGAGTGGCGAGGGAGTGGCGACGGGAGTGCGACGGGAGTGGGCGAGGGATGGCGACGGGAGTGGCGACGGGGTGGGACAGGAGTGGCGACGGGAGTGGCGACGGGAGTGGCGACGGATGGCGACGGAGTGGCGACGGGAGCTTGGCGACGGGGAGCTGGGTTGGCACGGGGGGAGCGGTGTTGGCGACGGGGGGAGCGGGGTTGGCGACGAGAGGGGCGATGGACGTGACTATGGCAGCGACGACGGCGATAGAAGGTTCTCGGCGACGCTTGCCTCGTACGCGACTTCTCTATGCGAGTTTGAACGTGAAGGGATTGCGTCTCCTGTGCTCCCCGGCGTCGCACAAGCTGGCGTATGTGCCCTGCACTCGCGCACGTAATGTACCTACAGCGGCCCTGTGTCTATCGACGAAGACTGCTGTGTAAAGGATTTGTGAGTTTGCTTGTCTCTCTGCAGGATAAAAATAACCATTATCGTTTCTCTTAGGTTAACTACATAAAAACAATGGGTGTGTTGTATGTTTTCTGTATTCAAATATCTATAGGTGTTCTATAGAACAGAAAGCTTATTTGAGAGAGATATTTTCAATATAGAATTTATTTTTTCTCTGCTTTTATAAGACTTTCTAGTGACGTTTCTGTGTTCGTTAATAGATAATAAACATTTCTGAAATAAATTTTGTGGAATAAATACAAGCTGTGGCTGTTCTCTTATTGGAACCCGCGACCGATACTTTTATTAACGCACGGTTTGGCCAACCTAATATATGACGAGATGTAAAATGGCGATGGTTAGGTTAGGTAAGAAAGCTATACGAGCGAAGCGGTTAATTATTAAAGTCGTTTCAAACATTCATAGTTATCAATAAATATTCATTTTTCTATTATTTGAAACATGTATTCATTATCATTTTACTCCGCAATTGAAGAGCAAAGTACACATTTCCAAATGTTGGTTCCTTAGTTTCGAAGTTTCACATCCGACAGCGCGATACACAATGCAACTATTGCTCATAAATATGGGAATTAGAGATATTATTTACATCTGTGCGTAACTTACAACTTTACAATTCATCATAATTTCCCATTCAGTCAACAAGTATCGATGCAAATTAATTATGATTACACTTAAAATGAACCAGTTGACAATTATTTTGCCATGAGTAAATGCAATATAATCCAACTTTCGCTGTATTTAAAAATACTGCGATTAGCATTTGATTGTGGAGTAAAATACATTAATATGTGTTGTTCGATAATAATTGAAGAAATTATGAGATTGGGCAATTGGGTATGGATCGCGATTCTAAAACTCTTTCTTTGTCAAATAGAATTCGATCAAAACACATCCCTCGAAAGAAATGTCCATGAATTGAATTTTAATGTAACAAAATTACAACCGTGCAGATATTTATTCAGTCTAAAATACATGGCATTTCCAAGAGAAACCAAAAGCATTCGGGCGTTTGTAGTCGCTCTTGGCGAGAATTCAGAGCTCTGCAGTCAGTACACAAACTGCATAATTGAAATCTAAGAAATTCAGAGCTCTACTGCCAGCCAGTCGGCGCTCGCGGCGTGAAGGTTGACGACCGTGCTGTGCGCTGTGTGCTGTGCGTTGTGCTGGGTCGAGCCGCGCCGCGCCGCACGTGTTTTCGGGCAGCCGCGTCGCTCGCAGCAACTGAGAGAAGCAGGGCGGACGGCAGTTTTAATTTAGAAGGCTAAGTTGAAGCGCTTGTCGCCCGCTGCTCTGTCTCTGCGCGAAACGAGAAAACAGTTCTCATGTATTAAGAACAACCTCAGCGCGGGCCTGACGCCGTGAAGGTCAGGAAGGTGAGAATGAAATTCAATGTGTCAATTTTGCTTACTGAGAAATGCGTAGAGCAAAAATGAGAACAGCAGATAATAGAAGCGCAGTAGAAAATGTGTTTAGATGGTGTTGGAGATGAAATGAATATATGAACTTCTCTATGGAAATCGTACGAAAACGTCTAATGCATGAATAGTCAATGCTACCAGAACCTACCTTGTTTGACATGGCTTCGCGCTGCAAGAATGGGCGCATTGCCAGTGGCTGACGCAACCCGCAACACAGCCTACGGAGTTGGAGGCTGTGTCGTGTGATCAAAGAATATTCTTCCAACATTGCAGTTACGATGGAAGACCATTAAACATGATTTTTGCTGATATCTTTGTATTGACTAGTAATAAAGAATTTAGAAAATGTCATTTGGGACATCTCTTGCATCATGGAGTTGAAGGTCCTAATGATAGAACTACTTAATACTACTACTACTTCATAATTTTTACTACTACATAATTTTTACTACTACATAATTTTTACTACATTACTACTACATATTTTTTTCTGTAGTAATTTTGCGAAATGAAATTATTTATTAATAGACCAAAATATAAAAAAGAGTTCATTTTACAAAAAAAGGTTACTGCAAAATAGACGATTTGCAGGGAAGGCCAATGCAGAAAGCAGTGGGTACCAGACCATATGTAGAGAAGTAAATGCGACTGTATATGATGAGAGAATTGTAAACAGTGTTGCCAGTGGTAGCCGTATGTGCGGTGTATGCCTGCGCTTACGTATACACACGCGAGAATGGCAAGAGTATGCGCGTGCGCGTGGAGAGGACCTAGAAATGGCAGGTGTGGCGAGCCGAACAGCGCACAAGGGGCAACGAGAATGGCCACGACGACGGTGACGGCAGGGAAAGGCCGTTCACGGCGACGGCAGCGGTAGCACTGCGTTTCGTGGTGACCCTCCCCTACCTCTAACCCACTCACCCCCACCCCGTTCTTCTCGTACCATAGAGCGCTGCAACGACGGTCACCCGCAATGCATGAAAAT
>BOPP01000004.1:22122589-22134314 GCA_017312745.1 Gryllus bimaculatus | reverse complement strand
ATATTTTCTTGAACCTTGATCCGATGGATTGTTATAAGTAATGTAATAATAATTAGTGATAATAATCATTTTCGTAACTCTGGAAGAGTTTGATTTAATCATTTCTCAAAAAAAAAGTGAAAAACCTGTACGGGGAAGGGATGAATAAATTTCGTTGATATCCAGAATTACTATATCATTCATTTATACTAAGGATGAATAGAATTAACCACGAAGTGTAGTTAGGTCATATTGAAACTACAAATTTTCGCTTAGTAATTCGCGAACAATAGTATTGACTTGCATCGGAAAACATACTGCAGCAATGATTTATTATGTTGCTAAAAAAGGCAGCAATCCCCTCAGACTCTGTTCGTACCGTAACCCAAACATATTGGTCCTACAACAGCACTTACTTTGTCACTAAATATCTAACTTTAACAATTGTCAAAAATTCAAAGTTCAGCGAAAAATCGGTATGCTCCATGTTCACGAAACGTTATTTGCTCTACCCGAGAAAAAATTAAAGAAATATTGAAGAAGAATTTTTTGAGTTACCTATTGCCACGGAGGAGAGCGGAGGAGGGTGGAGGACGGCGGAGAAGGCGGAGAAGGGCGGAGGAGGCGAGGGGGCGGAGGGGAGGGCGGAGGAGGCGAGGCAGGGCGGAGAGGCGGCGGAGGGGGAGGGGCGGAGGAGGGCGGAGGAGGAGCGGAGAGGGCGGAGGGAGGGCGAGGAGGGCGGAGGAGGGCGGAGAGGGCGAGGAGGCGGGAGGGAGGGCGGAGGAGGGCGGAGGAGGGCGGAGGAGGGCGAGGAGGGGAGAGAGGGCGAAGGATGGCGGAGGAGGGGCGGAGGAGGGCGGAGGAGGGCGGAGGAGGGCGGAGGAGGGCGGGAGGGAGGAGGGCGGAGGGAGGGCGGGAGGTCGGAGGGCGGGGAGCTGGGGAGGGCGGAGAGGGCGCCAAGCCATTCTGGCGCCGACACTTGCCCCACTCCACGCTCCGTCCGAGCCCTCCGCTTCTCCGGACATCCACGCATCCCCCATCGCCACTTGCTCCCCGCCCTCTTGCCCTCGCGCCCCCTTCGCCAGCGCCGTCTGCGTTGCTGCGCTATCCCGTCATTTCGACGCCGCGCTACCGAGACTTATTATGCACGTTTCAAGCTTTGTGTTTTGTGCAGGTTATGGTTGAAACGGAGCGCATTTTAATTTGTTGCGCTATGTGTATTTTATTCATTTGCATTATTCTTCATATTACACGCCATGATTCTTCCCGTTTTCTGCTCTGTTCCTCTGTTTACATGATGAGTAAAATTCGAAGATTCTTTCTTTTAAGAATAAATCGTGCGTATTAAATTGTGTATATATTTAAATTGCATCGATTCAATGTCTAATGGCAGAATTACGCGCAGATCTGCATATGAATTCCATTTCAAATTGCATTCATTATATTTTCACGATTCCTAAGCGAGATATAATACGTATTGGATTTTCTTGCGTGGGAAGTGTCGGAGGGGCGGCTGGCCTCGCTTCTCGAAGCGGGAGGTTCCAGACCTAGTGGCCCGGACAGCCCCGACGAACAGCGTTTCGTCGCCTCCGCCCTCGTTCTATTTCCATCTGTCTCGGCGTGAACGTTGAGATACGGCGCGTGAAAAATTGGTTCGCGACTCCAGTGCTATTTCCCTTGCCTCATTCTTTCTCGTTGGAGGAGCGCAAAGGTTGTCAGCCTGCCCCGATGACGCTGTGATTCCAGACTTTTGGTGATTGCGTTGTGGAACGTGTAAGTTCTGCACTTGTCCTTCCCAAAATTTCTCAGTTAAAATATTTTGGACTAATATTTAATTGACTAGTCTTAGCAGGAATTTAGTGAGATTTTTTAAATACATGCATGCAGAACATAATTTGTATTTAAAATAATAATCGTGCATTAAGGAATGGGAAACATATATTTTCCATTTGAAATGTTTTCAAGCGGCTATTTTTCACTAAGTACGTACAAAGATTACTTCAGAAGCATCAGTGCACGTTACGATTTTCAACTCAATAGTCGTTATAACCTTATGATACCTTTCCTTAAGAGATGTGAGAGAATGTCTTACGTGTCCACAGCTTTCTTTGTAACAATGCCAATTTTGATTTGAGACGAATTTCTAACTTCTTGTCGTAAACGAGGTACAATGTATTAAAATACAGATTTGGTACTGTATCAAGGCAATATATTTTAACAATATACTTAAGATAGGTATACATACAACGTAAGCGCATTCGAATGCGCCTACGTCATCTACCATAAAATCTGACCTAAGAAGAATATTTTTATTGACTAAATCTATAAAGTATGAAAGAATCGGGGTTACGGTATAAATATATTCCGGTCAAAAATATACTCCTCAAGGACACATACCCAGGTTTACAAAAAGTGCGATTTCTATAAATCTAGCGTTGATACTGTTTCATTATTTTCTAATTTCATTGCTTTTTATCCATATTTTTCCAAATTAGATATTTTTTTCATACTGTGTGTTCAATGCTGCAGTAAATGCTGTTGTATACAGTTACGCTAATAAATTTCGTGGCATAATGCAATTCACATTGAACGCAATTCGCTTTCAATGCAATTCGTTGTACAGAATTTCTGAATATAAGCGAATCATTTGCCATGAGTACAATGCTGGAATGAAATTTTTATTAATTCATAATCTTTAAAATAAATATTGTCATAACTACCGACGTGTCTTACAATGTAACAAATATTCTACATTTTACATTTACATATTTCCGAACGAGCGATGAGTTATAATTACTGAGCTACGTACAACCACCCAAACATAAAACCAGATGCAGGTCACTAAAGTAAGAACTCACGCGCTCTCTCTCTCTCTCTAAATCATTTTTTTTTTCATCCGCAAACCTGGCAGTACATTTTCCAGCGCCGCCCTTCACGTGCTTCAGCGCTTTCAAAGCCGTTCGAAGACCGGCGCTCTACTGCATTTCTGCGCCCGCTCCGAAGCAAGCTCGAAGAAACCGCGAAAAACATTAGAGGTCGAAGGAACGCAGAGCGCCGCGAACAAATAATTCGAAGGGCGCTCTCGCTCTATTACGAGCCCACGTCGTTCCTAAGGCCCCGCGAATCGTTTGTTGGAAATGTTTCGCGCCGTCGGCACGCCTCGCGAAAGAAAAACGACGAGCAACTGTCCGCCCCGCCGCCGCGAAGCTCTTCGCGCAGTGGGCGAGAACGGCTCGCAGCGCGCGCGTCAAAAGGAGGCTGCAAAATTAAAGCGGATCTTCGCGAGCCGTAGAAACGAAATTAACCCTCGTGGTAAAAATGCTCTCGAAGTGCTAGATCGATGGTAAATAATTGAGGCAAAATAAAATGAACGGTTGCCGGACCGTTTAGACGAGGTCGGTGAAGCTGTCTCGACTGGAAGGTTCGCAAGTT
Source organism: Gryllus bimaculatus (assembly GCA_017312745.1). NCBI lineage: Eukaryota > Metazoa > Arthropoda > Insecta > Orthoptera > Gryllidae > Gryllus > Gryllus bimaculatus. Next base: position 22,130,903 of record BOPP01000004.1, on the reverse strand, counting down.
CGAATCCCGCCTCGGGAATAAATGTTTTTGTATGTTCGTATTGTTTCTATACATTCTTCCTACAGTTTCCCATACAGATAAAGCAATTACAGTTGTCGCTATATGATATGACCAATCGTGAAAAAGCGACCTAAAAAATGAAGGGCTTTGGGGGCTGAGAAAATAAGCCGCCATACAAGCTACATTCGGTCTCTTGCTATTCGTACGTTTTAGCACGATTTTGGTGAAAGTGTGGTTTATCGTGTTACTCTAAGTCGTGTTCATAATTAGTATGGACTTGGGGCAGTAACAAGATGGCAAACACGTTGCCCAAAATCGATATATTAACAATTACGAATACTGGAATGCTTGCAGTGGGAGGTGTGGCTTATCATGTTACTGCTCAAAGTCCTTCAAATGAAATAAATAATGAGAAAATATACAATATGAAGTTATAAACCATGCAAGGAAGTGTCTTAAAGAATGCCGCAAGGCGTTCCGTTTTCACGCTCATTTTTGCTCGAGTGAATCACCCTCGAGTGCAATAAGTTCGAGCGTCCTGCACACGCTGTGGGCAGGGTTAAACTTCAGAACAATGGCTTTGGCTTTGACCGCTTCATTCTATCAACTGAGAAATGAATAGGGAACAGTCAAATAGATCACATTCAATATCATTGCAGAACCACGTAAGCAATGAACATTCGGATCCTTTGAGGTGAATATTGCATTTATTGTAGACATATATGCCACATATAAGCGAACTGTGTTGGAAATATAATTAATTAATTTAATAATTTTATAAGGAATTTTTGGAAACTCTCGATCAGAAGAATGTTATCAATTCTTTTCGAATCAATAATGATTCTTTTTTAAAATAAGAGTTATCTGCTACACCTAAGTTTCTGTCACATTATGAATTTGCAGGAGGATTATAAAATTCTAGCAAAATATCCGGCGTTACCCAGGCTTTCTTCACATCCGTTCTTTTTGAAAAAGCAAAAAAATACATGTTATTAAAACCACGGCGTTTAGGATTATTATTTTTAATGTAATTGGTTCAAATTTTAATAAAATACTATACATTTTTTCATTTTATTTTACAGGACATTTCTAATAGATTAAAAATATTTATCTTACGATTTTGCAACTGGTCTATAGCGATTCTATTAGGTGTCAGATTTGCATGTGCTTGCGGAATATATTAGGAACCAATCTGCTCTTAGTAGCAGGCGGAAGAGAATGATCCCGGTGCACCTACCAATATTTTTTTTTTGTCGCATTTCTATTACTCTTTTCCAAACTTTGCAAAGACTTGAAGAGTTGATAAACATTTTGTACCTATTCATACGCTACTTTTTATGGTATCGATATCTATTACATGTCGTTGAATTCACTTTTTTATTAGAGATTCTCACTATTTCCATTAACTTAAAGTTTAAACACTTATCATTCCCACACTTTGGTATCTCTTTTTCTCTTTGATTAGACGACCATCCATTGTCAATCATTACACATTACTTTGATGAAAGATTCTCATTATCTTTATGTTTGTTCATGAATTTGTGTTTCATGCTTTTTCAGAGTTGCCAATTTTCTATTTGCGACTTAAAATAATGAGTTTGTTTACAAATACATTAAAGCAAATAATAATTAATTATGAACATTAGTGGCATTGCTCACTAATAATTTAAGTGACATAAATTTGTTTATATTGACATTTATGCCACATTAATTAAATCGAGATCTTTTAGTTCCCATTGAAACAGCATTTCTAAATTCAAATTAATCTCGGTAGCACATTTTAAAAAAATGCGGTTGCAATATTTTTAGAGTAAATTTGAACAGACTGTCAGTAAACTGTCTGTTACATCTAAGTTCTCATTCGTGTGAAAGTGTGAAATATAGTTGTAGTTTCCGGTGTCCGCTCGTGTTTTGCACTGTTAAAAAAATAGGTTTTCGGGGTTGGTGAAGCGCATGGCTCGCGTTCCCAGCGCTCGTCCGGAGCGTGTCCAGAGCGTGCAGAACAGCCGGGCGTGCAAGCGTGCGAGCGCGTGCGCCGCACCCGCCTCGGGCTTCTCCGCGGCCCCACGCGACCAGCAGTTGTGTTTGTCGGTCCGCCGACAACATGTTTGGCGCTCGTAAAATAATGCAGCGCGCGCCGCGGCCCGCTTGCCCGCCCGCCCGCGCCTCCTGCTCCAGCGCCTCCGCCTGCCCCGCCTCGGCCACCGCCACGGCCCAGCCCCAGCCCCAAGCCTCTGACACCCGCCCAGCACTCCGCCCCTCCCCGCCCTAAGTAGCCGGACCCAGCCCCTCCACCCCACTACCACCGATCCGAATCCCCGCGAAAGCCCTCTCACCCCCCCTCTCTGACCCCACCCCCTTGGGCCTCCCCTCCTTCTCACCGTTGGTTCCGCCCCCACCCTTATTTCGCTCTTACCTCCTGGCCTCTTTGCCGCCGCTCCTATTCGCTCTTGCCCCAACCCGCCCCAACCGGCCCCACCACCCCCCACACGCGTGCCAACGTGCCAACGCACCCTTCCCTCTCGATCCAGCTCACCCACCCCCTCCACAGCAGCTCCCCGCCCACCTCGGTTTCATCGTGTGCTCTTTTGTTTGTTTGCGTTCCACCTTCCTTCCATCTCTTCCCGTCTAAGTGCCGGCATCGTTTGTGTGGCCTTTTATGTTTTTCGTTTATTATTTGCTTGGTTTTCGGCTTTCTTTTTCTCAGCACCACTATAATTACACATTTTTCAGAATATTGCCATTTTCTTTCGTATTGTTTCGCGGTTTGCTATTTTTACAATTTGCTACTTTCCTCATGACATTTATTTCATGACTGTCGTCTTTAACACGTTTATATCTGTTATTTAGGTTTATTTAGTTGATTTCGGGACTTCACCTTTTTAGATACTCTTTTGCTCTTGTGTGAATACAGTTCGTTGTTTAAGTTACAGACCTCAATTGTTTTCTATTTTACCATTCTAGACAGACTTCGTGTGCAATTTATACCAGCGAGAATACTCATGCACAAATTTTTCAGTCTTCCTCTTCTTCCAACTTCTGGCTATTCCCTTATCAGCTGTCCGTCAGCTTTGTTTCTCTTGCAGGAATGGCACGGCACGATAGCGAAGAGGGAGGAGGAGCGTGCGTTGGTCAGAGCCGGGCCCGAGCGCGCTGGGGCTGGGCGCGTGCCGAGGGGTGAGGAGAGCGGGCGCTGGTGGAGGCCGCTAAAGCTGAGTGTGAGGCGCGGTGCGGGCGCGGGTGTGCGGGACGCGGGGGCGGCAGCTCGGCGGGGCCGGGTGCGGCGCGAGCGGGCGGGCCGGGGTCCGACGCGTCGGCCGGGCAAGGCCGGGTGCGGCCGGATTAGAGCTCGAGCGTGCTTCCGGTGCGCGCGGCCGAGTAGGGCCGGTTCACGCGTCGCGCGGGTCGGCGCGGCTGCTTAGCGTCACTGGACGGGCGGCCTGCAGCGGCCAGCGCGCCCGGTCACCTTTCCGCTTACCCACCATTATCAACCGGGCAGCGCCGCCGCACAAAACGCCCATCGCAGCCGACGGGCGCGCAGGGATGACCAGCAGGCGGCCGGCAGCCACGGGTCCGCGTAGCAGACACGACCGTTCGCGCCGACGACTAATGGAAGCGCAGTGCGTTGTAAGAAGGGGTCTGCCATGAGAGGGGAGGGCATTGAACGGCGATGGTGTGTGCGAGGTGAGCGCTGAGATGAGGGGCATGTGGAATTGGCAAAGAACAGACGCGTAGCCGGCACGAACGAGGAGAGGAGACGGTCAAGGAAACCTAACAGGCGGAGTGATGGGAAAGGATGGCAGAGGTAGGTTCAATAGTACGCGACAGATGCGTTGACGTGGCGATGAGTGTAATGGGGAGGGCCTCGGAGGGCAGAGGTGGACACGCATCTGTGTCCTTGGGAGTGCGAGCGGAGGGGCGGTAAATGAGACCCCGCGAACGGCGCGTCGCGGGTTGCCGTGCGCAGGGGTAACGACGCGGCGTTGCTGCGAGAAGAGAACGGGCGTGGAGTGGAGAAGAGGGCGGGCGCGGGTGCGAGCGCGAGCGCGGGCGCAACGACGGTGATGAGCAGTGCAGCCGGCTAATGCGCTACGCTCTCCATATCGAGTGCGCGCGGAACCACAGAGCATCGGCCCGCCCCCGCCCTTCCCTCTCCGCCGCTGGTAATGGCGATGGATACGACTTTTCTCTGTTCGCGCGCTGCGCCTAATTAGCTCGTTGACGTGTTTGTGAAGCTCAAGCGTATGAATGTAGCGTAATTGGGGGTCGATATATTGCTTTCCGAATTTGGGCATTTTATGGAATAGCTTATGCTTTGGCATGGGCGACACGCCCGGATATGGAATTTTGATTCGCTTCCCCGCGATTTTGTTTTCTTTCGCGAAGCCGCCATGGAATTTTTTCATCTAGACCACAGGGCTTAGCATCACAGCGGCGCGCGGATCTCTTCAATTTTTCACGCGAACGCCCTGCCCACCCAATACGCTCCTTTTAATTGTCACGAAATGAAGTCCCGTGAGATTTAATCACACCCAAGACAGCATTTATAAAAAATCGACATTTTTGACGCATCAATCAGAATAGTCTAATTTTTATGGTATATATACAAAGTAATTATTTTTCTTGTGTTCACATTTGTTTCATTATCATTAAAATAGTTCGGGATTCACATTGATTAGGAATGTAATTAACAAATGTCAGTTGCAGTAGGTAGAAAATGTAGGTGTAAAATACATTAATTTGCAGTGGATTTTTTGCTTTGTTTTTGGACGACGCGAAATGAAAGGGCGTGGTAGCTGCCGAATTCACGCATGCAGATTTAAAATTTTACGTAAATATTCGTTGGGGTTGTACAATGGCCTGTTTCTGATTCAATGAAGAGAAAACATATTTTAATGGCACCTGAAATTGATCTTATTTTTACGTAAATCTCTGATTTTGTAAGCCGTCGAAATAAAAATAAAAATCATTGGATGTATTTAATAATTTCACAACTCTCGCATATTTTTATCGCTCTTTTGTGGTAGAATTGGTATCAGATAAAAAATGGAAAGTGTAAAACGATCTTCGCGTTTTCGCTTAGATAGAAAAGAATGAGTTGTGTTTAATACGTTTCGAATACACACAAGTAAGAAGACCACAACGTGGCAAAAATGAGGTGCAACCAGTTAAATGAGTTTCGGATAATTATGATACAAAAATAAATAGGACGGTATATTTTAAACGTCAGAGGATAATGGGTGCAGAATTGTTTTTTCTGTAGTTCACGACTTTTTCAACAAAATAAAAAGATAAGGATATTTAAACCAGAAAACTAGAGCTTTCGGTAACGTTAAGTCATAACATTAATATACTGTCATTATTACTCTATTCAATTTTGTGTGAAATGTGAAAAATTGTGTAATTTAACTGCAATAACTAAGCCTCTTAATAGCACAATGGTTATAACTTAAAATTTTTGTTATATAAGTGTGTGTCAACTAGGCTTTCGATCGCATCCTTTCATGCGCGGAACAAACGAGGGCAAGCTCGGCTGGGAGGGGGGCGTGGGGGCAGGAGGAGGAGGGACGAGGAGGGGCTGCAGCTGCAGGTCGAGTGTCGCGGCCCATCGTCCGGGCGCTGCCAGAAGGCGTTAGTCGCGCAGGATGAAGCGCACCACGCCACTGGAGCGTGCAGAGGCGATTCGCTCTATGGGTAGGCACGGGGCCCCTCATCTCCGTGCATTCCCTAGCAACCTGCGAAATGTTTTCTTTGCTTCAAGTAGAAATACGTTTGTATTTGATTGACCAAGCGCTTTAGGTTTGGCACAGACAATCGATTTCAATGCATGTTACTTCTTCACACTTTGAGTCGCTAGTTGTTTTCATTCGAGCTAAATGTGTAAAGAATAATGTTCGTTTTGAAGATGTTATGGCGTATGAGTTAAAGTAATTGCAGTCGTACATTTTGTTTAAAATGTTATGTGTGAGATGCTTTGTACTTAGAGATGTACAACTAAAATATTATACATCGATCGAGAAGGTTAAAGCTGGCACTTATTTCTTTTTGCCTCTGGAGCAACGTTTGGAGTACACACACGTTTATATTTTTGGCAGGTTTACAAAGTTTTATTTTTCATTCTCTGATTGTAGAAGTTAAGAATATCGGTCAAACTTTAAAAAATAAAGAACATAAAACAATTTTATACACGATTTTTGCTCTATCCATTCACTATATTCATCAAGATCAGTGAATTAAAGAATGCAATATTCTCTTGAAATTTTTAGTTTTACATTTTTATCTTTTTTAAATTTCTTTTAAATAACGAGTGCTATAATATAAACTATCCAATGTATCCTTGTTCAGTTTCATACAACATATTTTATTAAAATGAATTATCTTGTTTGCATTTGGCAAAAATGCTGGCCAGAGCTGCAAATTCCCTTACACCTGACATTCCACTCATTTTAATTTGCTCACATCAATTATTAACACATGTTGGTTTAACACACTATATCAAACGTCAATGGAATGTTATCTAGGAATTTGCCTCTTCCGTACGTTATTCGCGTTTTCGAAATACATCAATTTATAATGCCTCAGTGTTGATCACACATTGCTGATCGCACATGTGAGTGCAGATCACGCATACTTGAGTGGAGATCACATATTTATCGGAGCCAAATTCCTCAACTATAGAATTCGACCTCCTACACAAATCAAATTGTGCTCAGCTGTTTCTGATCCAAAATTTCATTTTTGCTAAACATATCTATGATTTATTTCTCTCGTGTATAATGTGAGGGAGGAAAGTTATAATTTGGAATCTATTTTAAGACTTTCTCAGTACAAATTTGTATTTATTTTTGAGTTAAAGTATAGTTATATTTAACTACCAACTTCTTTTACAAAGAGATAGTGACATTCTTTACAATACTTTTACAAAAAGAAACAAATATATACATATAGTTAGAAAGTGTGTTGAATTAATAAATGTAAAATTAATAATATCATTGTATTAAAATCATTATTAATTATATCAGTAAATATTGTCAAGATGAATGAATATGTCAGGAATACTGGCATTCTCTTATTCTATACAAAAATCTGCATAATTTCTCTTACCCTGAAGACTACAGAAGAATAGGGTGTTGTAGTTCTAGAACTACAATGTAATATGGTGAACAATTTCAAGTATTTTGGAGAAATAAATCAGCAGAAAGTCTCACAGAGAAAAGCTTCGACATTAGCAGTTTAGCTGGGCTGAATTCAGTCGTTGTCTGCTGAATTGTGGCGGCCCATTGCGAGACGAATTGGGCCGCTACCCGAACAAGCGCGCCATGGACTGCGTGCCATTTGCCTTCCTCTTCCTTGCCTTCCACTTACAAACACACTTTCACTTACATGCACTGCACTACCACACTCCTCGGGGGACCATTCGAAAGCAAAGGGCTCAGCCGAGAAGGGCGATGCCTCTCTGGGTAGATGTATGGAGGGGGAAATCCCCAGCGAGCTGACGTGTAGGTCTGCGCCATACCTCACCATTCAGTGTGCAGGATCACTGACCATCTCTCGAGATTAAACATTCATTACATTAAAGAGACTAATGATAATAGCAATTGGTATGCTCGTAATCAATCAATGAAAGAAAAAAGCAATCATATTTAATGTCAAAAAATTGATGCAAATTAACAAAAGACTACATAATGATAATACTAAAAATAATCAGAATAATATTAATAACCATAAATAAATATTCATTCATGGAAAACTTCAGTATTTTCGCCAGTAATTCGATCGGAGGTGTCGTACGCAGCAGAATATTCACCACTATAACGAAAATATTGTTTGGAAATGAGGATTATTAGAAATCTTTAAGGTTTTAGGAATTGTAAATTACTAAACAAAACATTCGTGAGGAAATCTTCAAATCTGAAACCTATTGATCAGTTCCACCGAGGTTCTGTTTAGAATATTGAGAGAATCACGGAGACAATCAGGAAAAATAAAATTGTTTCCTTTGGCAATATGTTTATATTGCATTATCAAAGATTTACCTCGATACCAGATGCAGTCCCGATTCCCAAATGTTACATTCAGTTTCTGAACAAATGCGATCGCGTCCTGAGATACTCCAGTAGTGCCATACGCACTCGTACAGGATAAGACGTCTTGTAGTCGACTGTCGAAGCATTCCCAGCCCCGAGAACGGTATTTTGCACGTCGCTCTTGCGTGCTGCGTTTGATGCTAGCAGCGCGCTGCTGTCTACTTCCTACGCACGGCACCGTGCTCTCGCTCGCGGCACTCCCCCGCCCCTTCCTCTAGCTTTCCCCG